>JALIGU010000009.1:3600000-4200000 GCA_023053565.1 Aquilegia eximia
ATCTTTTATTGGAACCCTTTGTAATTAAATTGAATAGCTGGGAGGTGACGATTTAATTATGAATTAATATATTGATGTAATTAAACTGAATAGTTGAGAGGTGATGGTTTGATTAATGATACATATTCAATACAATGCATAAGAGAATCCCGTTTTAATTGAGTGGAATAGCTGAGAGGTGACTACTTGATTATTATAGGTATTGATGATTAATTGGAATAGCTGAGTGGTGACTAATTAATTGTTATAGATTGAACATGAAAGAATAACATGTTATGTTTACATGATTTAGTTTGTGGATACCAATTTTCCTCTATGTCATCATAAGATCTTCTTCACATCTCTACCATCTTCTCTTAAGTTAGTTTATTTATAATTGCATGTAGGAAGTAGAATCAATCTCTATCTTATTTGTTGATTCCTTGGTGTGTCCTAACCATTGTTTTCTATTGTGTTTGAGCTAAGATCTTCACCTTTGAGGAGGGTACGACCTTTGCTTGTTATTTGTCTACTTTGATAATCAATATATACAGGCATAAGAAGGAACTTCATATAAAAATACAATCTTTTGATTAGGTGGAGTTAATTTACCAACTATCATGCACCGCCAAAAGGAAAACAAATGTGTCCAAAAGCGCATTGTGGTGGAAGAATTCTCTGCACTTGTTCAACACAACGGTGTTGTAAAATACAAGGACCCTGGAAAACCAACTATACCCTACAACCTTGGTAGAAAGTTCATGGGTAATGCTTTGTTAGACCTGGAGCGAGTGTCAATCTCTTGCCTTAATCCTTATATACCAGTTTTGGTCTAAACAACATGAAACCCACGAGCATGTATTTACAACTGGCCGACAGATTATTGGAAGTACCTAGAGGAATAGTTGGAGATCTCTTAGTCAAAGTATCCAACTTTTACTATCCTATCTATTTTGTGGTGTTGGACACTGAACCTATTGTCGATAACTCGGTTCCCATCATCATTGGCCGACCGTTTTTTGCCACCTCTAATGCTCTTATAAACAGCTGGAATGGTTCTATCGTTCTCATTTTTGGCTCTATGACTGTTGAAATAAATATTTTTAACCTTGGTGAACAACCCCCTGATTTTTCTTTATCTGAAGATGTTTACCTTCTTGACTCTTTACCTTAAGAGATGATGCATAGTTGTTACCCTGAAGATCCGGTTGTTCATTGCCATAATATTGACTTTGACATCGACCAATCTATTGCCCAAACATATGCTCTTTTTGATTCTGTGCCTATCTTTGAACCTAAAAACCCTGAGGTCCTTGATTCTGTTTGTGGCATTGATTCTGATTCCCAAGTCGAGACCATCACTCCACCTCCTGTTACTTTGAATCTTCTTCCTCCTGATTTGAAATATGCCCATCTTCATTCGGACGATAGTCATCCTGTTATCATTTCTTCATCTCTTACTACCGAACAGGAGAGTCACCTTTTAAAGGTTATTCAAGAGCATCGTTCTTCTATTGCCTGACATTACCTCTTCTGTTTGTTCTTCCCGTGAACCTCAGAAAAGTCTTAATCCTGCTATGAAAGAAGTTGTTCGAGCTAAAATTCCTAAACTCTTAGATGCCGGTGTGATGTACCCCATTTATGACAGTCCGTGGGTTAGTCCTATTCATGTGGTTCCTAAGAATGCCAGTATGACTGTAGTTACCAATGATAAGAACGAACAAGTCTCCAATAGAGTTCCAAGCAAGTGGCGTGTTTGTATCGACTATAGAAAGCTTAATACAGTCACCCGGAAGGACCACTATCCTCTTCCCTTCTTAGACCAGATGTTGGAACACCTGGCTGGTCATTCCTTCTATTGTTTCTTAGATGGTTATTCCAATTACAATCAGATTCCTATCGCCCTTGAAGATCAAGAGAAAACAACTTTCACCTGTCCTTTCGGCACTTTCACTTATGCTCATATGCCTTTCGGTCTGCTTCCTTCCAGAGGTGTATGTTACACATCTTTAGTGATATGGTTGAACGATTTATAGAGGTGTTTATGGATGAATTCTTCATATATGGTTCGTCTTTTAAAGAGTGTCTTAGTCATCTTTCCTTGGTTTTTCAACGTTGCATTGAGAAGAATTTGGTGTTTAACTGGGAAAGTGTCATTTAATGGTTAGAAAGAGAATAGTTTTAGGGGATGTAGTCTCCCCTGAGGGTATCCAGGTTGATAAAGACAAAGTAGATCTTGTTTCATGCTTGCCTATTCCTAAGTCTATTAGGGATATTCGAGCCTTTCTGGGCCATGCAGGATTCTATCGACGTTTTATCCAAGATTTTTCAAAGAAAGTTCGTTCCTTAACCAATTTATTGCTTAAAGATGCACCTTTTGATTTTACAAAAAATGCAAGATTGCCTTTGAAAATCGTAAGACCGCCCTCACGACTGCACCCATTATTAGGCCACCTAATTGGAGTAAACCCTTTGAGCTGATGTGCGATGCGTCAGACTTTGCTATCGGGGCTGTTTTAGGTCAACGTCTAGATGGTAAGCCTCATGTCATATATTATGCTAGCAAAACTCAAATAATGCTCAACGTAATTACACTACGACTGAGAAAGAGTTGTTAACCATAGTATATGTTCTTGATAAGTTTTGTTCCTACCTTTTAGGGTCCCGTACTTCCATCTTCACGGATCATTCTGCCCTTAGATTCCTACTCTCCATGAAGGAAACTAAGCAGCGCCTTATTCGTTGGATTATTTTGCTTCAAGAATTTGACATTTAAATTATAGATAAAAAAGGGACCAAAAATATAGTTGCTGACCACTTGTCTAGACTCGATCGTCCTGACGATTCTAGTGTCATTTCTGAGAACTTTCCTGATGAGCTTCTTTTTGCCATATCCAATGCTCCATGGTTCGCAGATACAGTTAATTACTTGGCTAACAACAAGTTTCCAAGTCATTGGAACGAGCAAGACAGATCCAAACTTCTTGCTAATGTCAAGCATTATTTTTGGGATGACCCTTATCCTTTTCAGTACTGTCTAGACCAGATCATTCATCGTTGCATTCCCGACTGGGAGCAACAAGATGTCCTTAAGTTCTGCCATAAGCATGCTTGTGGTGGACACTTTTTTAGTGCCAAAAAGACAGCTGCTAAAGTATTGCAGTGTGGTTTTTATTGGCGAACACTTTTTAAGGACGCTCACATGCATTGTACAGTCTACACTCATTGTCAACAACTAGGCAAAATCACCAAGCAACACATGATGCTTTTACAGCCAATTCTTCCTGTTGAAGTTTTTAATGTATGGGGCATTGATTTCTGATAGAGGCCAAAGGTGTTTAATCTCTAACCTCTTATCAAAAGATTATATTTTTAACTTGAAGTTCCTTCTTGTGCCTGTATAAATTGGATATCAAAGTAGACAAGTAACAAGCAAGGGTCGTACCCACCTCAGAGGGGGAGATCTTAGCTCAAACACAATTAAAAATAATAATTAAGTAACACCAAGGAATCGATAAACAAGATTTGAGATTGATTCTAACTTCCTACATGCAATAATTAAATAAACCCTAACTTAAGAATATGGTAGAGATGTAAAGAAGATTTATGATGACAAAGGGGGAAGAATTGGTATCCACAAACTAAATCATACAAACATAACATGTTGTTCCTGTTGTGCAACGGAAGCTTTAACCCAAGGATTGGTTGTAATACCAATAATCTAGATAATAGCAAATAATAGAGAAAGTAATCGAAAAAAGACAATAACACCAATATTAACGTGGTTCGGTAAACCCGCCTACTCCACCGACAACCGATCAAAAAGATTTTATTAATCAGAGAAAAGAAACAACCTAATTACAAATCTATAATTTCTTGTCTCTTTTCCTCTCACACACTAAAACCTGAGAAACCCTATTATGAAAACCCTCATAAATTTGTCTCTCCCTATCTAGTAATGCTTTCACCTTTGGTTCACTCTTTTTCTTCTTCTTACCACCCCTTTACAATAGCCAACTAGTTGAGTATATATAATAACCAAGAGTTCCTAATCCATACAAGGATTCTAATTGAATAACAATACCAATTACCAATTAGAATACCAAGTACTTATGGGAGTAGAATTCCTACCTACATTATTTCTAGAAACAAACATAAGGTATGATCTTATAGACCTCACTTAATATAAGCTATGATCCTGCCCATTGCGAGCCAATACACAACAATCTCCACCTAGGTGAGCCAATGAACTTGATTATTGTTGCCTCCATCCGCCTTAGTGAAACCTTCTTGATCCATGTTGTCGTCTCCACCCTTTTGGGTGCCCAATCAATTATGATTGACCGACAAGTTTGAGATACCCTCAAACTTGCCCACAGGAATCCACTTGCTGATCGTAAGATTGTGGATATTCGACTGCCTTGTGACCCACCCGTGCCTTACCCCTAGAGACTCACAAGGTCTCTGTACGAAGTCCAAGCAGAGGAGGTATTTTATGTGTTCAAATATATAAATATTAACATACTTTTTCTCACAGCTATTAAAAAAATACCTTCCTATGCTCAGGTTTTGTGCACCGCTATGAGAAAAACAAATGTGCTCGAAAACACGTTGGTGGCGAAAGAATTCTTAGCACTTATCCAACATAACGGTGTGGTAAAATATAATGACCCTGGAAAACCGACCATACCCTCCAAGCTTGGCGATAAGTTCATGGGAAAAACTATGTTAGACCTAAGAGCGAGTGTTAATCTCTTGCCTTACTCCTTATACCTCAGCCTGGGTCTAACAAACATGAAACCAATGAGCATGTCTTTACAACTGGCCGACAGATCATTGAAAGTACCTAGAGGAATATTTGAGGATCTATTAGTCAAAGTGTCTGATTTTTACTATCATGTTGATTTTATGGTGTTGGATACTGAACATACTGTCGATGACTCGGTTCCCATCATCCTTGGCCGACCGTTTTTGGCCTCCTCTAATGCTCTCATCTTCTGCCGAAATGGTTCTATTGTTCTCACTATTGGATTTATGACTATTGAAGTTAATATGTTTAATCTTGGCCAACAACCCCCTGATCTTTCTTTATCTAAAGATGTGTTCCTTATCGATTCTCTACCCTATGAGATGGTTGTTAATTGCCCTACCATGCATAATGTTGACTTCGACATCAATCAATCTATTGTTCAAACCAACGCTCATCTTGATTTTGTGCCTATCTTTGACCCCAAAGACCTTGATGCCCTTGATTCGGTTTGTTGAATTGATAATGAGTTCCAAGTCGAGACCATCCCTCCATCTCCCGATCCTATTCCCTCCGAGATGAAATGTGCCCAATTAGATTCAGACAATAGTCATCCTGTTATCATCTCTTCATCTCTTACTACCGACCAGAAAAATCAGCTTTATTTTCAAATTGGTGACAAAGTTTTGCTTTATAATCCTCGTTTGCATTTATTTTCTGGCAAACTTATGTCTCGTTGGTCAGGCCCCTTTGTTGTGTTTGCAGTAACTCCTTATGATGTTATTACATGTGTTAATCCTGCAGACGGTTATGAATTTAAAGTTAATGGTCAATGTCTTATTCTTTTTCACAAGTTAAGACCTCTTGATACTCTCTTAGAGGATCCTACCTATTTAGATTGACCATTGACCTGCTAGTATCTGGACCCTCTATTGCTCTTTACAGAGTTATGGTTGAAAGTGTCGGGACCGTTAGTCCCAAAACTCTTACTGGTTTAGTATAATTGATCCAGTGTACGCTTTTCACTTGAGTGTCACCACCAAACAGACATGTATCCCGCTCTATTTGAGGGTGGGGAAGTCATTTCCCATCTTCTTTTAAATCTCGAGTATCTAACTTTAAAACACTCTTTGTTGTATCTTAGACATCAGGATCTCGTGCATTCCACTCTGATAAGTCCTCAAAAGTGTATATTTATTCCCCAAATAATACCTTATTTGTTTAGCACTTAGCTTATATTATTGTGTTATATCTATTGATTAGTTCTTTCTTGTCTATTGTGTAGGTTTCATGAGCCGAAATGCGACTATTGTGTTAAAGCAAGCCAAAAGTCAAGAAAAGCCCACAAAAAGGTTTTATTTGCACTAAGGAGGAGAATCGATATTTGTACCCATAGATCTGCTGAGGGCACCCCATGGTTGGTCCTGTTGACTTGACTAAATCACTAAGCAACACATGATACTTTTACATCCAATTCTTCCTGTAGAAGTTTTGATGTATGGGGCATTGATTTCTGATAGAGGCCAAAGGTGTTTAATCTCTAACCTCTGATCAAAAGATTATATTTTGAACTTGAAGTTCTTTCTTGTGCCTGTATAAATTGGATATCAAAATAGACAAGTAACAAGCAAGTGTCGTACCCACCTCAGAGGGGGAGATCTTATCTTAAACACAATTGAAAATAATGATTAAGTAACACCAAGGAATCAATAAATAAGATTTGAGATTGATTCTAACTTCCTACAGACAATAATTAAATAAACCCTAACTTAAGAATATGGTAGAGATGTAAAAAAGATTTATGATGACAAAGGGGGAAGAATTGGTATCCACAAACTAAATAATGCAAACATAACATGTTGTTCCTGTTGTGCGGAAGCTTTAACCCAAAGATTGGTTGTAATACCGATAATCTAGATAATGGCAAATAATAGAGAAAGTAATCGAAAAAAGACAATAACACCAATATTAACGTTGTTCGGTAAACCTGCCTACTCCACCGACAACCGATCAAGAAGATTTTATTAATCAGAGAAAAGAAACAACCTATTTACAAATCTATAATTCCTTGTCTCTTTTTCTCTCACACACTAGAACCTGAGAAACCCTATTATGAAAACCCTCATAAATTTGTCTCTCCCTATCTAGTAATGCTTTCACCTTTGGTTCACTCTTTCTTCTTCTTACCACCCCTTTACAATAGCCAACTAGTTGAGTATATATAATACCCAATAGTTCCTAATCCATACAAGGATTCTAATTGAATAACAATACCGATTACCAATTAGAATACCAGGTACTTATGGGAGTAGAATTCCTACCTACATTATTTCTAGAAACAAACATAAGGTATGATCCTATAGACCTCACTTAATATAAGTTATGCTCCTACGCATTGCGAGCCAATACACAACAATCTCCACCTTGGTGAGCCAATGAACTTGATTATTGTTGCCTCCATCCGCGCCCGTGAAACCTTCTTGATTCATGTTGCCGCTTCCACCCTTTTGGGTGCCCAATCAATTATGATTGACCGACAAGTTTGAGATACCCTCAAACTTGCCCACAGGAATCCACTTGCTGACCATCTTTCCCTTTCTTGAGTTCCTTCCTTCTGCAACTACCTTGTTCATAATAGAACCCTGTGATTTAAACATCACCTTGCCTGCCTTAGGTTCAACTCTAGATCTTAGTATTGTTTGACCCAATAGTATATACAAGCCACTACTATTCGCAACTTTTCATGATCACATTGGAATCTCTGCAAACCTCTACAACTCCACCTTTGCTAGTGAAGTTGTAACCCAAAGAATCTAACTTGAAAAGAGAAATTAGTTCTCTTTGCAAACTTGGCACATGTCGAACACCTTCAAGAGTATGTATCCTCCCGTCATACATCTTGATGTGAATATTACCGACTCCCACTATCGACTTCTTGGAGCCATCACATATCGACATCCAGTCACCCTTACATCTTTCTTACTTGTCGAACCATGACCTATGTGAAGAAACATGTTTTGTGGCACCGCTGTCAAATACCCATTCCCGATGTAAATTTTCTTCTTGAGTAGTCACCAAGAGTAATTCATCATCAAACTCCACTTGATTAGCCTGTCCGCCAGAATTAGCAATATGCTTGCCTTTCCCTGACCTGGAGCTATTTGCCGAAACCGCTCCACCTTTTTCCTCACAATCCCATTTAAACTGCCATGTTTTTTCGCACTTCCAACATTTTATGTGAGCCTTGTTGCTCTTGTTAAATCCTTTCCGTGATCCCCCATTAATGACCAAACCCTCACCATGAGATTCATCGTCTCTGCCTTTATTTCTGATTTCATGAGATAAAAGAGCATTGACAACCTCATTCAATTCCAGAGTTTCCTTTCCATAGTGCAACGTGGTGATAATATGCTCATAGGATTGGGGCATGGAGTTTAGAAGTAGATGTGCTTTATCTTCATCCTCTAACTTCACTCCAACATGAACCTATTCAGAAAGCATGCTATTGAAGACACTGAGATGTTCATTAATACCTGTACCTTCTGCCATCCTCAACCTGTAAAGTTGCTGTTTGCGGTACAATCGATTTGATAACGACTTAGTCATATACAAACTTTCAAGCTTTAACCAAAGTTTTACCGAAGAACTTTCTGTGAGAACGTTTGACATGACCTCCTTCGTTAAACAAAATCGAATCGCACAAGTAGCCTTCAAATCAAATTCTTCCCAATCATCATCTGACATATCCGCCGGTTTTCCCTTTAATTCTTTGTGTAGCCCAGATTGTCCCAAGAGATCTTGGACTTGTACTTTCCACAAACCAAAATTCATCTTTCCATTGAACTTCAAACCTGAATTTGAAACCCTTTGCGCCATCTCGAAAATCCCTACAACCTAGAACCTTGCTTTAATACCACTTGTTGTGCAACGGAAGCTTTAACCCAAGGATTGGTTGTAATACCGATAATCTAGATAATAGCAAATAACAAAGAAAGTAATCGAAAAAACACAATCACAAACAATAACACCAATATTAACGTGGTTCGGCAAACCCGCCTACTCCACCCGACAACCGATCAAGAAGATTTTATTAATCAGAGAAAAGAAACAACCTAATTACAAATCTATAATTCCTTGTCTCTTTTTCACTCACACACAAGAACCTGAGAAACCCTATTATGAAAACCCTCATAAATTTGGTTCACTCTTTTTAGTAATGCTTTCACCTTTGGTTCACTTTTTCTTCTTCTTACCACCCCTTTACAATAGCTAACTAGTTGAGTATATATAATACCCAAGAGTTCATAATCCATACAAGGATTCTAATCGAATAACAATACCAATTACCAATTAGAATACCAAGTACTTATGGGAGTAGAATTCCTACCTACATTATTTCTAGAAACAAACATAAGGTATGATCCTATAGACATCACTTAATATAAGCTATGATCCTGCGCATTGCGAGCCAATACACAACAGTTCCTTCATGTTCAATCTACAATAATTAATTAGTCACCTTTTAGTTATTCCAACTAATCATTAATACATATAATAATCAAGTAGTCACCTCTCAGCTATTCCACTCAATTAAAACGGGATTCTCTTATGCAACTATTAAATACATCTTATTAATCAAATCGTCACCTCTCAACAATTCAATTTAATTTACTCAACATATTATTCATAACTAAATCATCACCTCTCAGCTATTTGACTTAATTACAAAAGAGTTCCAATAAAAGATATCAACTGCAGATATGTAATAATCACCTCTCAGCTATTTCACTACACATCTTTAATCAATATAAATAAAACCATTAAATCTAGGTCTCAAACCCTAACAATAGTATTTTAACATCATGGATAACAATAACATGCAAATAATCATACTTACCTCATATCGCGAATTAGAAGTAAATAAGCATTAAGAACTTTGAATCACAATGAACAATACGAACGAACATGGTGCTTTTGCAACATATAGAGTGCTTCAACCATCCCCCTAAGGAGATTTAGCTACTCATCCTTGATGATGACACCATGAAATAAATAAATAAATAACAAAACATCATAAAATAAAGTGTTTTGATTTGATTGATATGAATTGAGTTTGATACAAAGAAGAAGAAGATGAAATTTCTCTCACAAATATTCTCTTTCCTCTCTCTATGAAAAACTACATAAAACTTAGCTACTACTTCTCTTATATAGAAAATACAAAGTAGAATACTTGCATGCAAAGACTACCTAATTAGGTCAAATTCGTGGCTGCTGCTGTTGGTCTTCTAGAGGCATTAGGACTTCAGTAAAACCTAATTCTCTTGGGCTTAAGTTGTAGCTTGAACCAAGACCTTCAGTTTGATAGCTCATGAACCCAAATTAGACTTCTGGATCTCCTTGTAGAGCATTTTTAAGTTTGGTCTTTAAATAAAGCCCTAAATAGAAATTCTGACTTGTGGGCTCCAATAGGACCCGGTTTGGGATGAGATTTGGACCGCCCCACTTTGACATAAAGTCTAGTCAACTGGTCTGACCGTGAAGTGCCCTCAGTAGATCTGTGGGTGCAAATATCAATTCTTCTTCTCTTGTGCAAATAACACTTTTTTGCTTGCTTTTCTTAACGTTTTGCGGGCTTTAACACAATATTCACATTTCTGCTCATAAAACCTACACAATAGACAAGAAAGCACTAATCAATAGATATAATACAATAATATAAGCTAAGTGCTAGACAAACAAGGTGTTATTCGGGGGATAAATATACACTTTTGAAGACTTATCAATTTCATAGGTCATTTTCCTGGTTGTCATGTTTTTTTGTACATACTGGTCGTAGTAGACTATGTTTCTAAATGGATCGAGGCTATTCCCACAAGGCACAACGACCAATAAACTGTAGTAAATTTTATCAAAGAGTACATATTTGCCCGATTTGGTGTTCCCTGTGCAATCATTAGTGATGGGGGGAGCCATTTCTGGAAGAAAGCTTTTTGAAAACTTGTCCAAAAGTATGGAGTAACTCACAAAGTGGCCCTTTCTTATCATCCGTAAACCAATGGCCAAGCTGAGGTTTCCAATTGAGAGATTAAAAATATTTTGCAGAAAACAGTTGACCCTGAAAAGGTTGATTGGTCTCGTAGAGTCAGTGATGCATTATGGGCCTATCGTACTGCTTTTAAAACTCCCATAGACATGTCTCCCTTTCGTCTTATATTTGGAAAAACCTTGTCACCTACTTATCGAGCTTGAGCATTGAGCCTTCTGGGCAATGAAAAAACTTAACTATAATCTCGACCATTGTGTGAATCTGCTCTTTTCCTCTTGTCTCTTTTCAGAGGTGTGGTTGAAAGTGCCGGGACCGTTAGTCCATGAACTCTTACTGGATGAGTATAATTGATCCAGTGCACGTTTTTCTCTTGAGCGTCACCACCAAACAAGTGGGGAAGTCATTTCCTATCTTCTTTTAGTCTCGAGTATCTGACTTTAAAAAACTCTTTGTTGTATCTTAAACATCACGATCTCGCGCATTCCACTCTAGCGTTTTATCTCTCCTGTATCTTTGTTTAGAGTGGCGTTTATCTGAGGAGTGAGTTCCTGGTTGTCCTCATGTCTGGCTGAAGACGTTAAACTTAGCGCTCCTTGGAGGTAGCCCTGTGTATCTTCTAAGCCCGATCGTGCTTTATTGTTTCTTTATTTGTTACCAGGTTTAGTGGCTTTTTGGCTGATAAACTACCCTTTTTAAATTTGTGTTTTAGTTATGTTTGGGGGTGGGCACCGCCCACCCACTCTCTGTTGCGGTTTAATTTGTTAAATAATTATTGTGATTACAAATTTGAATTTATTTCAATTTTTAGAATTTTCAGTAATTATTGCTTGATTTTTGAAAATTATTTGACATCTTAATGGTATTTATATTCGCGAGAATATACTTTACCATTATCACGGAATTTTTAAAATTAATTTTGAATTATTTTGTGTCATTTCGCATCCCGGGGGTAAAACCGTTATTTCCACTAATTCCAGTAGTGGGGGGTTGCGTAACGGGCAAGTGGCTGGCTATTTAGACCCTCGGGTACTTTAGAAAAGTCATGGTCAAACTCATATCCTTCAATCCAACCAGGTCAAACCAGTCAACAGAAGTCTTATCCCTTTTAGAACTCGAGTCGAGAAGCTTAATGTGCATTTAGAACTCGACTCAAGATCCAACCAGATCTTGTTTCTCTTTTTTCGATTCTCCCTCAATTCTTGACAATTTTCAAAATTTTAAGTTGTTGTGTGTTCCATTTTCAATTCTCTACATTTTTATATCTTTTTCTATTCGAATCATGCCTCCTAGACTGAGATCTCGAGTGGTACTTCGTGAATCCAATTATTCTCGTCTCTTCGATAATAATCGCTTTAGGAGTGGTTTCGAGGAGAGGATATATGCTAGAGGTTGGGATGCACTCCTGGACTCGGATTATGAACCGATGCTCAAATGGTTCATCGATTTTACGAGTCTATGGAGTCAACGGATGATGGCATTTTTGTAAATTGGGACGGAGATCATCAGTTTCCACTCGCGCCCGAGACCATTTCTGCGGTCACGAGCTCGATCTCGTTGAAGCTCCCCTTCAGAAGGAGGCTGCTCTGGTGTCCCTTGAGATCATCGAAGTTGTTCTAGTCGATGATCGGGCGACACACCGGTATAGCAACCATCTCTCCATCGGTTGGTTGCGAGTCAACCAAGACTTGGTTGCTCACTGGTTGACCACCAATGTCCTTGGGACGACAAGGACGAGCGAGCTATTTTCGGAGGGCATCCACATCGTGCGTCTTCTCCAGGAAGATGTCCACAGATACTGCATGGTATGGCGCCTGTTTCAGACCATCACCAGCTCCCGTTCTACTTTTGCCCCACTTCCTAGCCTGGTGATGAGTATTCTGCGCTAGTGAGAAGCACCTCTTCCTACTGGCTTGTCTATGGAGTCAGTTGTCCGTCTTGAGGTCTCAAACCCTGGTCTGTCTGCCTGTCGACAACAGTTGTGAGACCCGCAGGAGAAGTCGTTAGTTCACTACAGGTCCGACGATCAGCGGGCATTCGAGCAGATTCACACAAATGAAGAGCGGTTCCAGCTACTTTGGAAGCGGTGGGAGAGATTATTGATATCGTTGAGGACATCCAGCATCGTTTGGACGAGGCCAGGGGCAGCCTCGTCGTCGACGTTGTTGAGAGAGAAGTCAGCCATTGTTATCTTTATTTTCTTCTATTTGTTTTATTTTGTATTTAGTCCTTTGCTCTTTTGTAATAAATTTAACTCCATGTACTTTATTTTAAAGATTTAATAAAATTTCACTCCATGGATGAAAGGCCATCCTGATCTCGAGTCGAGTTCGAGTCTGTCATCGATTTTCTGCTTTGGTTTATGTGCGGATTTTTTTGATTTTTGTGTTGTTTTTTGGTGTTTTCTTTTTTCTTTTGCAAGGGTTGATGCCCAGAATGAGTTGTGGATGCCAAGTGGTATGGATATTGTTCCTGAGATGGGTTTTTCTGGTATTATGAACGGTCCTTATGGAGCTTCTTTTCGGGATGAGATTTTTAACAAGGGTTGGGAAGGTTTTCTTTATGATTCTACTGTTGATTACTCACCTTCTATGGTAAGAGAATTTTACCTCATGTTACCCTTTGTAGATACTCTTACCTTTGATGGTTTCCAGGTTTACATGCATGAATCTTTAGTCATTTTTAATGTCGTCGCCATTTCTCTTGTATTTGGTAACCCTTTTGTCTTTAGTCCTGTGATACCCCTATCATGATTATCGCGTTGACATTGACGTTGATGTCTTGGACAACTATCTTGATCACTTTGGGCCTAGCTTGCACCTTTTCAATATTTTTTTTGAAAAATCTAAAAATCTTTGTTACAAATATTTTTCCAAGAGTTAGGACAATTACACCATCAATGATAAGTATAATGATTGAATTCTATCTTTTTCAAGTTTAACGATATTTATTGCTCACTAAGTAGTTGAGTCTCATACTGCATTTACATGAGCATAAGCATGGGATTCACTTGCATTTATGACAGATTACATGTGAAAATACAATTACACCTTGGGAAACTTAAGGAATAAGTGTGGATACTTAACCTAATAAGCTTTTGAGACCCGTCCTTTTCTTGGAGAGTTATTATGAACATCTGGAGTGAAAAGACTAAACCTCTCAGTCTTGTCTGTTTTTAGTCTCATATTCATTTTTCCAGTTAGCCTTAAGATGACATCAAGTGGGTGTAATATAAACTTGGGTCTTGTAGCTTATTCAAGATGTGATCACTATATCAGTATTTAGAAATGATACAAAGACATTTAGTTAAGCCATGTTTATCTTAGCCTACCCTTTTGATATTTTATCCCTTAGGTTGACCATCCTAAGCCTTTCTTATTACTAAGCCTTTTTTTTAGCCCATCATCCTTACCCAACTCTGTTGTAGGAGTAATTACCCTTAGATTGTGTAGGTCATTTTATCCACTATTTTTGGAACATGAGGATGATTGTTTCTGTCATTATAAGAAGAAAGGAGAAATGCAAATAAACTCCCAAACTAGTGAGATGAACCAAATGTTGAAAATCAAAAAGTTTGAAGAATTCCTGAAAAGCCAGAATCTTCTAAAAAATAAGAAAATCAAAAGAAAAGGAAGATTCCAAAATTGGCTAGAACTTCATTGAATTTTCCCAAAGAAGATGAAAAACACTTCTTCCCAAGAGAAAATTTCCAAAAATTTCTCCAACTGTTGTCATTACAAATCACAAGTATTGAAGGCCGGAATATTCCAAAAATATTTCACAAAAGTTTTTTCCATTTCTAGCCCTGTCCTAAGCCCAGTTATAACCTGTTACTGTCTTTTGTAGATCTAAGCTGAATGGTAGGATGTGGCAAATAAGTGAGAAGGTGCTAAGGTAAAAAAACCCTACATCTCCAGCAAGGCTAACTTTCCATTCTTTGAGACTAAGCTCATCCAATTACACCAGTCCGTTCTTATTTATATATGTGAGATGATTGCCCATCTTATTTCCTCACATAGAGGTAAAATGATAAACACCATCTTTGAGTGATTTTTATTTTGGAGTGTATGTCTGTGCGGCAGGAGTCAAATCGACCTTCCAATGGTGACTTAAGACCTGTGGTAGTATGTGTACATGCCTGTCTTCGATGGATTTGAAACCGTTATGCTTATTTTTCATGCATTTGTAGTACGCTATTTCATATGAACGGTGTTGCAATACTTATCCTTATCTTTGATATATTGTATGGATGACATCAATTTCTGAGGTAAATGGTAGAACATTATGTTCTTTGGATTAGTCTTTGTAGTAAGTTTGTGGGTATCTTCTCTAGAAAACCCCCAGGAGACCATAACTCCTCCAGCTGGGAAGCCCTTGTGGTTTAAAGCCTTGATGCATATGGTTAATGCAATCACCCTAGTTCTATTTTTCTTTTGAGTCCTTATTTATTTTCTTCTCACATTTGCTTGAGGACAAACAAAGTGTTGTTTGGGGGTATTTGATAAGTCCTCAAAAATATATATTTATCCCCTGAATAACACCTTGTTTGCATAGCACTTAGCTTATATTATTTTGTTATATCTATTGTTAGTGCTTTCTTGTCATTTGTGTAGGTTTCATGATCCGAAATGCGAATATTGTGTTAAAGCCCGCCAAAAGCCAAAAAAAGCCACCAAAAGGATGTTATTTGCACAAAGAAGGAGAATTGATACTTGCACCCATAGAGTTTTTGAGGGAACCCCGTGGGCTGGTCTATGGACTTGACTTTTTGTCCAAGATGGGTGGCCCAAATCTCATCCCAATCCAAGTCATATTAAAGCCCACAAGTCAGAAAATCTATTGAAGCCTTATTTGAAGCCTAATCTTAAAAAGACTCTATATGAAGATCCAGAAGTCTGATTTGTTCTTAATGTTCATTGTGATTCAAAGTACTTAATGCTCGTTTACTTCTATTTGGCGACATGAAGTAAGAATGATTATTTATATGCATTTGAAATCCATGTTGATAAAATACTATTGTTAGAGTTTAGGGATACCTAGCTATAATGGTTGTATTAGATTCATTTGAGATATGTGATGGAATAGCTGAGAGGTGACTATCATATATCTAGAATCAATCTCTTTTATTGGACCCCTTTTATAATTAAATTGAATAACCGAGAGTTGAGGGTTTGATTAGGAAGTAATATGTTGATTTAATTAAATTGAATAGCTGAGAGGTGACGGTTTAATTAATGAAGCATATTCAATAGCATGTATAAGAGAATCCCGTTTTAATTGAGTGGAATAGCTGAGAGATGACTACTTGATTATTATAGGTATTAATGATTAATTGGAATAGTTGAGAGGTGACTAATTAATTATTATAGATCGAACATGAAAGAATGACATGTATGTTTGCATGATTTAGTTTGTGGATGCCAACTCTTCCCCTATTCATCATAAGATCTTCTCTTCATCACTATCCATCTTCTTAAGTTAGTTTAAGTTTTAGTTTATTTATTTATTACGTGTAGGAAATAGAATCAATCTCTCTTATTAATGTTGATTCACTTAGTTTTATTTAACTATTGTTTTCTATCGTGTTTGAGCTAAGAACTTCACCTTTGAGGTGGGTACGACCCTTGGTTGTTACTTGTCTACATTGATAGTCAATATTTACAGACACAAGAAGGAAATCAATATAAATCTATCTTTTGATTGGAAGGTTACATCTTTAGCCAACTATTAGCTTGAATTTTACATTGACAGTAAAATACCAATCCAAAATAATGAAAAACAAGAAGCCAACATAAATATAACAAAAACAAACTCAGCTCCTTGGAATATGAAGTGCCAAAAGCCGGTTGCTATTCCATTTAACAGGTAGTTGAGTTGCAGAGCTTTCTCCAAGAAAGGATAGAAATCCTGAAGATGAAGCCAATGAGATTATAGTGATTAGTGATGATGAAGCTGTGGACAATGTGGCCAATGGAGCTGAAGATGATCATATTGATGCTAATGAAGGCCAGGCTAAGCAGATAGATGACGATGGACCCACAGATTGAAAGTTATGAAGAGAATTTTGAGAGGATGGTTAAAAAACCAAAGAATTGAATCCCTAGAAGCATCATTATTTTCTTGGAAAGTTTCTTTCCTCATGTTTGCAGATTGTAATAAGATATTTGTGTAGAACAAATGAGACATACAATTGCAAATATGGAATTCGATAAAATGGTAAAATAAATTATCTGGTTAAATTTATTTATCTCATAGATTCACTAAAGTTGAAGTTGTGTAATAATCACATCTTCCTTCAGATTTGTAAATTTGGGGATGCTACTACATATGCATCAACCTAATAAATTCTATTGAATGAGATTAGCTAGTAATTTATAGTTTTTTTCTAGAAATAAACACCAACCACAATTTTGGTCGAAATCCCATAAACAAGGTCTATGTTTTATTCAACTCTCCAAAATACTTGCTTCCCAACTTAAAATAGATACAAAGACGAGACACACAAACAAACATCTAAATCTACTAACATCTATACACTCTATTAAAGTTGGGCTTGCCCTTAAGAAAAATTTCTCTTTCCAAATTGGAGTTAATTCGATGCTCTAATCAAAGAGAATTTAATAAAATTTGAAATTTAAAGGGTTATTATTGTAAATTTATATGTAATATGGTTTAAATAGCTATATGACTACATTTAATGGCACTGTATCCATATTTGTTTTTTTGCACAATATATTAATGGCTAGCTAATGAATTTAATGGCAATATGGCTATATAGTATCTTATTAACAAAAAAATAAATTTATAATTTTGTACTTTACCTTCTTTTTTCCTTAACATTTATCCATGTTCCCCAGTCATCAAATTCAATTTATCATCTATTGTTTCTCCAAATAGTTCTTGGGAGATCTTTTCTTGTTTTCTGGAAACACGCACACAACCTTCATCACAATAGACAATGTGAATTTGCACGCATAATAGTAGAGTATTGTGCATCTTCCATTTTTCTTTGAGTATAGGTGAGGAACAAAATTATATGGGCCTCGTGACTATATAACAATGATTATGTTGCGTAGTTATAGCATGATTTAATGATTAGGTTAATTTTATTTATCAATTATACACAAAAATGGGTATCAAAAAGCTAGTCTTCGACCAAAGCTTAGGCTAGCATATAAATTCAATAATGTTTTCTGGAAGGGGTATTTTGCATTTGGTTCCCCTAGAACATTGCTATTTAGTAAATGGTATAGAGTTTTCATTTATTAGTGTTTGGTGCATTTTCTGTTAGTTGACTGTTAGTAAACCTAATTGACTAAAGTCAAACCATCCATTTTTCGTAAATACCTAAACTACCCCATCGCGTGCCTAGCATGTGGTATCATTTAAACAACAAAATTTGGTCAATTGCTTTATCATAAACACATAACACGTGGCAATATCTATTGTTTTAATTCAATGGTCTAGATCATTTAGATCTGATGCCTTCACCAAATGTGTCCATCACTTATTACAAGGACCTAAATGTAAAATAACTAAATAAAAATAAAAAAAAATAAAAACTTAAGCAAAGTGGACCAAATAAAAAAATATTCCAAATAGTAGTCTTCTTCCCCAATTATTAAAAAGTTTGATTAAAATGAAGAGAATGTTTTATCACCCTTCACCATGATGATATATGGTTTGTAAACTTCTTCCAGTCCACACTCAAATTAAACACCTCATCCATACATCACCATTATAATACTATACTCATCTTACAAAATCCACCCCACCCAAAAGTCATCAAAATTGAAAACCCATTCTTATTGTCAACAAATTGAAACTGAAAACCTATCCTTCTTATCAAACATTTGAAATTGAAAACTCAAACCCATTGTTCTTCTTAAGCAATTGACAAACCCAATACATCCTTTTCTTATTAATAAAATCCCATGTTACCTCATCTCTATACCTTCTTCTTAACAAAATTAAAATCTCGATCGTCGGATGAAGTTCACAGATTTTGACATGTGTGCAATTATTTTAATGATTGAAAATCAGTTTCTAAGTGAAACATTGTGATTGTCCATGAAGGGTAGTCCAGGTATATAAAAAAAATTGATGTTTTGACCTCAGTCAGCTGAGTTGACTAACAGTCCAGTAACGAAAAAGGGACCAAATACTAATAAACAGAAAAGTTTATACCATATGCTAAATAACAATATTCTACAAGGACCAAATACAAAACAACCCTTTCTGAAATCACAGTCAAGACATAACCGAAGCTCAACCCAATAACTTAACATTGAAGTGATTTTTTTTATTTTATTTTTTATTATTTACAAAAGCCATTATGTGTGGGACTATAAATAGTATGGATACACCTAGATATAAAAAATTTGAAGTTTTTACCCCAATTTGTCCTGTGAAAATAGGGACAAAGAGAAATGGAAGGTTTAATATACATAAGTCTCACCATTTTATTATTTTTTACTGAAACAAAAAACCGAAGTCGAAAGAAAAAATATCCGCAAAAAACATACGCGTCAATATATTATTAGCCACCAGCAGGTGGTTAGTATAGAATTGTGTAGACAAATTACTCCTTATTTGCTTTGTACTTAGTATAGATTTGCAGATGAGCCTGTGGCTTGCATCTCTCTCACAAGATGGAGATGTTGTGAGATCAAAACATGTCAGCAGTTGATTGTTTGATAAATAAAAGTCCCCTCAACCTCGCTTACCAATAAAAAAAAAAAAAAGAGGTAAGTTTCCTACTATAATAAGCTTCAATCAGCATCGTATATTTTGCAATCCAACATTTTATCCTATGCTTTAGTTTGATTTTTCAATAGTTTTTTTGGCTACTGCAAGTAATTGTGAAAGATTACTTTACTACTGCAAGTAATTGTGAAAGATTACTTTACTGCAACAGTATTGTTAAAGATTACTTTACTACTGCAAGTAATTACTATATAGTATGTTCTTGTTAAACCTTTTTTACATTCAAAACACTCCAAACAAAAAATGAATCATATCATATGATTAGTTTAATTCATGGTTTGGACATTCATAAGATTAATTATACCATAATTTATTGTCATAATAAACTATAAACATTATAAAAAAATTCAATAATTGCTAGCTAGACATTATATAGCTCAAATCTCATTCAAACATTCACAAAACAAGCAATTGACAGTAAGCCATTTCAGAAATTGTAATCAACCGTATTTACAAAAACTAAATTAATAAATAATTTTTTCTTGTGTGTAATAAAACCGTAAAAATGAACATTAAACCAATGTCATACATTAAAAAAAACCTTTTCAAGAGACTACATCTAATTTACATCAATTGATAACATTTCTGCATTACACGGGTTTTATAACTAGTGCCCATATAAAGATGGATACACCATAATACATAATATATAGTTGATACTTTCATAATATGGTTTTCATTTATGTCCACTCTTTTGTTCTCAAACACTTTGCAGGCTTGCAACTTTCAGAAAAATAGTCCAGGAATACCCTTCGTCTTCTAGATACGACCACTGGCAAAGACAGGTGCAAGAGAAGGTGTTCTCAACCTTGATTTCTTATCACTTGATTCAGACACTTTATCGCCATTTGGTGTGGTAGGTGGTGGTGGTGATATTAGCAGTAGTGGTGGTGAAAGTGGTAATCGAGTCCATTCGCTAACAAACTGATTTCCTTGTTCATTGTTGAGGATGACATTCACCAATTAAAATGTGACTTCCTTAAATCCCTACTTAATTCTTTTGAGCTGTCAAAACATAAATCTAAAATATAATTAACAACTGTAATATGGGTATTTTTTTCATTTGAATGAAAATTGAACATCACGAGGTATGAAGATACAAAATCTATAATAGACTTGAGCATTGGACAATAAGAAAAAAAAAAAAAAAACTTGCAGTTGGCCAAATGTTCTACATTTTAATCAAATATCTATCATTCAGATTGAATAAAATCGACAGAAATGTATTAACGACTTTTACTTAATTAAAGTGAAAATAGAAGAAGAAAACTCATCACCTTACAACCTATAGAACAAAACCTTTTTTTTTTTATTTATGTGGTAAACCGATCGAACAAAACATGAAAGGAACAAACATGTTTCTCTGGCAGATTTGGCATCCAAGAGATGTTTTCATGGTTAATGTTGTATATATGAATGTTAGATACATCAATGTATAATGTAATCCAGTCTTACGACTTCATGGTAGCAAGATGTTTTGACCTCCAATCAATCTAGAATAATATAAACAAATGTTGGTCATTTGCAAAATTTAAAGAAATGCATATGTTTTACAAGTACTTACTTGAAGAAAGGGGTGGTTTTTGTGATATAACTTCATACAATAAGAACATTGAACTTCTCCTTTGCAAATAAGGCAAAACATGTTACATTCACCTCTAGTTAGTGCAACGTCTATTAGACAAGGATCAAAGTATGGATTGCTTATGAATGGAATTAACCATGAAGGAATCACATGGAAGTTTTCATTCAGATTAGCTTTTTCCTTCAATGTTTATTCTATATGTTTGTTCTCCAAATCCCCCATTATTGATCAAATATCTGAAAAATACAAAAATTCTGTTAACCATAAAAACTCAACATCCAAAAAAATAACATGTAAAATTTTTACCATATCTACAATCTAAATGTTATTTTCTATTATTTCTACTATATAGTGAACAATATTAAAAAAATTATATTGCTGAAAAATAAAACAATATGGATTTTTCTGCTATGAAAAATCTTACCTTGTTGATATTGAATTTGGAGAGAGACCAAGAGATTGTAGAACGTAGATTGAGCAGGAATAAAAAAAACTGGGAATAAAAATAGAGGAAGTAGAGTGAGGCTTTCAGAAAGGGAGTACAAGTATGTATAAACAATCCTCTAGCTAAGTGATATAGATTGATTCCGTGCATCCAATAATATATTTAAATACTTAATAATTTTTGTTGTATTGAAAACTAAAAATATTCCAAACTTACCACCTACCACATGAAAATTAGGACAAAGGAAGAGAGTGGACTTGCCATCATGTGAATATGTTGGGTTTTCAAGGGGAAAAGTGTATTACGTGCGTTTGAATAAGTTGGTCACACAATAGGAATTCAAATTTTTGCACTTCACAATTTAAAATGTTATTTTAGTGTATCTTCGAAACACAATAAATATTTTTACAAAAAATTAATTAAAATAATTGTTAATATCTCCGACAAAATGTTTTTGATAAACTTAATATGGACCTTTAAAAGAATGTTGGTTATGCCATTGTTAAAAAAGATGCAACACGTGCTAATCCGACAATTTTGACACAATACCCGGACGGTAATTATGAAACAATGTCACTTCAAAGCGATTGGAAAACAACTACAGTATATTAGTCAACCCAGAAACCATGGATCTCTATTCCCCATTGATGTTAATCGCATAAAGAAGCCAAATTTGAACCCTAAACTCAACACTTCACTATGCAAGTGGTGTCTGTGACGATAGTTTATGGCTTTCGAGATCCATATCTCTAGTTCACTTCAACATTTCATTACCTGATTTAGGTCATGAAATATATTTGAATTATGTATATATTATGTTTGTAACTAGTAATGTATATAAAAATTATAACGAAATTTGGTTATAAAATGATTATTATCAAAAAAATGAAAGAAAAAAGAAAAAAAAATTAATCCAATTTAATAATTACAGCCAATTAAAAATCTATAATTATTTCGTGCGAATGACTACTTGATCACTTGTCAATGGAAAGTTAAACTTTTAGAAACGTTACTTCCAAAGCAATCTTTGGCTTGGTAAGAAACCCAGAGTAAATGTTAACAAAAAAAATTGAATTAAAAAAAAAACAAAAGTTAATCTAGGTCACACAAAAGTGCCATGTGAAATTTTGCTGAAAGAATTTGTCCGTATTGCCCCAAAAGCTCTAATTTGTTGGCATTGACTCCAATTTTCACCAGATGTTTTAAGTCATTATGAAACAAAGTATATATTTTGAAATCATAACAATTAATCTCTATCTAAAAGTTCTAATAAAATAAGTCAACTTAGAGAGAAAATAAATAAATATTGCTCTCTATCTAGTCAACTTGACACCTGGACTCGTAGGATTAATACACCACTAGCATTATCCATTTGTGGATTATTAGGTCTCTCTCTTCCTCTCTCATATAAAGGAGTAGGGGTCCCTCAACCTTGCTTGTCAAAAAAAGAAACTTTAACTGTGTATATTAACATGTTCATTTCACACAAAAGTGGGCGAGAATAATTTATTTATTTATTTATTTTTATTGTTTTTGCAGTTTGTTTATAATTAATGATTTCCGAATTTTTTTTACGATCATAAAATTAATGTTTGGTTGAAATTTTTAAATTTTTTATTTAATTGTCAAATTAAAATTAGTTCTCCAGCATGACTTAGATAGCGCGATCTCTTCAAATGCAGTATTTCTAATTGAGAAAATAGAAGAATAAACTCTTAAAATTATTCCAACTTTAATTTGAAATCTACATATTATTACAACTTAATTCTTAATTTTATTATGAATCTTGTTACCCAAATATGCAAGCAGTGAAGTAAACCTTTTTTTTTTACTAATTTCCAAAAAATTATATAAAAAATATTAAATAGATGAAAATTTAAACAACATGAACATAAATTCCATACCATTGATAACTCTTTTTCCGATACCACCCATTCCCACTTGGCGATCATGATTGAAGTTGAGTAGAGAATATAATTCGCAGATACAAATGGAGTTGAGATCTTCCATCAATCTCACCATTGAAATCTTCTTAAAAATATTCATATCGTACGTGTTTAACTAAGCAATTTCTATTAGAAACGAATGTGGTTTCCTAACCACAATCTCTCCATTGGAGTGTTTGTGGTTTTGATTAATTTTTTTTGGCTAAGACGACAATGTATTTATAGTACATCAGCCTCAATCTTATCGAAATCTACCACAATAAAAAATTTCCGTGTCAAATAACTCTCAATAGTATCGAAATCAACTACAATGATTTTTTTTTCATATATCAAATAACTCTCAATAGTATCGAAATCTACGACGATTAAATTTTTTAATATCAAATAACCCCCAATTGTATCGAAATCTATCTCCATTCAGATATTATTATAAACACTATGTGAGTGTGTATGTGAAACGTGCTACATTACTGTGGAAAAGTGGAATACAACATTATGGTACGGTTGAAAAGTGGAATATAACTGCAACAATTGTTTCTTACATATATAGTAAAAAACCGAGTCCTACCTCGGTGCAAATTATTTTAATAGATTTCTTATTTTTTGAAAATAGAAATACCTTAATTAGGTTTTATTGGATAAAGCTTAAAATTAGAATTAAAGGTATAGTGATGTGCCAATTTTGATTATCCAAATCTTAGGCTTTACTGTAGCTAATGGCAGACTGATAAGAGCACAAAAGTCTTATTCCTTAATACATTCTGAATAGCATTTTGTCCACTCCTATGTGATTTAATGTCTCTTTTAGTCTTATTTTAAGGTGTATTATATTTCACGGGCCTTAACTCTTAATAACTTAAAAGAAGGCCTAAAATATCAAGTATTGGGTTTAAGTTGGTGGATTATAAATTAAAGCAAATAAAAGCTCTAAATCCACCTCCTCAAAGACTCCTACACCAAAAAGGAAGTCCAAGTCCAAGAGAAGGAAGACTTTGACGCCAAAAAGAAAGCCACATTTGTAGCAAGCTTAGAGGAGTATTTCCATCGAACCAAAGTCCCATAAGACAGAAGTACCATGATCCATGAAGGTTGCGGAACAGACGACCGAAAACAAAAGACTGGAAGTCAATGATCAACTCGCCACCCCGCGAGTTGACCAACTCCCAGACTTTTCGATCTGTGCCGACTTGAAGATAATGGGTCTCGCACCGACCTACTTCTATCCTATGATCGACTTGTCGTGTTTAGGCATGCTTGCACAGCCAATCAATATATATACTTTAGGAAACTAGGATTTTGAATATCTTGTATCTTTTGAATCAAATTCTTGAGAAGTCTGTTCATGAAGCTTTTATTCTTAGACAAGTTGTAATTAGATTTTTAAGGTTTAAGAGCAATAAAGGTATATTCTTCTTGCGAATGAGCCTGTGGCTCAATGATAACACCCCTCTCACAAAGTGGAAAGGTTGTGGGTTCCAAACATGTCAACAGCTAATTGTTGATTTAAGTTTCCACACGTAATTTAAAGGGGTAAGGGTCCCCTCAACCCTGCTTGCCAATCAAAAAAAAAAAAAGTATGTTCTTTTTATTGATGATGAGTTGTTCTTCATCAATAGAAGACCAAACCCTTAGGAGATAAGTAGCCTCCATTGACGAACCGATGGTTTTAATATAGTTTTTATGCTTGTTCTTCATTGTTATAGTAGTATTGAGTTAATGACAACTTCACATCATCCACAAGGCTCATCAACATCGTACGATCTTCCACCATGCTCAATACCATACAACAATTTGGCGTTGTTGTCGGTATTTTCAACAAAGAAAGAAAAACGTTACCGGGAAATCATAATCCCATCTTTCTTACCCACCCACCATTTTTTTTTATTATTATATTTAGTAGTAAAGTAGACTAATTTAGAATTTATTTGTACAGGAAGCTGAACACGAGTCAACGATGCAGCTTGTTGGTCAACTCGCCACCCTGCGACCTGGTGTAGAACAAAACCTGACAGTCCAACACGGTACTGTCAGGTACATCTTCCTGGTTGTTGTGAACCTGTCCTATCCTAATTCCGATTTGCAGTACATCTCTCTTGAACGAAATACTAGGTTTGTGTGGCTACCATCCTTTGTACTCAATTGTAGTTGCTTAAAAAGCTTTCAACTTCAACTCCTTCTAACATCCACGCGGGTTCACAGATCACCTTCATCATTTGTGCCAAACACACAAGCGAACCCCACTCACTTGACCATTGATTCACCAAGTGGGAGGTATGCATTTTTCTAGCTTTTTCTTTTTAATCATTATGGATTTACCTTCTCCTAAGTTTGTTTTCTCCAACTATTGTCATCGCCACAATAGGGAGGACATCGATGAGCAAGCCCTTTTTTTGGGACTACCGGCTTGTGTTTTGTTAGAACCTTTAGGGTGTCCTATCACTATTCCCAAAAATGTTTTTAACATGCTTCCTAAATTTAAAGAAACGGAATTGTCACGCCCCAAATTTTAAGATGGTAAAATTCCACCCTATATGTTTATTTCATTATCTTAAGATTTAGGACGTGAAGAGGAATGATTCAAAAGAATCCAGACTGGAATAAAATTTTCAAAGCTACAAGTTACAATTGATACTAGAATAATAAAACTTATATACATAAGCAACCAGTACAAATTACAACCATAAAGTCACGATGGATACCTCAACACCTTATTCTAATACATCTAGTAAGAACTCCCAATTACAATACAAACCAAGATTAACATAGATATATACTAGATATCCAACTACTATCTCACAACTATACACCGAACGTCCAACTGAAGATCTTCTCATGAACTCCAAAGATGCTAGAACCGGTACTTTCGATAATCCTCCTGCTCCCTGCCAACACTCCATAAGGATACGTACCCAAGAATGCACAAAATACAAACTTGGGTCAGCTTACGCTGGTATGAGTGATTCTGACACAACAAGACAAGCCATGAACAACTACAACTAGGATATAATTATTTAACAACACATACCTCGATTTCCATTTAGCTTATGGTAGGCCAACCTTGCATACACGTTAGTGGGCCTACCATCCTGCAATACCTTGTACGTGATAATTTATAAACATCATTATGCATATAATATGATAGAAATCTAAGCAACTCACAAAGAAAGCAATTTCTAATAAAGCTAAACAAGTCATCACAATCAAACCAAAGTTAATACCCTAGCCACATTCCACAATAGCCAAATACTACACACTATCTATGGCTAACATAGATACCCCTATACCTGGTCGGATAACTCGCAACCACTTTCGAAAAGGCTAAGCTTATCCGGAGCGCGCTAAAAACATTTACCACTCGTCTACTCATGAGAACGAGAAGGTACTCACCCAGAGCATAAGGGGTAACGGGCTAATATTTCACCTTGGGACACACACCAATGGTTTTCAAAACACTTTTTCTCATTTCGAAATTCAGTACATCATGGTACCATAGCCCACTTAATATTTCCGGAGTTGTGGCGTGCTAGGATATCCGAGTCAGACTACTGACTCGCGCAACAAAGCAAACATACACACAACCACTATCGAGCAAATCAGACAGGGATAACAATGAAAATAAGCAGTCACATCAACAACATAATACATTAGAAGGTTCAGACTGAATTTAACTGCAGTCTACGCATATCACAGTAATATCGCAGTGTATTCCACCAACACTGCAGAAAACTGCCAGACATTGCACTACATAAAGGGCAGGGTAAACACTAGATTTAGCTCTCAACTCAAACATCAAAGCTGAAGCTAAAAGATTATATTTTACAGGGTTTTAGAAATCAACCAAAAAGGTTCCGTATTGAGTGTGTTATGAACATTATCGTAATGGGTGTTCAGAGAAGTCGTGAACCTGCTTGTCAGACTTGCGTCACAATTTCTACCCATTTAACAACAGAAACAGAGAGAAGTATAACAGCAGTGTTCTAGATAAAAAACCCTTCTTTCATCTCCAATTGAAATAATATAAAAAACATTCAATAGTTAAGTTTTTATAGTTAAAATGCCGCAGCAGCGCAGAAGTTCCAGGAATCAAGAATTTACTGACTATTTACCAAATAAAAACAGGGGTTGATGTCATGTACCATGAACAACAATTCCTACTTAATCTACCAGGTTCAATACTCAAAATATGAGTAATTAAACCACAGAAAGAAAATCACTCACCTTTAGTTAGAGTTAACTCTTTTCCTAATCCAAAAGAAAACAAGATGATGACTTCAATTTCACCAAAGAAACAAGCTTGAAACACCACCAAGAACCCACCAATTTCGTTTTAGAAATCACTCCAACAATGCTTCCGCTAAAAACCCATTTCAACCATCAGAGCATTCCCAATGGTAGGTTTTAGCACAACTTTTAGTGAAAACACTTGCCAATGGTAGCTTTTAACACACTTTTCAAGCAAAACACTTTTAACTCCTTGGCAAATTTGCCAAGGAGTTAAAAGTGCCACGTAGGAATCCATCCGCCACAATTAGTGCGGTATGGATCCATACCCCACAATAAGTGCAGTATGGACTCATCTAAAAGAAGATCCATCCGCCACAATGAGTGCGATATGGATCCATCCGCCACAATGAGTGCGGTATGGATCCATACCCCACATAGATTGTGTTTTCAATAATCCACCATTGGAAACACTAAAACCCTTTTTTCGCTAAAACCATTGAAAACCCCAAAATTCCTTAAAACCATCCTATGTGGCACCACTAAAAGTGTTTTACCATTGGGAATGCTCTCAAGACAACAATCCTTTAAGCTTCCATCATGTCTTATACATTTCCATCAAACAGAACGCAACATCATTCTGAATTTCAGTTTATTTCACTCCACCATTCTTCTTTCTTTTATTTATTTTTTCTTCTTCTTCTCCTTAATCAACAAAGCCAGTTTCGAGAAAAAAAGATGCAAGGACATTTTCCTATGTTCTAAAATCAAACAAAAGTCCACCTATTTTCAACACTTGTCTGATTAAACCATAATATAATGACACATAATGTTTCCATATAAAATTATAACTATTTAGCTAGATGTCCCTCTTATAGCCTCATATTCTAACAAGTCTAATTCCAAATCATGTCATTCCCATATAAAATCAATCCTTTTCTCCTCAACTTCTGTATATATAAGTATATAGAAAAACATAAAAATAGGGTCTCTACAGGAACATAAAAATCCCACCATGCATTTGAAGAGTTTTTTTTGATATATGCTTTAGTAACATGAACGTTAGTATTCCGAATGGCCAAATAAAGTTGAGCCTATTACATCATACATTACTCGATGACGCATTCATATAGCTTACTAGTTTAGAACGATACACTATTACCACATGGAGAGAATACTATATTACCTTATTAAATAGGTTCTATCCTCTCCACAAGAGATATAGGCCGAAGTTCAATCTTTTTAACTTTATCCAACTAAGAGATGAGCCATTTCATGATACTTGGGCACGCCTCGAAAGAATTCTTTTACATTGCCCCCCTCAATTTGTTGGAAATAAACATCTTCGATATATCTTGCAACAAGGGTTGAATGAGGAAACCATGAAGTCTATTTGTAACACCCATGAGTTGGTGTTAGTCCCACATTACCAAGGAAGTGGTTATTTCGGTAGTAACTGTAACGCCCCGGGATTTCGTCCTCGCTCATCCCGGTGCGTCGAGCACCATACCGCTCGCTAATGTCAATATTGTCCCCCTTTAGTCACTGCGGATATCCAGCAGTAGAGGGTTTTGGATCAGGGCCCACCCATGTGGCTTACCCCAAAAGGCCTTGACATTAGTTAGAGTATGGTTAAGCTCTACATACTACCAATACAACCACTTCCTTGGCAATGTGGGACTAACACCAACTCATGGGTGTTACAATCTCACCACCTTAGAAATAGAGCCGTCCTCGGCTCTGCAGTACACTCAGTACAGTCCCAAAATCTCCGACGTTCCCTGCCAAGTGAGACAAGTACCTGGCGCTCCTCCGGCCCTTCCAGCGTACTTCCCACCTGCAACAGGCGACCCGTCGTCGGCTCTGATACCAACTGTAACGCCCCGGGATTTCGTCCTCGCTCATCCCGGTGCGTCGAGCACCATACCGCTCGCTAATGTCAATATTGTCCCCCTTTAGTCACTGCGGATATCCAGCAGTAGAGGGTTTTGGATCAAGGCCTTTTAGGGTAAACCACATGGGTGGGCCCTGATCCAAAACCCTCTACTGCTGGATATCCGCAGTGACTAAAGGGGGACAATATTGACATTAGCGAGCGGTATGGTGCTCGACGCACCGGGATGAGCGAGGACGAAATCCCGGGGCGTTACACTATTAAAGACTCATTTCCTGAGATATGCACTAACATTCATCCCTAGGACTGTATTGCTACACTCTGGGACCTTGCCTTGTCTATGAGATGTTGTGACTTACCCTCTTGATCTTAAAATCAAGATCCTCACTAGACTTAAACCTAAGCCCAAACCGAAGTTAAAAGTTTACAAAAATTGTGAAGAAGAACGTTGCCCTGGACTTTTACCTTTGAGGGATGGTGGTTATTTTTGTTTGTACTATTGTTTATCTAAGAGAGACAAAGAACTCTTGGCAGAAGCTCAAGTCTATTCTGTTGTTCGACACATAATGTCGTAGATAATAATAGTTTTGAAAATAATGGATCGAATGGTTAGGTGGATGATTAAGCACTTCGCCCCCACCATGTCTAGCTGAAGACGTTAGCACTTTTTAGGAGGTACACATTTTGATTGGACAAACATATTTTTAAAATTTGTTGGGGGTGGAGCATCATCCCCCACAGTCTTGGAATCTGACCGTAAAAAACCACCATTGCATGCATAACATAGTTTGACTAATTTGTTTTTCAGGAACTACTCATTTTTTAAAGAATTCAGGTTTGCATTTCTTAATCTTTACCAATAAGGATGTTGCATTAATTTGTTTGGGAGTGGGATTTCATTCAAAAATCATGATTTTTAACTAAATTCATGCATTTTATTAGTTAAACTTTTTCATTAAAAATGTTTTCAAAAACCAAAAAATGTTTTAGGCTAATTACCCTTTCTATGATGAGTTATATGTCTTGATCTTTTATACTTGGTAGCAAAGGATAATTTATTTAAGTCTTGAAGTTTACTTACATATTTCTTGTGTATGATCATGTGCATTGCATCATGTTACATTTTTTTGTATAACTTTTGTGCACATAACAACTTCATTTTAAAGACCTTGATGATAAATTGTGGAGATTTAACCTAGTGAGCTTCTGAGTTTTTGTCCGTTTATTTATGAGCGATATATATAAAATTTAGAGTCAAAGACTCGACCTCCTTGCATTTTCTAGTCTCATATATTTTATTATTAGTCTTGAGGTGACGTCAAGTGGGTGTAATATAAACATAGGTCTTGTACCATATTTTAAGGCGAGATCACAAGATCAAAAACTTAGAGATGATACAAAGACATATAGATAACCCCTCACCATTTGCCTACCCATCACATTATTGTCCCATTAGGTTAACTCTTTTGAGCCTTTTATATTATTAAGCCTTTTTACTAGCCCATTATCCTTACCTAACTCCTTATGTAGTATTTTCACTTAGAAATAATAGGTCCCTTACTTACATTTCTGGAACTTAGGGATGATTTTTGCTAAGTGACTACATGAAGAAAAAGGAGAAAAATCAAATAAATCTCCAAGCTACAACGAAGGCCGATATCAAAAGAAAAATCAAAAAGTTTGAAGAATTCAAGAGAAGTCCAATCTTCCCCCCAAAAAATAAAAGAAAAGAAAAGAAAATATAAAGAAAACACACTTGAGCTTAAGTGGATTTTTGAAGATTTAAGAAAAAATACTTAAAAAAATAAAAGTAGTTACAAAAGATAAAGAATCCAAGAATTTCTCCAAGAAGTGTTTAGATATTATAAAGTTACTTGGAATTTCGAGAAGACCTCTAATGTTCCAGAAAACTTCCAAAAAGCCTCTTCCATTTTAAAACCATGTCTTAAGCCAAATTATAACCCATAATATCTTTGTAGATCTAAGTTTGATATGGTAGGGCGTGGAAAATAAGTGAGAATGCACTAAAGTGAAATACCCGACATCTTAATGACTAGCATATTCCTTCCATGAGACTAATTCATTCCATACATTCTTGTGCTTTAATTTCATTTCGTATGTGGGATATTTGTTCATACTTTTTTCCATATACATGAGGTAAAATATAAACCCACTTCTGAGTGATTTTCTTTGTGAGTGTATGCCTTGTGCGGATTGAAGTCAAAACAAAACTTCAGATATTTATTTAAGGTGCAAGTTGAGTGTACACTCAATTCATACTTGAAGATGTGATTATGTTGTTGATGCATTTTATCATACACTTGCATTATATCTCTACACATGGAAAAAAACTTAATTATTTCGTTCGTATCTATTTGATCATTGAATTGATTGACATTTCTGAGAAGTGTAGGGTATATAGCCACCTTTTGCTAGATGTTTTCCATTCATTACATGAAGTTTATGGGTATCTTGTCGGGAAAACCTTTAGGAGACTATTGATAGTGGACATTTGTGTATCCATTATTCAAAATATAATTTTTATATTAAGATTTTTTCTTCTTGTGACGGTAATAATTGGTTATCAATGTAAAACAAGTAACAAGCAAGGGTTGTGCCCACCTCGAAGGGGGAATTCTTAGCTCAAACACAATAGAACATAATAATTAAAAAACACCAATTGAATGAACTAATAAAATGAGATTGATTCTATTTCTTAAAAATATTAAACTAAATACTACTACTACTTAAACTAATTAATATTAGAAGATGGAAAGAGATGGAAATATGATCTTATGAAGATTAGTGGGAAGGATTGGTATCCACAAACTAAACAATGCAAAACATACATGATATTCCATTATATTTAATCTATAGTAATTCCTTAGTCACCTCTCAGCTATTCCAAGTAATTACTAATGCCTATAATAATCAAATAGTCACCTCTTAAGTATTCTATTCAATTAAAACAAGATTCTTTATATGTATTCATTGAATATACCTCATTAATTAAACCATCCCTCTCAGCTATTCAATTCAATTGACTTGGTATATTGATTCATAAACAAATTGTCACCTCTCAGCTATTCAACTTGATTACAAAAGGGTTCCAATAAAAGAGATTAATTATAGATATGTAAAAGCCACCTCTCAGTTATTCCTTCATGACTTGTATTGCTTGCCTCTTCTCTTTCCCGTAACTACAATAAAAAAAGATTTTTTAGCTCTCAGACTGCAAACTGATCAGGCGCCTAAACAGTCTGACATTTGACAAGGTTCAGGCACCTGAACAACTTGTCAGACTGGGACCTAACTTGCTTAGTTTTGCCACTTGTGTTGATTTGTAAAGTTTTTATAGTGTGTCTTTGTGCATTTCAAGTATACAACAACTCCCTCCTATTTTATTAGTAAACATAGGAATATATATATTATCTATATACTATTACAAAGTGGTATCATAAACACAGCCGTTAGATGTCTATCGAGACAACCATAACCATTGGATGTAAATTAATTTATATAATCGATGTAATAATAGCCCTTAGATGTTGAAAATCGATCCTAACCTTTAGTTGTCTATTGAGACAATCGTAGCCGTAGGATTAACATTATTTAAATAATTTTCATTTAATGCGCCAATTATAACCTATAATGTAATAACTCCATAAATTAATTATAACATAATAACCTCATTATAATTTGTTTAGGTTCTACCTAATAACCTCCTTTTAGAAAATCATTTAAATAATTTGCTTAGGTTCTACATAATAACCTCCTTTAGATATAGTATCTTTAATCTCCTCCGCATAAAATTAATAAATTCTTAATCGTTTTTTTTTTAATTATGAACAGTTAATACATTTTTCAATATTTAGGAGAGAAATTATGAAAAGGAGAGAATCTGTCATAATATTTTTCTTTATTTTTCTTTACAAACTTTCAATTAAATAGAAAAAATGGACTGTTACACTTGCCACCAAGAAAATATTGGTGAGATGGAGAAATTTAATTAGGGTACCTAAGAAAATGAAACTGGTGATACCACAAGAATTCTGACCTCTATTTATCTCATTTGGATTCATTTGGTTGTATTCCATTTTGTCACTGGTCACTCTCTTCCCTTAATCAATTATCATTAGCTATATTATCTTTATGCACCTTAGTAATCTTTTTGCAGGAATGGTCACATGTCACTCTCTTCCCTTATCTATTATCAATAGCTATGTTTTTTTTTTTTTTTTTTTTGGGGTGGGGGGGGGGGGGGGGGGGTGTGAAGATACTGGTATATTATCTATCTCCTCAATCTCTTTTCAACATACATTGTCACCTTTTTTATGCATAACAGGAGAAGAAAACTACGGTTGGGTGGCTAAAGTATAAACGAACACACAATAAAGTGTTTTATTGGTTGTGATGAAACATGACCATTGTATTCGATTTTTTATAATTGTTACGTCTAATGTCTTTTCTACATTTTTCAACTTCTTACATTTGATTTGCATAAGATGTATCCTTTTACATAAAAAATTGTACTTGATGCATAAATGAAAATGTTGTAACAATTATACATTATCTATCTTTTTTTATCAGATCCATTGCAAATGATTAACTTAAACAACTATGATGTCAAATGATCCAAACTTAAAAATGGTGTGTGATCTTAAAAAATTTATCGGTTAGATTCAACTTAACCTTCAAAAGTAGCTAGCTTGACTTTGCAACTTCTTTAAACATCAAATATTCTTATACCTCTCACTACAAACACTTATATAATAGTTTTCCAAACAAATCTTTTGCATAGTTCTATTAAAATTTTAAAATTATATCAAGGAATAGCTCCCCAATAAAATCAATATTATTTTACAATAATTCATTTCAATAATTTTTAAAAATAAAATTGAAATAATATTTTAAACATAAAATGTCTATGAAAACAATAGCATCGCCTATTACTGCATAAAACATTAGTATGATAACTATGGCTCAAAAAAAAAAATATTGAATCACCTACTTTTTTTATGAAAAATAAAATACCATCTAATTATGTTCGCTTCAATAATTTTTCAAAAAAAAAATTAAATCAAAAATAAATAATCATGCCGTAGGCATAGGTTATCACTAGTATATAATATTACAAAGCGGTCTCATAAACACAGCCGTTAGATATCTATGGGGACAACTATAACCATCAGATGTATATTAAATTATATAATCGATGTAATAACAACCTTTAGATATGAAAAATCGATCCTAACCTTTAGTTGTCTGTTGAGACAATCGTAGCAATAGGATGAAGAGAATCTTATGTAATATTAATTATAAAAATGAATTCCAATAATAAATAGGCATATTTATTAATAGATTTGTAACCCTTACTTACAAGAGTTGGTTATTTGGTGTAACCCCTATTTATTAATAGATTTATTTGTAACACCTATTTAATTATTATAAATAGCCCTCTCATTTTTTTATTTTTTTTAATGAGCGCACCCCCCCCCCCCCCCCCCTCCCCCCCCGCCGAAATATACCTCTCCAAATATATGCTTTCTAATATATCTTTCTCAATCTAATGAGTTTTTTTTCCTATTATCTAATAGGATTAATAATGAAAGAATAAATTTTTCTTCGTTTTTTTTTTTCTTGTTGTTTTCATATTTGATGGTTTATCATTGTTTGATTTTTTATTTTTTTTTTAAATTATTGGATGTGTATGTATCACATCAGTTGATACTTTCTCAATGATTTTGATGCTGACAATTCTTTTTTCTCATTTTTATTTAACTTTTTTACTCATATTAAATTAGTGGTATGGCCTATAGCAAAAGAACCAACCATGCAAACATACAACAAATGATTTAACAAATTTTATTTATTGTATATATATAGGTATTTTGAGAGTCGAGGTAATTTTTTTTTAAGAGATCGATGTTATATAATTGACCGTCAAGTAGAAAACTATAGTGACGCATTTGGTTAAACTATTGAGAAGAAATGCCTTACATGCATTTTTTTCCTTGCTCTATGTGTACATGTATTGAGATATAATATGTAATTCTGTTTATGATAAATACAATATCATGTTTGGTTTGTAAAATCTTTTCTTCCCAGAAAACCTTCATGTTATCTCTTTGGTATATGCAAAAATAGTTGTTTTCCTCCACTAACAGATTTCAAATCATTTTATATATCTTTGTTAAATTAATTTCAAAATTACGAATTCTGCTAAACTTTATGTAGATTGTAGAGGGTTGAGAGGAACAAAAAATACTTTTAAAAAATATATAATGTTATGACAATTTTTTTTGCTTAAAAAATTTGACCCTAGAAATTAAAATAAACCAAAATTTGTTTGATTTTTAGAATAAATCAAAAATATCATTTGTAATCCCATTTCTTATATAACCAAAAAAAGAATTTACAACCCCCTCCACTAAAATAATCGTGTCGTACCCGTTGCTTCGCAACGCTAGTGTCAACAATTTCCTTCAAAATAAATTTTTGATAAATATTTTTATTTTTTTTAACTCAAAAAACAAATTTTTTTGATAAAAATTTGAGGAATTTTATTTTTTATGTTTGTTTATTTTTAATTGAATTTACTATAATAAACATTTTCATTTGATTTTTACCATTAGTTATAGTAATTGGTTATACAATTTCTAATGTTTTTTCATTATTGTGCCTGTGGCTTTTTTTTTCGGATTTGCAAAATTTGCTAAGGATTATTCGATGTTGGTTAAACGGAGTAATATATATACATGTTTTGTAGGATATTCAAATGCTACTTACATTGTACTTTTGCCTGCAACTATGTACAAAAATCGTACATAGTTGGAACATAGCATTTTCTAGGAAAAAAAAGAAATTTTCAAATCGTACCATTAATCTAAATCTTCCTAAAACAATACTCAAAATGTCTTAAATATTGAATAATTGTTTGGGTGAGATGCTAAAAATTGTCTTAAATACCGTTAAAAAACTAATTTTGCCTGCAACTATGTACAAAAATGCACAATGTTATAACCCACTTTTAATTTGCGAAGTAGTAAAAAAACCTGGAACTGGCAAAACTAACCACAAGGAAACAAAACCAACCAGGTATTCCATTTTCTTCCCAGAATGTTATACTCATCATATCAATGCAAGTAACACCTCTTGAAACCAACACCCTAAAAGAAATGTGTTCCGATGCAACATTGTTACTGCTTCTAAAATGACACCGTTAACATTTGTGCCTTTGAGCACTGCATCAACATTTACTGGAAAAGAATGAGGTGGTACGTCAATAAGAGTTTGAAGACCAAGGAAGCAATAACAAAAGGAGCTAGAAGCATCTTGAGCAAATGTTTTTGTTATGTGAACAAAATAGTCCCTTGTTTCAGCCCCGGTAACTTGTGAAGCACTGGCTTAGTTGCCTGCAGCAACCATGAAAACTTGACAGTAGACTAACACCTCAGCAAAATTAACATCTTCCCTGAGTGACATACCTTCTACTCGATTAAAATTAACTTGATAGTACCCATCCAGCGGAACGAATGCCATCAAGCTTGCTATGAAGGACTTACCTTATAACAATATTATATTTGATTGCCAATATCCTACTTTGGAATAGGAAAACCATAATGAATAATCCCGCATACAGACTGTCAGATTACCATTGTCCGAAATTTATTAGAACTGCACACTTCGAACTCTTATTTCCACATTCCAGCTATTCTTGTTGAGAAACTACAAATAGTGCAAATCTAATAATTGAATATTCAAACAAATCAAGCAATATGCAGAAAGTAAATAACACACAGAAATTTTTAACGTGGTAAAACCCAATATGGGAAACGTCCACGGTTGTCCTCGCGACAACAAATAAATCCACTAGATGAAAAGAGATGTACAAACCTATCAACTACCTGCACTCACTGCGAGTTGATACTCCTGGTTATCTCTAACACCTTGACTTCACCAGAGCACCTTGATGTACGCACAAGACACTCGACTTCTTGATGAACACACAAGAAGACTCGAAGCCGAACTATGAAACAAGCTTACACCAGAGTTCCTTGATGAACACACAAGGAAACTCGACTTCTTGATGAACACACAAGAAGACTCGAAGCCGAACTATGAAACAAGCTTACACCAGAGTTCCTTGATGAACACACAAGGAAACTCGACTTCTTGATGAACACACAAGAAGACTCGAAGCTAAATCACTATTCAATAATGAAGGAGAAGATGAATAGGGAAGAAAGAAGAAGAAGATGAATGGGGAAGAAGAAGATGAGTTCAATCACCAAAACAACCTAAACAAACTCCAAAAACAAGATGAATTGGACGGCCAAAGAACTAACTTGTTCTTTGGAAGAGAAACCCTATTTATACTTAGGGTTGGAAACCAAGGAAAATGGGCCGAAATAGTGCAAACCCACTTTGGACGTACGTACGTCGATATGACGTTCGTACGTCTCCACACGAAAATAAGCCTGCTGTCTACTTGGACGTACGAACGTCCTGTAAAGGTACGTACGTCCAGAGCACAAACTTCTCTGCTGCCTAACCATACGTACGAACGTCCTTAAGAGGTACGTACGTTTACCACGGTGAAGGTTCTGCTGACTACTTGGACGTACGAACGTCCTAAGAAGGTACGTACGTCCTGAACCACAAATTACACTAATGACACACGACGCGAAGACAAGGACACGGGACGACGCGCGTACAACCAGGTTTTCTTAACAATGAACTCCAGGCGAAATAACCAGGGACACTTTGTCACAAAATTGATGTCAAACCACTTCATGCCGGTTTCACTTGTTGCTCAATCCATTTCATCATTACACAGTGAGAAAACAAATTGTTCATTCTAGATAACGATTAACTAAATATGCATTAACCTTTAAATATCATTACCACCAATAAAACAAATTACAATGTCTGGAGACAACATGCATAACCTGCAGTGCCAATTTTCTCCCTGAGGACATCCTCGTGATACATAAGTCCCATACCCTACAACATATACAAATAGAAAAAATAAGACAGACCAACCTGACTGTCTAACACTGCTGCAGTATTAACAGTTGTTTACGCTCCCCTATGGCTTGTGCTTCAGCTCCCTACGGGTTACCAGGTCTCTGTCATGACCAATCTCCATCTAAACAACAAGTCATTGAATCAAATTTTCTGGCACAGTTCCATTGCTTTTCAGCTCATGTTTCAGACACCTCCATATTGTAGCTTTGATTGCCTGGAGCGCTTTGTCTATGTCGGCTTCCCGGTCCCTTTAACAACTGCTTTTCTTGCATCTCATCTTCAATTTCAGTTGGATTCACAACTCTTAATGCTCTATATACTACAAAAGGATCTACAAATGTTCGACGCTCAAAACGTGGACTTAAAATAATCTGAAATATATCTTCGACCATGATGTGTTATTTTGCCTGAATTACAGCCTTTTTGTATGTATGCTTCACTTGTCATACTGGACTTCTTCAACGAAGAACCAAATTGGCGAGTATGCAACTTCACATCACCCGCGGCTAACCTTGTACTACATCAGACAATTCTAAATTCAAATGTACAGAGAAAAAAGGAGTATACCTAAAGTGTCATGATCTTTTAATAGTCAGATGTCTATCACATGATGTTATACTTGATAGACTCTTACGATTGCCATTTTAGTGTTAAAGTTCATTCATGTGCTTACCTACCTCATGGTACAACTTAATTATTGGTTCTAAATTTTCTACATTCATTTCAAACAATCAACAGTTATTGAAATTAAAACTTGGGGTTAGAATAAACTACAATGAATGGATCAAAAAGAAATCTATGAAAATTGTATTTTATTGCAAGATATAATAATCTTATTGGCACAATGACTGAAATTAGTTAGTAATGAGGAAGGGACAATACCTCAGATAGATATAACTACCTATGTAGATCGAGCTGATTTCATACTTCTGACAACATAGAATGCTTTTATATATCATTATTTTTGGTAATGGTCATTTCTACAATTCAGTATTCTCGTTGTCAATTTAACGATGCCCAACTGCGAATAATAAAACCAAATTAAATTGAAAAAAACTATGAGGAATCAATAATGTCCAGGTTCGAAAACTGGATAAAATTTTGTAAAAAGCTTATGAGCAATGTCAGATGCATTTGCCAAACTGACGGGTTCGATACGGGTCCGACATTCTTTTTTAATCTAGATTACACATGTTACATAGATGTTCAACTAACCAGTCTGAAAATGCTGACTTTGGAACTATCTTGACATATGGGAATGGAATGCAAAATATTATCAGTTGAAAAGTGCTTTGAAGTTCAAATTTCAACTTATCATAAACCCCAACCTTCCAATTTGTACAAACTCAGGATCTTTTGTATTAAATAAACAGACATACTGAAGTAGGTTATCATGCATACCTTGACTGTCAACATGAAGAACTACTTAAACTAATTGCATGCCAATGTCAATCAAGAACTGGCCCGCATATTTTTCCCAAATTTAATAATTCAAAATAGTATTTATAATACTATGTAGAAAAGGATTCAAAATTTGATTATAAAACTATTATGCATACAACCTTAGACTGGAATGAACTTATCAGGTGCAATAGCATAGGTAAAATTTGTCTCCATAAGGTGAAATTCCATAAATAGGCTACAAAGTAAATGTCCATCAGACTATGTCTTAGTGCATTGTGAACGTGACACTATAATGCACATTATGCTAGATGTCAAAACTATACTAAGAACATAAAAATGTTGAAGGAAGGGCTCGAACCTTCGACCTTGTGCTTTAAAAGCCACACACTCTAACCAGCTGAGGCAATGAGAAAATTTACCTGGTATCTATGATCGCTTACAAATCGCCAACAAAAACTCTTTAAAATGGCAATCTGCAATTATCATATAACGGACACTTGAGTCAAATTCAACCCACACTTTTAGTAGAAAATCAATACAAAGGACAATTGTTAAAAGCAACATAAAATAAGGAGGTATTTTGTATTTGGTCCCTCTAGAACATTTATATTTAGCAAGTGGTGTAGAGTTTTTCATTTATTAGTATTTAGTCTCTTTCCGTTACTTGACTAACAGTCAACTCAATTGACTGTAGTCAAACCACCCAATTTTTCAAAATACCTAGACTACCTATGCACGTGCGAGACATGTTTTAATGAGAAGAAAAATATATTTTTAAACTCTACCTTGACAAAAGAATAAGTTTTATCACTTAAATTTGCAAATGAAGAACTAACCATTAATGATTTTGAAAAACCCAATACCCATTGTTTTTCATCTTTCAAAGTTTGTTGCTCTTGGTCTATGAATCACTTTTGTAAATCATTTTTATGAATTGGCTTATAAAATAAAATAATTTTTAAGCTTTTTTCTCATCTTCTTCATCTTTGAGGTATAGAGAATGTTTTGGTTTTGTTGGGTATTGGGTTTCAATTTCTATTACTTGACAAGAACAATGAATGGGTATTAGGTTTCCAAATTGGAAGAGAAGAAAAATGGGTATTTGGTTTTCAATTTTAATTGTTTGGCAAGAACTACGGGTATTAAGTATTTATAGAAGAACAATAAGTGTTGGGTTTTCATTTTCAATTGCTTGACAAAAAGAATGACTTTTCAATTTCAATTGCTTTAAAAGAAAATTGGGTTTCAATCTTGATAATTTTTTGGGTTGGTTTTCTTGATTTTGTATTGAGGGTTGTTAGATTGATGGGATATTACTTTGCAAGATTTTGTTATTGTTGTTTATCACTATCATTGTTTTTTTATTTCTATTATTTTGTTTAGTTTATTTCTATTTATTGGTTTATTTTGGACCATTGGATGAAGCATAGAATGATATTTGTTGTTCATAAAAATGCACATGATTAACATGTGCATGGATAGTTTAGGTATTTTAAAAACTTGGATGGTTTGACTACAGTCAACAGAGCTGACTACCTGTCAAATAACGGAAAAAAGACCAACTGCTAATAATTGAAAAACTCTATACCACTTGCTAAATATGAATGTTCTAGAGGGACCAAATACAAAATAACCCTAAAATAAAACCAGCGAAAGATAGTTGAGAAGTTCTTAAACTGGCTTGCACTTAGCTAAACCAGGTTCCTATGCGCCAGCATCTAGCACATCCCTCAGGTTGCTCTCATTGAAATGGTCGTCACATCCTCAGGTTGCTCTCATTGAAATGGTCGTCACATCCCTCAGGTTGCTCTCATTGAAATGGTCGTTTCTACATCTAGAGCATCCAAAACAAAGCTATGGTTATCACTCAATCCGAGACACACAGTAAGGGGCACTAAGAAGAAATAGACAGTGAGATGCAGAGAAATTATGTTGTGGAAGACACCACACACACACACACACAAACACACAAACACATACAGTACTAAGTTCTTATAGGATAAAGCGAGTTTAATGCGAAGATAGATAGAAGCCAATAAAAAAATTGCATAAGTGTACTTTGAAACATACATACCTAAGCATATTTTTACACATTTGTAAGTTAAAGGGAAATTGAAAGCATTAAAACAAATGAATAAGACAGACATTAAATGAATAGTTGCTTCATGATAGTATTTGGTTATGCCTCCATATGATCAATATGACAGACATTAAAACAAATGAATAGAAATTATCATCATTCCAAACTACAAAATAGAAGACATATATAGCCTATCACTTCACACTTTCAATTTTGACATTCCAAACTACAACTAAATTCTCTTTAAACCTGAAAACCCAATATGTGCAATATAACAATAGTGAAGCAAACAATAAAGCAGTAAACAAGTAAAGAACACACGATATTTTTAACGTGGTAAAACCCAATATGGGAAACGTCCACGGTTGTCCTCGTGACAACAAATAAATCCACTAGATGAAAAGAGATGTACAAACCTATCAACTACCTGCAATCACTGCGAGTTGACACTATTGGTTATCTCTAACGCCTTGACTTCACCAGAGTACCTTGATGTACACACAAGACACTCGACTTCTTGATGAACACACAAGAAGACTCGAAGCCGATCTATGTAGCAAGCTTATACCAGAGTTCCTTGATGAACACACAAGGATACTTGACTTCTTGATGAACACACAAGAAGTCTCGAAGCTGATCTCAATATTTAATAAGGAAGAAGAAGATGAATGGGGAAGAAGAAGATGAGTTCAATCACCAAAACAACCTAAACCAAAACCTAAACAAACTCCAAGACTAGAGATGAATTGGACGGCCAAAGAACTAATCTGTTCTTTGGGAGAGAAACCCTATTTATACCTAGGGTTTGAAACAAGACAAGATGGGTCGGATAGAACAAAATTTACATTGGACGTACGTACGTCGAAACAACGTACGTACGTCCTTACCCGGAAAAGTTCGCTGCCTGCTTGGACGTACGTACGTCCTAACTACGTACGTACGTCCTAACCAAAACATGTTTGTTGCCTAACATGACATACGTACACCTTAACTAGGTACGTACGTCATAAACCCAAAAACTTACTTTTGACAAAAGGACGCGAGGACACAGACTTGGGACGATGCGCGTACAACTTGGTTTTCCTAACAATGAACTCAATGCGAGATAACCGAGACAATCAATGTCACAAAATTAATGTCAAATAACCGAGTGTCGGTTTCAATCTCCCCCTTTGACATTGATTTTGTGACAAAAACCTATGACTCTAATAGCACTTATAAAACGTGCATACAAACCCAAACGATGGCATTTATAAAACATGCCTACAAAAACACTCATAGTAGAATACATACCGAGTCACCAACACATGATATCCAGCTTGAGTAAGACGCTTTAACCATCAGAGACCGAACGGAAGCAACAAGAAATTCTAAAACAATCAAAGAGCCAACGAAAGTTCCTCGAACAAATCCCCCATACTTCATGAGCTCCAAGGTTTAATACTCGAGCTTACCCAAAACTGTACATGCACTTTGTGATCATCATTACTTTCACTCCCCCATACATGTAGTATACCTGAAACATGACCCAAGAATACACTAACAAAGGAAGAAACGAATGTTAGTATTAGAGTCATAAATCTCTCTTTTTTTGTCACAAATGATGCAAATGGGTGACATAAATCAAAACAAGAATAAAGCAAAATGAACCAAAGAATAAAAGAAGAGAGGAAAGAGAAAACCATACCATAAATATGGAATCCATGACACACAAAACTAAATGACATGAGAGAGATCTAGGCATATAAATGAAGAAGAAAGAGTACCAACACAGACACAAGAAGGGAGATTAGATAAGAACCAAAACGAGATAAGTAGGAGATAGTGAAAAGACACTGAATACTTATATAGGGAACAGGGGGAAGAAAAGAAAACATAACATGAATCCCTGATAGAAACTAAGAGAAAGCTATACATAGAAGAAGGAGTCAGGACCTGAGATAGACTCCAGAGAAACGACTTCATAGCACCATGTTTGTTTTTAATGTTCATTGTGATACAAAGTACTTAATGCTTATTTACTTCTATCTGCAGTATGAGGTAAGTATGATTATTTGCATGTTATTGTTATTCATGTTATTAAAATGCTATTGTTAGAGTATAGGAAGACCTAGCTTTAATGGTTTTATTTATATTGATTGAAGATGTGTAGTAAAATAGCTGAGAGGTGATTATTACATATCTGCAGTTTATATCTTTTATTGGAACCCTTTTGTAATTAAATTGAATAGCTGAGAGGTGACGGTTTAATTATGAATTAATATGTTGATTAAATTAAATTGAATAGCTGAGAGGTGACGGTTTGATTAATGATACATATTCAATAGCATGCATAAGAGAATCCTATTTTAATTGAGTGGAATAGCTGAGAGGTGACTACTTGATTATTATAGGTATTGATGATTAATTGGAATAGCTGAGAGGTGACTAATTAATTATTATAGATTGAACATGAAGGAATAACATGTTATTTTTGCATGATTTAGTTTGTGGATACCAACTCTTCCCCCTATGTCACCATAAGATCTTCTTTTCATCTCTACCATCTTCTTAAGTTAGTTTATTTATTATTGCCTATAGGAAGTAGAATTACATCTCTCTTATTTGTGATTCATTAGTGGTGTTACTTAATTATTGTTTTCAATTGTGTTTGAGCTAAGACCTTCACCTTGGAGGTGGGTGGGTACGACCCTTCCTTGTTACTTGTCTACTTTTATAACCAATTCATACAGGCACAAGAAGGAAAATCAATTAAAAATCTAATATTTTGTTTAGAGAAGGTTTACCACTCTATCAGAAATCCATCAAGGAGAATGGGGAAACCACTCTGAGGCTAGATCCCTAGCCCAAAAGCAAGAAATCAAGGTTACTTTTGGCCATACATGCAGGCTGACTCAGAAACATTTGTGCAACATTGCAACAAGTGCCAAATGTTTACACCACACTTCAACCAACAAGCTCGAGACCTCAACACGATATCAAGCCCTTGGCCTTTCGCCATCTGGGGACTAGACATAGTTAGGCCTTTGAAGAAAAACAGACACAAGAATAGGTATGTCCTAGCAGCGACTGACTACTTCTCTAAATGGGTAGAAACCATACTACTACGTCGTTTACAAGAAAATGATGTAGAGAATTTTATTTGGAAATTCATCATCACCAGATTTGGTCTACCTCATACACTTGTCACTAATAATGGACAACAGTTTTGTGGTAATGACATCAAAGAATTCTATGCAGACTGGAGAATAAATCATTCCTTGTCTACGCCCAGATATGCACAAAGCAATGGACAAAAAGAAGCAACAAACAAAACCATCATGAACAACTTGAAGAAAAACTTGGAAAGCCAAAAGGAGAAATGGGTAGAAGAGCTCGATAAGGTTTTATGGGCATGCAGAACCACACAATGAGCCTTAACATGCATGTCTCCCTTCTCATTGTGCTATGGTACTGAAGCAATCATACCAACTGAGCTCACTTATATCACGACACAATCCGAGCTCGTAGAAAGCGCATCAAACACAGAACTTCTAGGCCATGAGATAGATCACCTAGAAGAAAAAAAGGAACGAGTTGCGATACTACGAGCTCAGTTGGTATGATTTTAGGGTTTAAAAATCTTAAAAGGCTAGATAGAAATTTAGTACTGCTACAACAATCAATCAAGAACAAGCAACAAATTCAAGCAAAAGAGAAGATGGGAAAAAAAGCATACAAGAAGCAAAAAGGAAAAGAAAACATACCTTCGCAAATGAGAAGAATGGCCTTTAAAAACCAGATAAGCAAAACTCTTGGTTTTCCATGCTACGGTTAGGTTTTATAAAACCACGCACCGGATCTCAACCGCACATCTGCAAAGGATCTACAGTCGAAAGCGCTCAATAAAATTCAGCCGTTAAAACTCTTCAATTTCCCACTTTTTTTTTTCCTTTTCTATTTATATTCAAATACAACACTATTATCGCCACATCACCCACTACCGCATGGATATCAAACCACAATAAGTACTTGTTGCCTTGAATAGACAATATTCATTACTGCAGCACACAAAGGAATCTTTCCCCATCTTGTCAAGCAAGTAACTTCGGCCAAACGAGCCGTCGAGTTACATAAAGCCCAACAATCAGCTAGATGTGTGCATCAACTTCAAACTGAGTAATTTATTTTCATCCATATCGAAGCATCTTCAGCTCACCCAAACACAACTTAATTCACCTCACTCACTTCAATCTGAATGAAAAAGGGCTATGTGTATACCCATATAATCGAGCTCCTTTGAGCTCATCACTTTCTGACCACCTCACCATCAACCTATCTTGACTATTATCGACGTCCATCGACGTGCACCTAATTTTACTCAAGCTCACCCGAGCTGAGTAACTATCTCATTCATTCGAGATAACCAATATTATATTCGTGGTCACTCGACATGAGCCTCTTTTTCCTTAAGCTCACATGAGCTAGGGCTCATTCCACTTGACCTCATTTAAAATAAGACAAATTTCCACATGTTTATTATCTGCAAATATTTCCTTCAGTTACAATATATTTCCAAGATATGTGTAACGTATATTAATTAATTGACCCCACCGTTGGGCAATTAATGATCTAGTTGTTGTCCCAATCACCTATATAAACGAACTACGTAGGCTTGATTTTGGGACTTGGTCAATCTCAGATACGTAGACAACTATCTCTCTAGATAGCTCAGCCACTTTCAAGTTCTTAAACTCCTCATCCACTTCTTTTAACCTTCGGACGACCTAAAACTATTTTTAACATTTACACTCTGCCATTGCCATCATCCATCAATCCTCATTTTCTGTTTATTGAAGGGATCCTCCATCAATATCTACCCTCACAAACTTGATTTGTGATTTTAATTTGTCTGTAGTATTAAGATACAGTCATGCAATTCATTTCTACAAACATAACCCAATTAATTTTAACCAAACATATATAAAACTTACAATGCTAGGAAATCATATATTTCCAATCATATACCAACATGCAGTGGATTGACACAGGAAATTTGAATTTGAGAGGACAGATCATTATAAAACACTAGTTATAAGGCCCGTGTGTAATGCACGGGTGTTATTAAAATAATGTAAATTGAGAGTAGATCTTTAGAAAAGCTAAGTAGCAGATTATCTGGCAGGGTTAGATTTTGTAGTAGGGGAAACCTTTTTTATTTCTCCAATTTGTAGACATATGTGTCTGCTTGTAACAGAAGATGCACAAGGAAAAATCTTTTTGGGGTATTAATACAGGTGAGGGTCTGCCTAACCCTATTATTTTGTCAAAAAAAAAAGATCTTTAGAAAAGCTTTGTTAGATATAAATTTGTATTACACCAAATATTAATTATTTAAAATATGGTTATTACGATTTCAATTCAAAAATGGGTGTTCTTGTATGTGCCGATTTAGGTGACTGTAACATTCAGAATATGAATAAATGTGTTTTATTTCTAAAACATAATATGAAAGCTCAATTTATTTTTCTTAAAACCTTGAAACCAAAGATGGATTACAGGGTGGGCAAATTGGTTGGTTGCTGGATGTATGGATATATATTTTTTTTTGTGGAAAATCAATTAGTGTTTGATTGTATTTAGATTTCAACATTGAATGTGACTGGTGAAACAGTTTCTTTTGTAGTGTTAATAGAGCAAGGTTGAAATTTATGATACTTCCTTCATATAAGAAAAAAAATCAAATTTTGTCCATAGTGTTGAATCCATGTAATCTAAAATATGGATGTCAACATTTTCGCTTAGCATTGTAATCGTTTTTATATGATTGTTTTCATTGCATGTCTTGTTGGTATCATTGCAATGAAGCGTGTTGTTTTTTATCGTACCCATTACCACCTTGTTTATTATTTGTTTCCATCTTTGTTTGTTTGTAAATAGGTTTGTAGAGGAGCAATTGTTGGTGGTAGATGCCAACACACGTTGTTCAAAACTGGTTTATAGCTTTGGTATTAAGAATTGGTAAGAAGAAGTTAGGTTCCATGCATTTATATTTTTGAATTATATAAAAATATATTTCTAGATGGAAGTCTTAAATTATGATACTGCTTGACTGAGTGGTATAAATATAAGCTTCAAATTGAAGGTAACATAAAGAGCGAAAATTTATTTAACCAAATTGGTGAAACAAAGTAAATTGGATAAATAAAAAAAGGGGGATATAAAGAAACAAATTATTAGAGCAAACGAAAGGAAAAACTAATGTAATCCAAAGATGGATTACAGGGTGGGCAAATTGGTTGGTTGCTAGATGTATGGATATACATTCTTTTGTGTGGAAAACCAATTAGTGTTTGATTGTATTTAGATTTCAATGTTGAATGTGACTGGTGAAACAGTTTCTTTTGCAGTGTTAATAGAGCAAGGTTGAAATTTATGATACTTCCTTCATATAAGAAAAAAAAATTAAATTTTGTCCATAGTGTTGAATCCATGTAATCTAAAATATGGATGTGCAACATTTTCGCTCAGCATTGTAATCGTTTTTATATGGTTTTTTCATTGCATGTCTTGTTGGTATCATTTGAAACCGGCACGAAGTGGTTTGACATCAATTTTGTGACAAAGTGTCTTTGGTTATCTCGCCTTGAATTCATTGTTAGGAAAATCAAGATGTACGCATGGTCGTCTCGTGTCCTTCGTGTCTCTTGGTTCTGTCTAGGAAAAGTTATTGGGTACTGGACGTACGTACCTAGTTAGGACGTACGTACGTCCACTGAGGCAGCAAACATCTTTTGGTCAGGACGTACGTACGCAGTTAGGACGTTCGTACGTCCAAGCAGGCAGCAAACTTTTACCGTGTGGGAACGTACGAACGTTGATTCGACGTACGTACGTCCAATATGGATTTTCAGTATTTCGGCCCATTTTCCTTGGTTTCCAACCCTAAGTATAAATAGGGTTTCTCTTCCAAAGAACAAGTTAGTTCTTTGGCCGTCCATTCTTCTTCTAGTTCATGTGTTTTGGTTTAGGTTTTTGTATTGAAAGTGTTTGTGGCTATTGAACTCAATTCCCTTTCTTCCCCCTTCTCTCAATTCATATCTTTGTGATCTTCAAGAGTTATTGTGAATTCGGCTTCGAGTCTTCTTGTGTGTTCATCAAGAAGTCGAGTGTCTTGTGCGTACATCAAGGTGCTCTGGTGAAGTCAAGGTGTTAGAGATAACCAGGAGTATCAACTCGCAGTGAGTGCAGGTAGTTGATAGGTTTGTACATCTCTTTTCATCTAGTGGATTATTTTGTTGTCGCGGGGACAACCGTGGACGTTTCCCTGTTTGGGTTTTACCACGTTAAAAATCTCTGTGTGTTATTTACTTTCTGCGTATTGTTTGATTGCTTGTTTGAATTTACAATTGTTATACTAGCACTATTTGTAGTTTCTCAATTGGTATCAGTCGCTGGGGGCTGGTTAAGGAGCGTAAAGGCTCACGCTAACGATCAATAGTGCTATGGATTACTCTGGTAAGACACATGTCTCGGTTGTTGCTCGACTGTCTGATGAGTAATCAACTGCTAGTAAAGAATGCTCTAGTAAGTGTGACAGGGATTTGATTCTGGTGGACAATAATGATTGGGCTACCCTATACCGGTTATCCAGAAAGGAATGCCTAAGGTTGGAGGCACAAAATTGTATTCTTCAGGATAGACTTGACTTACTATCTTCTAGTTCCTCATCTATGTCAATCCTGGATAGGGAACCTGAGTCATGGCAGGTTGATAAGGTGGCCTTATTGGGTAATCTTGCTGCTCTTGAGCACGACAAGGTCGAATGGGAAGCTCGGTGTAATATTGTGTCCACTGAACTAGACAAGGTCAAAAAGGAACTGATTCGTTTTCAGTCGTTCGAAAAGTGCAATGGGTTGTCATCTTCTGAATTACCTCCACTGTTGCCCCATCCTCCTATCAAAAAGTCCGACATTCATCACTCTGTGGACATGGTTGGCATCCGGCGTAAGTGGAAACCGTTTAGGCGTGCTCCGCCTTAGGGAAGAAAACGTCAAATGTCTTGCTCACTATGCGGACAGTTTGGACATTAGGCCTCGCAGTGTGTTGTGGCTGCTCATGTTCCACAATCATGGAAGCTGTTTTCACAGCCGTCATATGTTTATTCATCTTATCCATATGCCTCTTACTCTTTTCCTTGTAACTTTGCAGGAAATGTTTCAAATGTGGCGATTACTGCCCTTCATGTCTCAAGCTCGGATAGTGAGTGGTTACTTGATAGTGGTGCTTCAAAACATATGTCAGGTAATGCCAAACTTTTCTCCTCCGTTACTGCTATAGATGGTGGAAGTGTTACTTTTGGAAATGGTAAGAGCTCTCCTGTGATTGGTAAGGGATTTGTCGCTGGTATTGGTTTATCTTCGAATGATGTTTGTTTGTTAGTTGATGGTTTGCGTGTTAATTTGATCAGTATTAGCCAACTGTGTGATACTGACCATAATGTTAATTTTTCTAAAAATATATGTACTGTGCTTGATAGTTCGGGTAAGTGTATCACGATAGGTAAACGAACATTGGATAATTGCTATGCCATTCAGCCTGTTGCGTCTGGCATAAACTGCTTACCTAGCAAACTAAATGAGGGTCTGTTGTGGCATCAACGACTAGGTCATGTCAACTTTGAACACCTGGACAATCTAACTCGGAATGAATATATCAGGGGAGTTCCTAGACTTGGAAGAAATCGGGACACTGTGTGTGGTGGGTGTCAACTAGGTAAACAGATACGCAGTCCACATTCCAAGAAAAAGTCCATAACCACATCTTCTCCTTTAGAACTCATACACATGGATCTGATGGGTCCTACTCGTACTCCTAGCTTAGGAGGCAAACGATACATCTTGGTTATGGTTGATGATTACACTCGCTTTACCTGGGTATCATTCTTGCATGAAAAATCTGATGCGTTTCTTGAGTTTCAGGGGATATGTCTTCGTATTCAGAACGAGAAAGATACTCAAATTAAACATATCAGAAGCGATAGAGGCGGTGAGTTCACAGCCACAGGTGTGATTGAGTATTGCATTGCAAATGGTACGTGGCAAGAATTTTTGGCCCCATACACTCCGCAACAAAACGGAGTCGCTGAAAGGAAAAATCGTGTTATTCAGGAGATGGCTCGTGCTATGTTGTATGCAAAGGATGTTCCTACCAAGTTCTGGGCGGAAGCGGTTCATACTGCTTGTTACATAATGAACCGTGTATATCTAAGATCTGGTACTACACAAACTGCTTATGAGCTATGGTATGGTAAGAAGCCGAATCTCAAATATATGCGAGTTTTTGGTAGTGTTTGCTATGTGTGTAAGGACAGACAATGTCTGTCCAAGTTTGATAGTCGAGGTGATGTAGCTCTTTTACTTGGTTATTCCTCTAACAGTAGGGCCTTTCGAGTATTTAACTACACCACTCGCAAGGTCATGGAATCCTTTAATGTTGTTGTTGATGACACTATTACGTCTGACTCTTCTGTTTCCACTGGTACACAGGATGTCACAGCTCTCTCACCCGTGTCAGACTCGGCTGACATGTCTTCCATATCGTTATCATCACCTGATAATGGCAATGATGGTACTAAACCTTCTGGTGCTGCAGAGGACTTGCCTAGTAGGACCGGTGTTGTGCTCACACCGGATGATGTAGTTCAATCACCAGATGTGATTGATGTGTCTCCAGATCTCTCCACTGTCCCTGCTGAACCTGAAGGGGTGTTTAATCAAGCTTCACCTCGTGTTAAACAACATCACTTCTTAGGAGATATCATTGGGGATATTAATGATCAGCGTCTGACTCGTCGGAGGGCCAAGGAGACAAATTGCGTTCATTATGTTTGTTATCTCTCTTCTCTTGAACCTAAAAATATTACTGATGCTCTTACTGATGATGATTGGCTAGTTGCTATGCAGGAAGAACTCGGTCAGTTTAAGCGTAGTGATGTCTGGACGTTAGTTCCTAGACCTACTCACACTAATGTGGTTGGCACCAAGTGGATCTTTAAAAACAAATTGGATGAGTTCGGGCAGATTGTGCGCAACAAGGCAAGGCTCGTAGCTCAGGGCTACAGTCAGATTAAAGGTATTGACTATGGAGAGACATTTGCTCCTGTGGCTAGGTTGGAATCTGTCAGGCTACTTCTTGCTATGGCATGCCACTTGGATTTCAAGTTGTATCAAATGGATGTCAAAAGTGCATTTCTCAACGGTATTCTCAATGAGGAGGTCTATGTTGAACAACCTAAAGGGTTTGTGGATCACACCTTTCCGAATCATGTCTTCAAATTGCAAAAAGCACTGTATGGGTTAAAACAGGCTCCTCGAGCTTGGGATGAACGTCTGACTTCCTTCTTACTAGGAAAAGGATTTGTTCGTGGCAGTGTTGATCGGACTCTGTTTATACTAAGAAAGAATAATGATGTTCTTCTCGCCCAAGTCTATGTGGATGATATAGTGTTTGGATCGACGTGCCCAAGTCTTTCTGAATCTTTTTCTCAGTTAATGAGTTCTGAATTTGAAATGAGTTTAATGGGAGAACTAAATTTCTTTCTTGGCTTGCAGGTCAAACAGTTTGATCATGGAGCTTTCATCTCTCAAACAAAGTATGCTAAAGAACTGGTTAAAAAGTTCGGTCTCAGCACTTCCAGTGTTCAAGATACTCCCATGGGTGAGAGGGTACGTCTTGGTAAGGATGTTATGGGTAAGTCTGTTGATATTCGTGAATATCGGAGTATGATTGGTAGTCTTTTGTATCTCACTGCTAGTCGTCCAGATATTTCTTATAGTGTTAGGGTATGTGCAAGATTTCAGGCTAACCCTAAAGAATCTCATCTCACTGCTGTTAAGCGTATTATTCGGTATGTTGCTAGCACCCTTGACTACGGGTTATGGTTCACCAGAGATACAAATAGTGTTGTGGCAGGTTATTGTGATGCTGATTGGGGTGGTAATCTTGATGATCGTCATAGTACCAGTGGTGGCTGTTTCTATGTTGGGAATAATCTTGTTTCCTGGCATAGCAAGAAACAATCATCTGTATCCATCTCTTCCTGTGAGGCCGAGTATATAGCTGCAGCTAGTGCATGTACACAACTTCTGTGGATGCGTCAGATGCTTCGGGATTATGGCATTCAACAGTAGGCGATGGACCTGTTCTGTGATAACACCAGTACCATTAGCATTTCCAAGAATCCTGTTCAACACTCACGCACAAAGCATATTGACATTCGTCACCATTTCCTTCGTGAGGCGGTCGAAAAGGGTGATATAGTAATGGAGTTCATTCCTACTGAACATCAGCTAGCGGATATTCTTACAAAACCTCTTGATGCAGCCCGCTTCCATTCCTTGCGTAAGTCTATTGGGGTTGTAACTCTTCCCTAATTGTTTTGTTACTTTCTTTTTCTCTCTGTTCTTGTATAACTGGTTATGTCTGTTCTTGTCATTGTGGTTAGGATGTTTCGGTTCGATTATTTTTTTTTTTTCATTATTATTGTTGTTGGTATTGAGGACATACTATTTTCACTATTGTGTGGATTCCATGTTATTGATGTTTCTAGTTTGGCGTCCTCAACTGTTTTTGCGTCATGCATAGTTGTAGGGTTACATCATGCTCTCTTTGTCTTGGTAGTTTCTTACATGATGCATTTACATGTAGTTGGATTGTCGGTCTGCATACCTGTATGTCTCTAGTCTTCTATGGTTTCCCTTCATGTTCATTGTCTTCGTTTATATTTATTTACCTCTTGTAAGTGGTTAATGAGTCACAAAATCCCCAGCCATTTGAATGTCTTGAGAGCATACTCATTTGGCTAATAACCCGTTGGGGCTGTGAGGGTCATGCTCTGACGGATGTACTCAGGAGATGTTAGTTCTTGTGTTGCACGTTACCATGGTATTGCACTTCTTGAGTGTGTTTTGCCAAAAAGATGTAGGCTACACCCTACCCTCGTGTTCTGGTAAAAGATGGAGATATTACATACTCCCACACGGGAATGGCGTTTGTTCAAGTAGTTTTATAAAAATTAAAAAAAAAATGTGTCTAAGACAGAGTTGTTCTGGCCTTCTGTTGATCCTGACTGCTCCTATCCAGATATCTTTCCGGTTGGTATATCATGTCCTCAGCGAGGGGTTAAGTTGCTTGGAGGGGCTGTAAGTACTGATGCATCATTTATTGTGGGTAATGTTCGTCAACGAGTGGATAAGACACTTCAACTTATGGACTTATTACCACAGCTAAAGGATCCGCAGTGTGAGTTGGCACTTTTACGTTCTTGTATGGGATTATCCAAACTCACCTTTGCTCTCCATACTTGCCCCCCTGATTATGTTCAGGACACAGCCGAATGGTTTGACCACAAGCTTCGTGCAGCCCTTCAAAATATTGTGGTTTCCGATGGCCCTGGTTTTGGCGATTTACAGTGGCGTATGGCAACCCTCCCATTGCGTATGGGTGGACTTGGTATCTATTGTGCCACTGATGTTCTGAAGTTTGCTTTCGTAGCTTCACGTACGCAAACCAAGGATCTCCAGGACCACATTCTTCGAGGTTGTGACACTCCACCTATGGGTAATGTTTTCGATACTGCCATTGCTAGTTTACATCTTTCTATACCTGATTTTGATCTCAGTAATCTTGCTCCAACTGCTACCGTCCCCTTCAGACCCCAACATGTCTTGGCGGAAGCATACTACAACAAGATTAGTTCTGGTCTTGAGAGGGAATTTGAGTTGTCAGCTAGACAAAAAGCCGTGATTGGATGTGTACAGTCAGAACATGCCAAAGATTTTCTTCTTGCTATCCCGATGGAAGGGCTTGGACAACGCATGACGCCTGTAGAGTATCGTGCCATTCTTCGTTATCGATTGATGATCCCTCTATATTCAGATAGTGAGCTTTGTCCAGTGTGTAAGAAGAGTAGACTTGATGCTTTCGGGGACCATGCGCGGCCCATTGTAAGCATTACCCCGGCTTCAAGTACAGGCATGACCACGTTAGAGATATCTTGTGTGATGTGTTCTGGCGGGCTGGCGTACAGGTTAAGAAGGAGGCTCCTGTTAACTTTCTTACTGATCCTAAGGAAGGAAGATCGACACTACGTCCTGCTGATATTCTGGTCTACAACTGGTCGGAAGGTAAACATGCGTGTGTTGATGTTACAGGGGCGTCTCCGATGGTTGGGCTGAGTGCTGGGATTTTTGAGGTGGGGCTAGCAGCTAGCAATGCAGCAGCGGCAAAAGTGGAGAAACATGACGGAGCTTGTAGGGCTAACCAACATAGTTTCATCTCTTTTGCATTTGACACATTTGGATTGCTAGGCTCAGAAGCAGTTGAGCTCCTCAGGAGAGTGCAGAAGATAATGGATAGCAACGTGATGACTGCAGGTTCGAAAGGAATATGTATTTAGGAGAATCGGGTTTGCTATCCAGAAAGGACTTGCCGCGCAGTTTGTAGCGCGTTTGTCCTCTACTTTTGTGTAATTCGTTGAGCTTATCAATAAAATTACCAAAAAAATAAAAATAAAAAATAAAAATAAAAAATAAAAATATAATTGGTTAAAAAAAAAAAAAAAAAAAAAAAATGACGACAAGTGGCTTTTGTATTTGTCTAGTTGAAAGACAAGAAGAAAATCAATATTGGTTATTTCCTTGGTTTTGTTGTGATCCCGTTCACTTTCACATTGGTCTAGTTGCAAGTGACTTTCAATATACTCCATGATCATGTTTTTAGTTTGTTTCCGGAGGTTGGTATTGGTCTATCAGGTTCTTCTGCATGTTTGCATTATTCTTGTGACTACCATGGCTTGGTGTATGATGTCGTTTTTCGACTTTGCATTTCCTTGTGGTTGAGGTTTGTCTAAATTGTAATCTTCTTTAATTGGAATCCTTACAATCAGCAGATAGGTTTCTCTGTGATGTTTCTCAATATTTGGTTTTGGATTGTTCTTCGAGTTGTTTTTCTGGTTCTCAGGTTGGTCCTTCATTTTTTTTTTTTTTTAAAAAAAAAAAAAAGTAGTACGAACGCTGTCATAACGTTCGTACGCTATGGAGGGCAGATCGTTGCCACCGTCAGAATGTTCTTTGAACATATGATTGTGTGTTCAGGCAGTTGTTTTTAAACGGACTTCTAGTTCTTTTCTGATTAGCAGTAAATTTCTGCTAATTAGGTTATGGACCTCTCTTATTGAGCCCATGTTAGGTTTACTCTTATTTTTTTTATATATAAGGGAGTCTTCTCTTCTTTTACTCCTATTGTGTCTTCTTACCTACTGCTAGTTCTCTCTTTGTTCTTCAGAATTTTCTATGGCAGAATATGAACTTCATGGAGTTTTTGTTCCGGCTGTTGGTTATGTGTCGTTTATGGTGATGGAGTACAAAAACAATCCTAAGGTTTGTCGTTTATGTCGCGTTCCCCATGGGTATGACTATGTTCATCGACCTTTACTTACTTCATGCATGGTTCATGTCAATCATTGGGAAAGACTACCGGGACATCTTCAAAATCACATCTTGGAGTTGGTTGGATACCCGAAGGTTCCAGGACTTGCTGCTCCTCTTACCGACTGTGGCTTGGACAGCAGAATTGGGGAGTTATTTTGTAAGAGTGATGATAATCATGTGACAGCTCGGTGGAATAGCTATTCGGCTCGTGCGAAAGCTTTATGTCCTATCTTAAGCTTTATGTTCATGTGATAGCTCGGTGGAATAGACCTTCGGCTCGTGCGGAAGCTTACTTTTCCAAGCTTCCTCTAGGTCATTGGGAACGGGTTTTTCGAATTCGTTAACTTAAGCCTTGTGTTTTTGTCGTTTTGTCTTTTATGTTTATGGATTCCTATGTTTGGTTATTAGTTGATTTCATGAACTTTTAACAGTTGGGTTAGGTTTATCTTTTTATCTGTTTTGTCTTCATTGTTTGGTATTGTTTTCTTTTTCTTGGTTATTTGTTTATTGTTGTTATTTTATCGTTTCTTTTGTTGGTTGGTTATTTTGTTCACTTGTTGTGACAAAAAGGGGGAGATTTATGACTCTAATTACTAACAATCGTCTTCTTGTTGTTAGGTTATTTTTGGGTCATGTTTCAGGTATGCTACAGGTATGGGGGAGTGAACGTGTTGATGATTTTAGATGTTATATAGTTATGGGGGAGCTCGAGTGTCAAAAATATTTTGGAGCTCATGAAGTATGGGGGAGTTGCTCGAAGGAACTTCTGTTGAATCCTTGATTGCTTCGGAAATTCCTAGTTGCTTCCGTTCGGTCTCTGATGGTTAAAGCATCTTGCTAAACCTGGATAACAAGAATTAGTGACTTGTTATGTGTTTCTATCTTGAGTGATTTTGTAGGAATGTTTTATAAATGCCATGGTTTGGGCTTGTAAGCACGTCTTATAAGTGCTATTAGAGTCATAGGTTTTTGTCACAAAATCAATGTCAAAGGGGGAGATTGAAACCGGCACGAAGTGGTTTGACATCAATTTTGTGACAAAGTGTCTTTGGTTATCTCGCCTTGAATTCATTGTTAGGAAAATCAAGATGTACGCATGGTCGTCTCGTGTCCTTCGTGTCTCTTGGTTTTGTCTAGGAAAAGTTATTGGGTACTGGACGTACGTAACTAGTTAGGACGTACGTACGTCCACTGAGGCAGCAAACATCTTTTGGTCAGGACGTACGTACGCAGTTAGGACGTTCGTACGTCCAAGCAGGCAGCAAACTTTTACCGTGTGGGGACGTACGAACGTTGATTCTACGTACGTACGTCCAATATGGATTTTCAGTATTTCGGCCCATTTTCCTTGGTTTCCAACCCTAAGTATAAATAGGGTTTCTCTTCCAAAGAAAAAGTTAGTTCTTTGGCCGTCCATTCTTCTTCTAGTTCATGTGTTTTGGTTTAGGTTTTGGTATTGAAAGTGTTTGTGGCTATTGAACTCAATTCCCTTTCTTCCCCCTTCTCTCAATTCATATCTTTGTGATCTTCAAGAGTTATTGTGAATTCGGCTTCGAGTCTTCTTGTGTGTTCATCAAGAAGTCGAGTGTCTTGTGCGTACATCAAGGTGCTCTGGTGAAGTCAAGGTGTTAGAGATAACCAGGAGTATCAACTCGCAGTGAGTGCAGGTAGTTGATAGGTTTGTACATCTCTTTTCATCTAGTGGATTATTTTGTTGTCGCGAGGACAACCGTGGACGTTTCCCTGTTTGGGTTTTACCACGTTAAAAATCTCTGTGTGTTATTTACTTTCTGCGTATTGTTTGATTGCTTGTTTGAATTTACAATTGTTATACTAGCACTATTTGTAGTTTCTCATCATTGCAATGAAGCGTGTTGTTTTTTATCGTACCCATTACCACATTGTTTATTATTTGTTTCCATCTTTGTTTGTTGGTAAATGGGTTTGTAGAGGAGCAATTGTTGGTGGTAGGTGCCAACACACGTTGTTCAAAACTGGTTTATAGCTTTGGTATTAAGAATTGGTAAGAAGAAGTTAGGTTCCATGCATTTATAGTTTTGAATTATATAAAAATATATTTCTAGATGGAAGTCTGAAATTATGATACTGCTTGACTGAGTGGTATACATATAAGCTTCAAATTGAAGGTAACATAAAGAGCGGAAATTTATTTAACCAAATTGGTGAAACTAAATTGGATGAGGGGGGGGGGGGGGGGGGGGGGGGGGGGGGGGGGTTATAAAGAAACAAATTATTAGAGCAAACGAAAGGAAAAACTAATGGAAGCTTCTTCTTTTTTTTCTGTTTTTTTTTTTTTTTTTTTTTTTTTTTTTGCATTTAGGAAAGGACTGAAAATGTTGGATATGGTGAGATGAATTTTCATTCATGCATTATTGTGGAGATGTCTAGTTAGTATCTAAATGTAGGATAGGTTTATTGGTATATTAGTTTATAAGGTATCCTGGTTCTTTTTAGCTTATAAAGTGCAACATCTTAAATTTCATTTAGATCCTTAATCCCTTTCTGAGCCCTTTTGTTGGATGTGTTTGGTTGTTAGGGTATCTATATGTGAATATATAACTACTATCTGTGTGTGTGTTGGATATTTAATAATTATTATTTTTTGGTTATGTTTTTTGTAGGCTCCAATTAAGTATTGGTTTAGTTCACGTGGTAAGGACTCACAATATACCGACCTATACTACGTACTGTATTGAGCGTTTATAGTAAGTCCATATATGAAGTAAAATGTTATGTATAGTATCATCGAACTTTAATATACAAATCTATTGTATCAACGTTGTGTTTTCACTTCCAATCACTATTTGAAAAATCGAGAGAATATAGACTAAATTTTATATATGGGAAGATGGGTACTTATTAGAAGCAAAAAGGTAAGTTGCAAAATTATAAAAAAAAAAAAAAAAAAAATATTGTTTAATAATATATTTTGTCATGTTATCGTTAAATTCAGTATTCATATAGCCAAATTACATTCAGTAGGCATATTTCATTAAATTCATTAGCTATGTTACATTTATTTCAAGAGCTAGCCATATCGCTATTTAAGCTAGTATTTGATATAAAATTACATTAATAACCTTTTTAATTCTAATCTTTGTTAAATTTTTTTCAATTAGAGTATTATAATTTCGCTAATTTGGTGAGAAAACTTTTTCTTAAGGGCATGCCCAACTTTAATAGAGAGTATAGATATATTCCTGTTGAAAATACAGAACAAAAACATTATATTATTAATATATAATTTTCATTGAATATGCATCTTGAGAATTTGAAAAAAAAAAAAATATTATCTCCTCAAATTTTTATCAATAAATTTGTTTTGGATTAAAAAAAATAATAAATAAATACCATTATTACTTAAAGCCTACACTCAATGAACACACATGATCCAAATCTACATGATAGAAAGAAGAAGACAATAAATAAAAGAAGAGAACACGGCAAGTAGTCACGAATGAGCGTGTGGCTCAATGGTAGCACCCCTCTCACAAAGTGGAGAGGTTGTGGGTTCGAAACACGTCAACAGCTGATTATTTATATAAGTTTCCACACGTAATTTAAAGGGGTAAGGGTCCCTCAACCCTGCTTGCCAACCAAAAAACAATTAGTAGTCGACGACTTCAGTTTTCCAATGTATGATTAGTATGACTAGCACAGTAGCACCATATATAATCTCAAACCTAACCCTTGTTCTCCTTGGATTCTTTTATCTTCATATGTATTATGAATTGAGTCCTTGTTATGTTCATCTGTTCATTTAAGATTGTCAGACTTTTTTTCAAAGAGTACTTTTTACTCACTTCACTTTTGATTCTGTTCTACTACTATACACATCTTTGTGCCAACTATCTCAAGTCTAATCACGTTCCTCTCAAACACTCCCATGAGTGAGAGGTTGTGAGTTCGATTCCCATCAATAGTGTTTGGGAGAATTTCTCATGTAATTCTTAGGTGGGTCAGTCTTCGGGCCTAGTTCGAGATTAGGAGGTCTATGCTCTTATGATGATGATGATGTGGTTAGGTGTTCTCGCATGATGATGATGTGGTAGGTGTACTTTAGCGAAAGTAAGTCCCTGAATAGCAGAATTGCTCGAGTTGCAAGGTGGCGGTGTGGACGGTTAGGTGGTAGCATCAGTAGCCTTCGGACCTTGTCTTTGTAAGCCCTTTGGGCCCTGTCTTTGTAAGCCTTCGGGTCACGATTAATATATAATATTTTTTTCGAAGTGGGTCAGGCAACCACTCATGCAGCTGCAGCTAAGGTACAGAAACACGAGAGGGCATATGCAGCGAACCAACATTATTTCATTCCTTTTGCTTTTGATACTTTTGGGTTTTTAGCACCAGAAGCAATTGAACTTCTCAGGAGGGTATACAAAAAGTGATAAGTAGCAATGTGATGACCGCGAGTTCCAATGAATATGTATTTTCTCGGATTGGTTTTGCTATTCAAAAAGGGTTTGCGGCGTAGTTTGTAGCGCGTTTGTCCTATAATTTTGTGTAATTTCTACTTTTCTTATCAATAAAATTTGTTTTTAAAAAAAATTAAAGGAAAAAAAAAAATTTAATCAGGTTCCATAAAAATAATAATCCAAATCTATATGCTATAAACAAAAAGATAATAAATAAAAGAAGAGAACATGGGAAGTAGAATGTCAGCTGGAAGAGCCCAAATATGTCACACCATCCATTAACTATAATTTCTATCAATGCATCATCATCTATTAATTAACATGCATTAGGGCTGGGCAAAACCGATCCAAAACATGTAAACCGAACCGATCCGAACCGGTCCGAACCGAAAATAGGGTGTTTACATGTTTCCATGTTCGGTTGCAGTTTGTAATTTGGCAAAACACCTGCTTTGGGTGTTTGGTTGCAGTTTCGAAAATTTTCGAACACCCAAAACCGAACCGAACATGTATTTTGTATAGTGTATATTGTATAACTGTATACAGCCCAGTAGCCCACTAGTCCAGCCCATCTCTCCATAGTCCAGGAGTCCAGCAGTCTAGTCCAGCCCATCTCTCTCTTTCTTCTTCGATTAGCAAAACTGCAAAATCTCCTCTTCTTCTTCAATCCCTAATCACTTAATCAGCCTTCACTCCTCCATTCTAGCTAATCAGAGAATTCGATACATCTAGCTCTTCACTCCTCCATTAGTCTTCTCTTCTTCTTCGATCAGTCATATGATAGGAAGATTACATGTTTCAGATCTAGAGTCTGTAAGTTCAGTAGATTACAAATAGTCTCAGGCAATTCCATCAACTCACAATTATCTGACAAATCCAAGTACCTCAAAAGCAGCAACCTTCCCACAGAGCTTAGAAGTTTTTGAATGCCACAAGAACGCGAACTCAACGCTCTAAGGCGTGGTAACTGATGTAATAATTCTAGAGCTACTGTACTATTTGTTGTGCGCAGCGGAAGCTTATGCACCAATATCCAAGATTGAAATAGTGTGTGAATCAAACAAAGCAAAACAAAAACAAACAAAAACACAAGATTTACGTGGTTCGGCTAATATTGCCTACGTCCACGACCAAAACAACAATCTTCCAATTAGAGACGATTATACAAGCCCTCACGAAGAAACCAAAGTGTTCTTCCTCACAAGAGTTCTCTCAAACTCACCAATGGCTTCTCACAATCTCTCTCTCACACGAAGATTAGGTTTTCCAACCTTCTCAATTGGCTTTATAACATAGCCATACAAAACACACACGAAATGGGCTTAAACAGGCCCATATACACAAAACCAAGATAGGACGTACGTACGTCGAATTGACGTTCGTACGTTCAGCCACAAAACCAACATCTGTCGAATGGAACGTACGAACGTCCTAACAGCGTACGTACGTTCCTGAACAAAACAGTTCTCTTCATCCAAAAATTCCAACAATTCTCCACCTCGGCGAAGATTCAATAAATCTAAGCCGATACCAAGTTACAAACTCCCATACTTGTCCCGAAGGACCAAAGCGGTTGCACCATCTCATGGTTGCCTACGTACCCTTCTTCTAAGGGATCAAACCACCGTAGTTCACTCCAATGACATCTATGCGATGCCCACCATACCCCGAAGGGTCATATTCCCACAAGGGACCAAATCAAGTCAAATGCCCACCAATGCCCGTAGAGGGCCAACAACCATAAGTCAAAACAATGGGGTCCAAGCTACCAAATACTATCTCCACTTTATGACCATAACCGACTGAAGATGAGTATGAATCAACACCCCGAAACCTACAAAGGTCTCCAAACAACGGCTTCACATCTACAATTGGCTCCTGGGCTTGAACCTTCAAACAAACATCTGTGGCTAGCAAACTAACATCAGCTGTGTTACCAGACAAACTTTCATAAGGAGCGGCATCAATCTCCACCTGCTGAGATATCTCTTCCAACTTCAAACTATCATTCAAACAAGGATGCCCAAAACAAACTTTACGTACCTTACCACCATTCAACAAGCCATGCTTGCCGGTACGCCTACCAAAGCCACAATCAACCAAACAATCTGACAAACTGGGAGGAGTCAAACAATCCACCAAATGTGAAGAAGAATCTCCACCACAACCAACAACACTACCATTCAGATAGTACAAATTTCGTTGCCTTGTCCCTTTCATAACAACCAGAGCACCAGAAACAACCTTTAAAGCCCCATTTTGCAGAACAATCTTCATACCTTCGGACTCTAAAGTACCAAGTGAGATGAGATTCATCTTCAACTCCGGAACATACCGGACACCAACTAATTCTTTAACTGTACCATTTTCCAACTTCAACTTGACAGTTCCCACACCAAGTGTTTTCATGTGACGACCATCACCTAACACAACATCTTCACAGTCTAGCTTTTGAAAACTAGCAAACAAATCTCTACTGTGACACAAATGGTGAAAACATGCAGAATCCATAATCCACCCTTGAGTGGAGCAATCAACCATAACAGCCAAAGAATAATTTGAATCATCATCACTATCATCAACATGTGCAACATTTACCTTATTATCTTTGGAAGACCCAGAATCTTCCTTCTTTGACAACTCGGGACAATCAACCTTCCAATGGCCTTTTCCATGACAAAAGGCACACTCATCCTTTGCTAGAGGTCTACCTCTAGACTTTGATCGAGATCTTCCTCCGCTACCAGTAGTACGATCATTGGATCGTCCCCTTACCATCAAAGCCTCGGACGTTGAACCTGAACCCCTATGGACTTCTTTGTCCTTGCGCCTGCATTCATAGTTCAGTAACGCCGTTGCTACATCAGCATACTTAACATGTTCTTTCCCCGTCAACAAGGTGGTGGACAAATGGTCATATTCATCGGGGAGAGAGTTCAAAAGACATAGAGACTTGTCATTATCACTGACAACCTCATCCAAGTTCAATAGGTCAGCAATAAGCCTATTGAATTCATCCAGATGTTCAGACAAAGAAATACCAGGTCTCATATCAATGCGGAAGATCCTCTTCTTCAGAAACAGCTTGGTTTCTAAACTTTTCTTCATATACATATCAGCCAATTTCTTCCACAACTCCTTAGCAGACATTTCTTTCATCACCGAGTATTTCTGGTCCTTTTCCAAACAAAGGCGAATCACGCCACAAACTTGCCTATTCAATTTCAACCAATCATCTTTTTCCATCTTTTCGGGTTTATCACCCAAAGCATCTTCCAAACCTTGCTGAGCAAGCAAATCCAGAACTTCGCATTGCCACATGCCGAAATTGTTTCTACCATTGAATTTCTCGATGTCAAACTTCAAAGATGACACTCTTCCATTCTTACTCGAAGATGGGTCTGACATCACTAATCACTTTCACACACTAAACAATCACCAATCGAAGGTAAGAAAATCTGAAATTCACACGGGAATTTCAACAAACACCTTCTTGACAACCCACGAATACAAGATAGAACTTTTGCCTTAAACCACAAATAAGAAACCTGCAGAATTTCTTCAAACACCTTCAAGGCTCTCAAGATCTAGCCTGCAGCTCTGATGCCACTTGTTGTGCGCAGCGGAAGCTTATGCACCAATATCCAAGATTGAAATAGTGTGTGAATCAAACAAAGCAAAACAAAAACAAACAAAAACACAAGATTTACGTGGTTCGGCTAATATTGCCTACGTCCACGACCAAAACAACAATCTTCCAATTAGAGACGATTATACAAGCCCTCACGAAGAAACCAAAGTGTTCTTCCTCACAAGAGTTCTCTCAAACTCACCAATGGCTTCTCACAATCTCTCTCTCACACGAAGATTAGGTTTTCCAACCTTCTCAATTGGCTTTATAACATAGCCATACAAAACACACACGAAATGGGCTTAAACAGGCCCATATACACAAAACCAAGATAGGACGTACGTACGTCGAATTGACGTTCGTACGTTCAGCCACAAAACCAACATCTGTCGAATGGAACGTACGAACGTCCTAACAGCGTACGTACGTTCCTGAACAAAACAGTTCTCTTCATCCAAAAATTCCAACACTATTCCCCCGGTTCCCAGGGAATGATCTTAATGTTCGCAGATTCTTTTGTTTGTATATAGATGACCAATTCAAATCTCTTGCACATAAATGGCGAACCTTGAAGCTACTGACTTTTTCCTCTTCTAAAATAATTGTTTCATTTCTAGTGAGAAGCTGAACAAAATCATGGACACGATCGTGCATCTTGCAACCAGTAATTTTGCTTTCGTCATCTATTTTGAAATCCTGGAAGAATGAGAGCTTCGCCAAATTATCAAAGTAGTCTCTTCCTATCATATGACTGAATGTGTAGAAACTGAATTGGGCAATTTCAGATTTTCAGATTTTTCAGATTATCAGTTTTTTGTTCGGTTCGGTTCGGTTTTATTCGGTTAATCGAACTTAATTATATCTTCGGTTCTGTTTCGGTTTTAGTTAAAAATATTCGGTTCGGTTCGGTTCGGTTTTACAAATAAAAAAGTTCGGTTTCGGTTTAAACTTTTGCAAAACACCTACTAGGTGTTCGGTTGACAGTTTTGTCTAAAACCGAACCGAACCGAACCGTGCCCACCCCTAACATGCATATTCATTAGAGTTACATGCCAATGGAGACCACCAGATGTTGGAGTTTTCATGCTTAACACAGATGGAGCCCTAGGAGGAACAAAAGCTGGTTATGGTTTAATCATCAGAGATGAAATAAGCAGTGTTTCTTTAGCTTATGCTGGAATGAAGAGAACCAGGAATGGGAGTGTGCTGAGGCAAGAACACATGGGCAGTGTTTGTGATATTTTCCACCTAATGGTATTGGCCGATCTTCATTTTCTGTTTTTTTAAGTCCATTATTAAATAACATCACTGTCTCAATCTCACACTCTCACAAACTTGATCTGTAATTTTAATTTGTCTCCATAGTATTAAGATACAATCATGCAATTCATTTCTGAAAACATAACCCAAACATATACCAATATGCCATTGGATTGAATTTTAGTAGACAGATGTTATAGAACTTATATTACTTTTGAAAACATAGAACAAAAACATTATATTCGTAATACAAATTTTAATTTCATTGACATGTATCTTGAGAAGTATAAAAAAAAAAAAAACCTTACCCATGTTACCTTATAGCCTACACTCAATGAACACACATCTACATGCAAGGACGGAGCTACTTGGGCAGTACATGGGGCACGTGCCCCAGTGATTTTGGAAAAAAAAAATTAGTAGTTATCTATATACTATATAATAGTGGAGCCTAACAAGTGCCACATGGCGTGTTCTCAACAACTTGAGAATAAAACTTAAGCCCAACTTTAAACCCAATTGAAGCCCAGTTGTAGTTAAAAAGGAAATTCATCTTCAATGTCAACAGAGATTTATAGAAACCTTAAAACCCTTTAGAACTTGATTCTAAATCTCTTTTTCCTACTAAATTCTTCTTCTATTTAAAATCCTTAATTCATATATAAAAACCATACTAAATACAAAAAATATTAATTATAAATCTCTACAAATTTAGGTTAAGAAGTCATTCAACAAATCACTTATAAAGTCATTATAAAATCTCTACAAATTTAGGTTGGGAAGGGCATTAAAAAAAGTTTGATGATTTCCATTTTATTGAATAACACAAATCCCGGTGCGTAGCACGGGTTCAACAACTTGTATATATATAATGTTGACCCACTTCAGTTAACCTTTAGTGCCCCACTAATTTTTGTTTTGGGCTTTGTACATATAACTTATATTTTGGGCTTTTGGACATAATTTACTAAAGAGTCCAAATGTTTCCTTTTTTCTTTCTTTGTGAGAGAATAGAAAAAGTATTTGGTCTCTCCTCTCTCACTCTCTCTATGATGAAAGATAGAAATAGACAGAGTGTGAGAAATCAACTATTTCTTTTTTTTTTTCTCTAAAATATAAAAACTCTAGCTTTATATTTTACCTCTTCCCAACCAAACTTACAAATTAAACAACTACAATTACTTATTAACTCATTCCATCTCTAAAATTGTATTTTGGATCATTTTCCCCCAATTTCTCAATAGTCAATAATGACACGATTCCAAAATATGGAACCTCGTAGGAGAGAATTATAGATATTTTTTGTGATTGAAAATGTAATTTGAGAGTTTCTTGGGTAAATGTATTTTGGGATCTTGTGAAACTTGCGTAATAACAAATTTTTTGCTTATTTATTTATTCATAAATTGTGTATAAGCTTATTCGTTAAATATTATATTGTTGCATTTTTAGTTAAAATGATTGTAATTTTTATTAGTTTGTGTAAACTATAACATGTAGAAAGGAAAAAATAAAATTTTTGGTTAATAATAATAAAAAAAAAAAATTCCGCTTTTAGAAGTACCCCACTGAAAAATAATTTCTGGCTCCGTCCCTGTCTACATGATAGAAAGAAGAAGATAATAAATAAAAGAAGAGAACATAATAAATAGAAGTAGTAGAATTCATACAAGCTAGCTAGGATTCTTAGGGCTGATCGAAGCGGTTTAATAGCGACAGCTGATAGTTAGAAATTTTATTACAATCTTAAAAAAAATACACCAACTGATCAGCATGCAGTTCAAAGCGGCACCGTCGGTTTCAGAAATTAATCCCAGAAATACATGAAGTAGTGCCCCCTCCCATATACATTAAACAAGTACAAAGAAATCAGCGTCAGAAACATATTGGGTTTCTCTGCATTCTTCTTTCCACAGCAGAGCCTGTAAGCAGAGGACAGCAGCAGCAACTCCCTTAAATGACCCATCCCGCATCTACAGACTCTGTCTGCATCACTACACCATATGAAAGAGTACCCATCAGCAGCAACTCAATCCACACTGCATAGCTCAGCGAAACACATAAAATTATAAACCTCGGCTGATGAAAAGGCATGGGAGATTGGAACCCTAACCCCACATCAGTAATCTTTACCAATCACAAACCTGAGCTGATGAAGAGGCGTGGGATTTTGAACTTGAGAGGATAGATCATTATAAAAACATATTCCTGTCCACACCATTGAACAAAAAACATTATATTTGTATTATAAAGTAAATTTTAATTTCAGTGATGAAAAATTTAAAGGAAAACTTACCCTTTTTACCTTGAGTTGAAGCCTATACTCAAGCAACATACATGATACAAATCTACATGATCGATAGAAAGAAGAAGAGAACATGGCAAGTAGACTTCATTTTGGACTTTGGAGTCTTATTTCATGTATTAATAGTATGGATTTGCCATATATGTAAGCTGTGTTTGTATGTCAATATGCCATATATATAATAGAGATTTTTGGACATACCCCCCATTTGAAAGTCGAAATTTGAGATACCCCATTTGAAAAAAAAATTGAGATACCCCCAATTCAAGACAGAAGAGCTTTACAGCCGTAGGTGAGTTTTATGATGGATTATGATGGACGGCTAAGATAACACCACATCTTGAATTGGGGGTATCTCAAATTTTTTTTCAAATGGGGGTATCTCAAATTTCGACTTTCAAATGGGGGTATGTCCAAAAATCTCTATATAATAATCTAAAACCCTTCTTCCACCTTGGGTTTTTTTTTCTTTTCCAGCATTCATAGTCAGTCAAACCTGCTAGCTAATTGCAGGATTTTTTTTAGAAAGTACTCTGACCTTACCTACATCACCTTTGATTCCTTGATTCAGTTGTGCCAACTAGCTCCAATCAATGCCAAAGAACACAGAATTAGTGAAAATATATAAAATTATTATAGGTTAGCATAATTGTTAGCATAATTTTCATGCAAGACTGCAAGTTCATCATACCATAGCCCAACTATGTAATCACTTTCTTTTTATTCATTATGAATGAGTCTTTGTTATGTTCAGTAATTCAGACCTGTTAATTTCAGATTTTCAGGCATTTTTGCAGATATCAGTAGAGTACCTGACCTTATCTAGCTACATCAGCTTTGATTCTGTTGTACAACTGAACATATCTTTGTGCCAACTGGCTCAAAGTAATCTGTAATCAGGTTCAATTCTACATACATGGTGAAAATAACAATCCAAAATTTATCAAGAAATGAAGAAAACTTGTCATCTCCATATATCCAAGCATATTTGCTCAGTTTTTGCATGCATGTATGTCTGGAATAGCGCAAATATGTTACACCATCCATTAACAAAACACTGTGGCTCAGTTTCATCATCATATTAATGTCTGTAATTTCTAAGTACATATATGAGTTTGTATCTTTTAAAGTGGGGACAATCGCTAATAAACCCTTTTTATATTGAAAAGTCCTTGATATGACTGTAAGCACTTGTTTGTTATTACCCGTTTGCAGGTACGCTCAGGGAAGCACCTAATAATAAGCTTATGGTTGAATGCAGTGGTGAAGGAGTTCTGTTCATTGAAGCCAGTGCCAATGTGAAATTAGAACAGTTTGGTGATGTTCTTCATCCACCTTTCTGTTGTGCGCAGCGGAAACTAATGCACAAATAATATGATTGAACTAGTGTATGAAAGTAAAACGAAAACGACAAAATAAACAAGCAACCACACACAAGACACAAGATATATGTGGTTCGGCAATATGCCTACGTCCACGGGGAGAAAGGATGATGATTTTCTTATCGAGACAATTGTACAAGCCCTCACGAAGAAACCGAAGTCTTCTTCCTCACAAAAGTTCTCTAACTCTCTAATGGCTTCTCACAATCTCTCTCCTAGAAAACATATTTAGGTTTTTCACCTCTATTTGGCTTTATACCATAGCCTTACAATAGACCACGAATTGGGCTCAAACAGGCCCAATTGCACAAAACAAGAGGAGGACGTACGTAGGTCGAAATCACGTACGTACGTTGCAACACGTAATCGTTATCTGGCATACGGGACGTACGAACGCCCTAACTGCGTACGTACGTTCCAATACGTACAAAGTTATTTGTCTCATTGAACGTACGAACGCCCTAACTGCGTACGTACGTTCCTGAGTGAAAAACTTCCCTCCGTCTCTGATTTGCACATAAAACCCAACAATTCTCCACCTCGGCGAAGATTCAATAAATCTAAGCCGACACCAAGAATCACAAGTCACAAACTCCCACACATGTCCCGAAGGACCATCTCGGCTGTACCACCTCATGGTTACCTACGTACCCTTCTTCTAAGAGATCAAGCCATCGTAGTTCACTCCAAGATATACTATCAACTCGAAGGAATGATATGGACCAATTCTAACCAATAGAACTTAGTCCCATACACCACTTTAGTCACGGTAATATTCCAAGCTTCTGTCGGAGACAAAGCAACCATAGAATGTAATGTGGACAATCTGCTGATAGATCTCACTGCCAATGTAAACACATATCCAAAAGTAGACCAACGTCTATCAAAGTAACAATCGTACTCAACATCCACATAACCACCACACCGCAGACTCAAAGTCCTTCCATGTTGAACTAACAAACCAACCTCCACACTACCTTGAATGTAGTGGAACATCCATTTCACAGCTTCCCAATGTCTCACATCAAGATCATGCATGTATCTACCTACAATGCCCACTGCTCGTGAAATATATGGTTTGAAACACACCAACTCATCATACTTTGCAACTCCAAAACCACTAGGCTGAGACATATATATCTCCTCATCTAGCTCACCATATAAAACAACCGTTTTCACATCAAACAGAGCTAATACACAATCAGATCGCACTATCAAGGCCATAAGGATGCAAACGTTTACCTTCAAGTGCACATCTTTACCTGGAGATTCATCTTCCTTCTTAGGGAATCTAGTTGCAATTGGACCCTCATCAATAGGATCACCATTTTCTGCATCTCCAATCGTCTCATCATCTGTCATGTCATCAGAATTTGAAACACCCAAAACCCTTACAAGAGTCTCCACATTAGATACAGAACCCACTGGAACATATGGAGATATGCAAATCTCCACCCACTGCAAAACCTCTTTGGTCTTGTTCTTCACCTGCTGAGAACTCTCAGGCTTCAACATAGAAACCTCCATAAGAGTTTTACCACTTATCACAATCAAATGCAACCTGTTAATAAGATGACATGTCTCAACCCGAAACACTTTGCCTAATCCAGCCATAGACAACATGTGTTCTGCCACCCTATTCTGTTGCAGTGTCTTTCTCACAGTGAAGTGACGCTCAATACCCTCAGTCTGACATACTTGCAAGACCGGATCATCTTTGTACTCTATGCTATTATCTAAGCACAATACCATGATCTTTTTGTCAATTCGGGCCTCAACTAGCTTCTTCCACTTCAATATTTCTAGGACTTCATCCTTATGCTTCATGATGTACATCCACGCACGCCTAGAAAACTCATCAACTAAAGACACAAAATAAGACTTACCTCTCCAAGCTGTGTACTTGGTAGGTCTCCAGACATTCATGTGAACATAATCAAGAACTCCACTCATACAATGCCAAACTTTGCTCTTGTCTGCTTGCCCAGATCACAATGCTCACCGAACTCTAACTTGCAGGCGATAGCACCCATAAAAAACCTTTGCTCCGTCATTGTCTGCAAAGATTTTTCACATTTATGCGTCAACCGCATATTCCACAATTTGGTAGTCTCTCTAGCAAACTTCGTTGTAGCCTCTGACATGGCCACATCACATGTAACTGTACTACCCTTCAAGAAGTACAGGTTACTTCGTCGAGTACCCTTTAGTAATACCATTGCACCAACCATAACCTTTAGAACACCATTCTGAGCTACTACCTTGTAACCTTTGGCTTCTAAAGTACCAAGTGAAATAAGGTTCTTCTTCAAATCAGGAACATATCTTACATTCCTCAACTCTCTTATCTTTCCATCAAACATCTTCAATCGAATAGTACCTATCCCCGATACATGATAAGGTTGATCATTCCCCATCATTACTGCACCATTATCTAGCCTTCTAAAGCTAGAAAACCATTCCCTTATGGGACACACATGATAAGTACCAGCCGAATCTAATATCCACTCTTTAGCATTAGTGGAACAATCGATGGATGAAACAAATAAAGAGTAATCAGAACCATCATCTTCATCTTTATTATTACGTGCAATATTTACCTCAGATTTATTCTTCTTGTCCTTTGCCTTGGCTTGAAGACAATCTTTCTTCCAATGCCCTTTCTCATGACAAAAGGAACATTCATCTTTTGCTAGAAACCCCCTCTTCGGCTCCCTACGAGACTCACCCCTGCTATTGTAGCTTCCCCTTGCCACTAAGACCTCTAGTGTTGAGCTTTTGGACTCTTCTTTGTCCTTCTTCATACACGCATGATTTAACAATGCTGCAGAAATCTCACTATACACCAACTTGTCTTTTCCATATGTAAGTGTGATAGCCAAGTGTTCATATTCGTCCAGTAACGAATTGAGGAGACACACTGCCTTGCTTTCATCACTTACATCTGCTCCAAGATTCACCAAGTCGGCAATTACCTTGGTAAAATCATTAAGATGCTCCGCCATAGAAATACCTCTTCTCATATCTATTCGATAAAACTTTCGAAGTAGATAGTTTTTATTGTGGATAATCTTTTTCATGTACTTCTCCTCCAATTTTTGCCACAGCTCCTTTGCAGAAACATCATTCATCACAAGATATTTAACGTCTTGTGCCAAACACGATCTTATGATTCCACAAGCTCGTTTATTCATCTTTTTCCAATGCTTCTCTTCCACACCTTCTGGCTTATCTTCCAGAACATCTTCTAGGTCTTGTTGACATAGAGCATCCATTACCTCACACCTCCAGATGCCAAAGTTATTGGTGCCGGTAAACTTCTCTACATCAATCTTTGCTTGATGGTAAACCACTGTCTTGGTTTCCCCCTTCGAATCCTTCAAATTCAATTCTTTTGTCATCTTACCACCAACTTTTATGCACTAAACAATCACCAACCGAAGGTAAACAAATCTGAAATTCACACCGGAATTTCAACAAACACCTTCTATGCAACCCACGAACAAAAGGTAGAACCTTGGACTTGAAACACAATTAAGAAACTCACTGCGGAATTTCTTCAAACACCTTCAAGACGCTCAAGATCTAACCGAAGCTTTGATACCACTTGTTGTGCGCAGCGGAAACTAATGCACAAATAATATGATTGAACTAGTGTATGAAAGTAAAACGAAAACGGCAAAATAAACAAGCAACCACACACAAGACACAAGATATACGTGGTTCGGCAATATGCCTACGTCCACGTGGAGAAAGGATGATGCTTTTCTTATCGAGACAATTGTACAAGCCCTCACGAAGAAACTGAAGTCTTCTTCCTCACAAAAGTTCTCTAACTCTCTAATGGCTTCTCACAATCTCTCTCCTAGAAAACATATTTAGGTTTTCCACCTCTATTTGGCTTTATACCATAGCCTTACAATAGACCACGAATTGGGCTCAAACAGGCCCAATTGCACAAAACAAGAGGAGGACGTACGTAGGTCGAAATCACGTACGTACGTTGCAACACGTAATCGTTATCTGGCATACGGGACGTACGAACGCCCTAACTGCGTACGTACGTTCCAATACGTACAAAGTTATCTGTCTCATTGAACGTACAAACGCCCTAACTGCGTACGTACGTTCCTGAGTGAAAAACTTCCCTCCGTCTCTAATTTGCACATAAAACCGAACACTTTCCCATGTATAGAGAATCTTCTTCATGATGGCCCTAGCTCTGGTGATCTGCTACATAGTTCGCTTTTGTTTGGTACAGGTAATAGCTAAACGTGGATGAAGATCACCACCACCTTTTTCTGCTAAAATCTGATATGACGGCCATGTCTTATAGTTTATACTGATTAATGTGTTGTGTACATAATGCAGGTGACCCGGTTGTTGTGTGAAGATTTATCTAAGCTATTGACCTGAACCATGTAATGAGTGATGCAACTGGTTTCCTTCAATATTTGACAGCTGCTGGTGAGATAGCACTTGGCGCTCATGTACACATTACATGTTCAAGGAATTTAATGGCATTGAAGGTGAAACTCCACAAATAGTGCTATTACCACATTTACCACTAATTAAGCAAGTAAATTAACAAACAGAAGGTAAATCCACACGATATTTTTAACGTGGTAAAACCCAATATAGGAAAAGAAATGTACAAACCTATCAAGTACCTGCAATCACTGCGAGTTGACACTACTGGCTATCTCTAACACCTTGACTTCACCAGAGTACCTTGATGTACGCACAAGACACTCGACTTCTTGATGAACACACAAGAAGACTCGAAGCCGATCTATGTAACAAGCTTACACCAGAGTTCCTTGATGAACACACAAGGATACTCGACTTCTTGATGAACACACAAGGAAACTCGGAGCTAAACTATGAAATAAGCTTACACCAGAGTTCCTTGATGAACACACATGGATACTTGACTTCTTGATGAACACACAAGAAAACTCGAAGCTAAATCACTATAAACAATAATGGGAAGATGAATTGGGGAAGGATAGAAAATAGACACAAAGATCAATTGAGGAAGAAGATGATCTTTGTGGAAGAGCCAACAAACAAACTAGGGTTCTATGGAGGCTAGGTTGGAACTCTTGCCTTTCACATAACACCAACGACCTATTTATAACCTAGGATTAAGAAAGAAAGAAATATGGGCCGAAATAACAAAAAGGCTCGATGACATACGTACGCCCTAACGTGGTACGTACGTCCCCGAACAAGAAAACCAACCTGGACACTTCAACGTGCGTACGTCCTAACATGGTACGTACGTTCCAAAACATGAGAAAAGATTTGCCTATGACTACGTACGTTCCTGAACAAACTGCAACCTGACAATCTTTAGAAGGAAGAGAATGAAGACAAGGAACGACGCTCACACATCAAGGTACTTCCTAACAATGACGTCAAGGCAAGATAACCTCGGATACTCCTAACCTAGTCACAAAATGATGTCAAACAACCGAATGCCGGTTTCAGAAGGACCTTGAGAATTTAATGCGTGAAAAGCCAGAAGCAATGCTCCTTCTTCTTTAGTGGACAAAATATAACAACGCTGAGAAATCACGTCCCACTTCACTTCGCAAATGCTCTAAGTTTGAGATACTTGCTGCATGCCTTTGGCGATTCTCCACTATTGGGCAGGTGTGAACACTTCCTCATTCAACTGTTTAGGGGAAGAAGAGGCTTAATGAGCACCAACCCAAGGTATCTTGGCTCATTAGGCACCAACCTATGGCATCACACACTCCTAGCCCCCATCAGGCATTTTATGGACGGGTGTGAACTCTCTCGACCCATCTTTTCATTACACAAGTTATCGATCATGAAATCTCTGCCTCACCAATAAAGAGGTCAGGATTTCCCAACAACATAACCAACACAATCAATATTGAATGATATAGCAACTCGGCAAATTCATTCTTAATCAAAAAAATAAATTAACAAGTTGTCGCAAGATCAACAAATAAGCAATCTCATCGACAAACACAAACAAACATAACAATTCAAAGAACAATAATATACGAACCTTCCTGATAAGAATTAACCCAAGGTTATGTATAGAACAAGGAAGCAAACCAACTATTAAGTAATGAACCATCTGTACTTTTGAGGGGAAACAATCAATAACTATACTAGCTTCTATTCAAAATCATTTGATTAAGAGCTAAATATATCATATATAGACAGTTAAGAAATCTGATAGTATATAATTTGATTTGTGAGAATTCTAATAGAAATCTAACTCATGATCGAATTAAGTAATACAACTAGCACACAAACCATATTCACAGGTTATATATCGAGAAACATTAATCATATGATAATTTAGTGCGGGGTGTTACAATTTACTAGTGAAAAGACGAACACCAAATTTTTCAGTGAGCTATGTCCATGGCGTTTCTGATCTTACAAATATTGGATTCAAGGATTTTGATTTCTGGTGGGGAAAACCAATATATGGAGGAACAACTGGGAGCAATTGTTACGCGAGTTTCCCTGTATCAGCAAGGAACACTAAAGGTGAGGATGCAGTTCTAATGGAAGTTACTTTGCCTGAATCTGCGATGAAAAAGTTTGCTATAGAGATTAACAAATTGATTATAGAGCCTAATAATCTGACCAACTCATCCTTCATTGTGTCCCCTATCTAGCACAGTTGCAGTAATATCAAACCATGCATGAATGCAATTTCAAAAAGATAAGACTACTTTAGATAGTGTAGGAACAGAAATTGTTAAACACAGCTTATATATGCAACATGGAACAAGAACAGATAAGACTACTCCAAAGTCCAAAGTGAAGTCTACTTCCCTCTTGCCTTTCCTTCATTCATTATCTTCTTCTTCTGTCCATCCTTTTGATTTCTATCATTTTCCCTATCATGAATGTAGCCTTATAGGTAATATAAGGGTAAGTTTTCATTGAAACTTTCATGGTGTCATCAAAGAAATTTATTTTGTGTTTTGAAATTTAGAAACATATTGATTTTCTCTTTTGTTATATGGTTTTAACAGGAATTTGTGTTATAATGATTTTATGGAACCAACCGTTCATTTTTATGATGTGAATGCGGAAAAACCGTATTGGATCCAAGTTCTGCTTGTATAGCTTTAGTGTGTTTGGTAAACAAGAAATTATCTCATAACAATTGTAATTGGACCAAGGATCTCTGATTTGAGCATCTCTGGTTTGCAAACCCAAAATAATTATGATTGAAATCTTTCTTAAAGTTACTTAATCTAAGCGCAACTTATAGTCACAGCCACAGGCTTCTTTGTGTAAATGGTATAGACTCTAGTACAAGTAGTCGTCAGTCAATCTTCTATACAAGAACATGAGGAAACCCAACTATAACAAACTAAAGGGACTCATACAAGCTAGGATTCTTGGGGCTGATTGGCTGAAGAGCTTTAGCGATCGATCATCAACAATATAATACTACTAACACACTATATTTACAATGAGTGATATAAGTTTTTATATGGATTAAAAGCTTCTATAATTTGAGATTAATCCATACTCAAAAACTTATGACATTGTAGAAACAGGTGCCTCATTGATTCAATTAGTTGATTGCAGAGTACAGAAGAAAAACAAAACCTGCTAGCTAATTGCAGGCTTTTTCCAGAAACTACTGTGACCTTACCTACATCACCTTTGATTCCTTGATTCGGTTGTGCCAACTAGCTCAAGTCAATGCCAAGGAATACATAGAATTAGTCAAAATATATAAACCCAAGTGAAAATAACAGGTTAGCATGATTTTCATGCATGTTCTATCATACCATAGCCCAACTATGTAATCACTTTCTTTTTATGCATTATGAATGAGTCTTTGTTATGTTCAGTAGTTCAGACCTGTTAATTTCAGATTTTCAGGCTTTTTTCCAGAGAGACCTTACCTAGCTACATCAGCTTTGATTCTGTTGTACAACAGTTCATATATATTTTTGTGCCAACTAGCTCAAAGTAATCTGTAACCAGGTTCAATTCTACATACATGGTGAAAATAACAATCCCAAATTTATCAAGAAATGAAGAAAACTTGTCATCTCCATATATCCAAGCATATTTGCTCCATTTTTGCATACATATGTTTGGAATAGCCCAAATATGTTAAAACTGTGGCTCAGTTTCATCATCATATTAATTTCTAAGTACACTATGTCTTTGTACGCGTTCTGCGCATAGTTTTTTTATTGAAAATATTTACGTACGTTAAGTGGCGGATTTAGGATCTTCTGCTAAGGGGCTCAAGAATGTTATACATCTAGACAAAAAAAAATGTTAGAAATTAAACACCTCTAGAAAACTATCATTTCATGTAAAATAGACTTTAATTAAAAATAAATAAATATAATCAAGAGTTGATATAAACAAGAAAAAAAAGTAAGTAATTACTTCAAAAATTTGTCTATTTCATTTCAGACGTCATTTTATATATATATAAAATTTGTCTATTTCATTTCAGACTTCAAAAATTAAACACCTCTATATATATATATATATATATATATATATATATATATATATATATATATATATATATATATATATATATATATATATATATAATTCACAATTTATTGATAAAGAAACCACACAAACAATTTTGAACAACATGCCATGAGATAATACCGTCAGATTATGCCACCATACAAAACTTGCACCTCTGGGCCTAAAACATCATGTTAAAGACAAAAATTCAAATAGATGTGATTGGATGAACAAGAAAAAAGAGATTGTTGATTGAATTTTTTTATTTTATTTTTTTTTTGTTTTTGATATAACTCAAAATTAATTTTTTTAGAAGGTTGGCGAAAAATACACATAAAAAATTGTAATTTTCTATTATGTACATAAATGTAAAGATATTTTAACATTTTATTTATGTAAGATCTTCTAGATCTTTATAAAATCCTTAAATTATGGGAATGAAAAACAATTCAACAGATATTACTTTATTAGAAGATACAATATAGTATCTTTGGTAATAAATATATTTAAAAAAATTAAAAAATTGAACATATATAGTAAAAAAATTGCAAAACTTCAAGGGTGTCAAGTGATACCCCATGACCACCCTTAGATCCGCCACCGCGTACGTTAGAACTAAATTGTATGTTTATACAAAATATTTAGTTTAATTATATTATTATGACATCAAATTTAATTGATGATTTTTTTGAAGTCTTAGGTAAATTTTAGTAATTTATGTTAAATAGGATTATTTTAATAAACTTTGGTAAATAAATATGAGGCCAAAGGTATTCAAGTAATTATAGATGATGTTGTACTGGGATGAGCTTAGAATTAAGGTGGCCCTAGTTTAGATTATATGTGGTTACGGAAGGACACTGATGACGTCAGGATACTGTTCATATGCCTGTTTAAGGTAGTAAAGATATATTATAAACTAACTAATGCATATATTGACAAGTATGAGTTTTGTATTTTTTAAAGTGGGCACAATCGCTAATAAACCCTTTTTATATTGAAAAGACCTTGATATGACTGTAAGAGCATTCCCAATAATAAAAGGGTTTTAAGGGTGCCACATAGGAGAGAGAGGGGAGGTTTTAGCATAAAATTAATGTTAAAAGTGATTAGTAGTTTCAGAGTTTCCAATGGTTGGTTTTAAATTAAGTGTTAAAACTTAAGTTTTACTTTTCCCCAAAAAAATATGATGTATATTATGATAAAATTTAATTTTTAATTGGTTAAAAGATTCTATGTGGCACTTTTTAACTCCTTGGCAAAAGTGTTTAACTTGAAAAGTGTGTTAAAAGCTACCATTGGCAAAAGTTTTTTACTAAAAGTTTCTAAAAGTGTTTTAAAACCCAATGCTCTTAAGCTTAATTATGCTCTTAATCTTATTTCCTGTATCAATCCAACTAGTTTTCCCATTATCTCTTACTAGTTACTACACAAAGCATTAGCTTAATGGCATCTATCAATTTTTAGCAAGAATAAATTGCAATTGGATATATTTTCAAGGAATTTAATGGCTGTTGGATACTATGGTGATGCCTTTGCTGCAAAGGCTTTGCACAATCGTGTACGCGGTAGAGTTCGTCACAAAAATGAAAAGTTATGTGACTGAAGAGTTTATTAGATCGACAATAGATCTACTAGAGAAAAAACCTACACCAAATTTTTCAGTGTGCTATGTCCATGGTGTATCTGATCTTACAAATATTGGATTCAAGGATTTTGTTTTCGGGTGGGGAAAACCAACCAATATATGGAGGAACAACTGGGAGCAATTGTTACGTGAGTTTCCTAGCTTGTATCAGCAATGAACACTAAAGGTGAGGATGGAGTTCGAATGGATGTTACTTTGCCTGAGTCTGCCATGAAAAAGTTTGGTATAGAAATTAACAAATTGATTAGAGAGCCTCATAATCTGACCAACTCATCGTTCACCATGTCCCCTATCTAGCACAGTGCCTGAATCTTCATTATATGCTTGTATCCAAAGAACTGAACAACTAGTAGATCTAATATTTGTCAGTGCATCATGTCATTATGGAGATCAAACCATTATAACTTCACTAACAGTGATATTTTTACTTTCAATTAGGATGAGGGAGGGAGACGGCAGGACAGACCAAACTATATCGTGCTATAATTACTGCAAAAATCTCTAAAACTTTTGCCTATACATATATGCTCACGCTGTTCAATTCTTGGCTTCGTTCCCTGCTTAGAACAGAAGTAATAAAACCCTTTTAATAGGGTTATACAGTATAATAATGGCAAACCATGGGGGTTAACATATTCAGTCCCTAGGTCTGTGCAATATTGGACCAGTGTAGGGCGATCGACAGTGGCGGATTTAGGATCTTCTGCTAGGGGGGTCAAGAATGTTATACATCTAGACAAAAAAAAAATGTTAGAAATTAAACACCTCTCATTTCATGTAAAATAGACTTTAATTAAAAATAAATAAATATAATCAAGAGTTGATATAAACAAGAAAAAAAAGTAAGTAATTACTTCAAAAATTTGTCTATTTCATTTCAGATGTCATTTTATATATATATTTCCATGATGCCGGGTGAAGAGCTAGTGATTCTGATTCATCTACCCTTAAAAAGGGCCTACTATTACTTGGACTCGAGGCGGAAGCTGGATTCACTTCACACACAGATAGAAAGAATTGGTTGGATAGAAGCGCTGTTAGAGGCTATGAAGTCGAAGTCTTTCTTTCTATTCATAACTACCGGCTTGAAGCAACGCATTGAGGAGAGGGACGCAGTGACTAGTTACTTCCTTTTGGAGCTGGTGACTGACAAGCTATATATATATATATATATATATATATAATTCACAATTTATTGATAAAGAAACCACACAAACAATTTTGAACAACATGCCATGAGATGATACCGTCAGATTATAAGACCCCAACCAACTCGACCCAATTATATGAGAGCATGCCACCATACAAAACTTGCACCTCTGCGCCTAAAACATCATGTTAAAGACCAAAATTCAAATAGATGCGATTGGATGAACAAGAAAAAAGAGATTGTTGATTGAATTTTTTTTTTTTTTTTTTTTGATATAACTCAAAATTAATTTTTTTAGAAGGTTGGCGACATAAAAAATTGTAATTTTCTATTATGTACATAAATGTAAAGATATTTTAACATTGTATTTATGTAAGATCTTCTAGATCTTTATAAAATCTTTAAATTATGGGAATGAAAAACAATTTAACAGATATTACTTTATTAGAAGATAAAATATAGTATCTTTGGTAATAAATATATTTAAAAAAATTAAAAAATTGAACATATATAGTAAAAAAATTGCAAAACTTCAAAGGTGTAAGTGATACCCCATGACCCCCTTAGATCCGCCACTGGCGATCGATGCATGTATATATGAAAGAAACCCTATGCAAGCTTTTAGATGTTTGATTAACTTTGCAATATACATCAATAATTAAGGCAATAAGGTTTTTGGTAAAATAAAACTTATAAATTGCACATTAAAATCTTGAAACGTTCACAAATAGATGGAACAGAAAAAATAAAACATGAATCTAAATATATATGAAAGGCTTTGCAGATGGTACTAATATGGAAGATGTCGACGATGAATGATTACTACTCAAAGGCCCATTGGTTTTCTCTGCGGACTTCTTCTTCTTCCTCAGGAGTATAATCATTAACAATATTAAACGTCTTACGAATTTCCTCTGCTGTTTTACCCTTAATCATGTCTGCAACAGTTTTGCAAGTAAGATCTAAAAGACTCTTGATATTCAAATAGTTAGCAGCTAAGATAAGATCGAAAAGTGTTCCTTGATCGACGTCCTTAACGAAGTCAGTGTCCCACGACTTCAAATCTATATCATCTGTACACTCTTGATTTTCAACATGCTTCTTACAATACTCAATCACTTTAGCCATGATTTTTGAAGTGACATTAGCCAAAGGGATCACATCAGAAGCGCATTCGTCTTCAATCATGTGTTTGATAGTTTGTGATTGAACAATAACAGCCTCATCAACTTCAAAAGCCTCACCATCAGAGCTCCTAAGTGTTACTTTCTTGGTTGTCGACATGATCAATAGCAAGCAAGTAGAGAACAACAATGAACACAAAGTAGAGAACCCTAAACCTTAAACAAAAGTTGTAAAGATGATGAAAAGAAACCTTGGGGAATCCCTATTTATAGAGCTTTCTTTGCTAAACATGTTGTCTTAGTAAAGGAAAGTTGTCAACGTTTTAGTAATTAGAATTCTCATTAAATTGGATCTAGACCATATAATTTGGGCCCAAGGCCTTCTTCTGTTTAATATTACTAAAAACTAATAATAAAAAAAATTAGTGAATTAATTTTTATTTTATTTTGCTGATAAAACAAAAAATTTATTGATAAATGGAGGAATTATATAAAGGTAGAAATGAATGAAGTTTTAAATCATTCTCATAATCTGCATATATTTAGACAAATTATTTTACATAATTTCAATCACAATCCAATTAAAATTAGACTGTCACTCAACAGAATGTTCTCAACTTTATTAAAAAAAAATAGTTCAATCTGTGTCTATTTTAAAGTTAATTGTTAGTATACAAATACTACAATTAACTTGTCATCGAAAAAAAAATACTGAGACGGCATAAATAACTAAGGAAACAAGGCCTTTTTTGGGGTGACCCCAGCATAAATAACTAAGGGAAACAAGAGATTCCAGATATTTTTAATCTAAAGACTGATATGTATTCATTTCCCCGGGTGGAGCTAATTTTTGTAATGCCTCCAAAGAATTTCAAATTGCTCCAGTACCTGTTGCAATAACCAGTCTGCAACTAAAGCACACCTCTGTACTTGCTTTCTATAGGAAGTCCTAAGTTATTGCTTCTCCAATAACATGTGGTTTTGACTGACAGAGGACTGAGCCCCATTGCTCACTGAGACATCTTCAGTCTTGACTCTCCTGTAAAAGAGTACATAAGCTGCAGCAGACTTTACATCCTCTTCGTTGATGGTAGAGACATGGTTATCATCAAAGTTATACCACCTATTATCATCTACAAGCTGCATAAATCAATCAAAATAATAGATTCAGAAGAATGTACTTGACAAACATCGTGTAAAATTGACTACTGACCTATTGTTTAATGAAATGCTCTTAAACTGATAAAAAAAAATGCAGAATCAAACGAGATGTGACAAAACAAAGTTGTAAAAATGTCACCGAGCCAGATGGTATACATCAGGTGTGCAGAAGTTTTGGTAGTATACAGCAGTGGTTGCATGTATAAAAAATATACACCACTCACAAAGAATTCCATACCACAAACAGAAAAAGAGAGTCGTATAGGATAATTATTTACCTTGATATGTGCTGTGTAATGCCCACTTCCCATGCCACCATAGTGGTTGCTCAAGGCATATAGCTCATAAAGCTGGCGTTTGGAGCTGTTTTTATGAGCTACATAGTTCGTCAAGTCGAAGTCATGAATAGGAAAGTTGACATATGTTTCCAGCTTATGCTTCATTGACCTGTTGTATGAGAACCTTTTTAGGTGAATAACAAGCACCTCCGGTAGCCTCCATAGATCTAGCTTCTTGCTTGCTTGTCGTTGCTCTTTGCATTGTGGGCAGTACCTTTATAGGAGACCAAAAAATTTTAATCCTTGAAGTTAAATGGCAAACTAAACTTACTAAAAAAATTTGGAGATGAAAACTTTAACATTAACTCGTGAAAGAATCTAAAGTGAAACAGCACTTGTGTGAGTTGTCTCACATAAGCTTACATTCAACTATTCAAGCAATGCAGAGCATCAGATAAAATGATCCCCACCCAATCCCACACTAATGGCTAGATCTTAACAATCCACTTTATTAAATTAAATACAATGAAATCAAACAAATTTTGCCAGTGATCCAGGAAACCTTTCCAACAATGTAGTTGTGTGCACTGATCTGAACCATGAGACCTCAACCTCCAAAGCGGGCATCTTGTCAAATCAAGAAACTAAGTATGCACGCTAGTGAAGTATAAAGAAAGAAAAAAGAAACATACCACATATCTTCAGGCACAAGTGGCTCTTCCCGCAGAAAAGCTTCCAAGCAGGTGTACAACGAGATAGGTTCATTACGAGATTTCTTAGTAGGAGGCCCAAACTTAAGCACTTCTGGCAAATTCTCAAGGGATTGGGTATCATACTTCTCCAAGAGATTCTGTGACCAATTAATAAATACTAAAACTGATGTTGTTGAGGAGGACAGCTTGATGGCCTTTTCTTCTCCCGTAGTCAAATCAACTAATATATCATTTTCATCCATCAGTTGTAGAGGCAAAAAGGATTCCTTCACTATTTTGGACCGGCCATGTTCCTTAATGGCAGAGTCTGATGCTGTGGAATCTGCAATTTTTTCACTTGAGCAACCATCATGAGATGCATGTGATCCTTCCCCTGACATAGTTGAATTGAGATCAGAAGGCTCAAGATTCTCAGCTCGTAGCATGGGAGAGAGCATCGTATGCACTATGGCTTGCACATCACCTCTTGTGATTGGGTCATCGCGCGATAATGGTGAGACAAAAGGTGTTCCATACGATTTCCAGCCTAGTCCGCTGCTAGACTCCCTGATAAAGAAGATTTTTAATAATTTCAGATATAAATAACAAAGTACATCTTATTACGAAAAGGAAAGAATATAATTCCAAAACAGAGGTAAAAAAATTCCAAGGACAATATGAGGGGATTTCTACTGGGAAGCTAGCATTGTTTCTGAACTCAGATAAATACATGTTACAAGCTACCTCGTCCTATCAATCGAAACCATCTCAGTGATGCATAAACACTTGACAAAGTAATCTCTTTACTATAAGGGCTAAGTTTACATTTTCTGGAACCCGTCGAAGGTGATACAAGTACAAGAAACTTGAGGTCACGAGGAACCAGTCTTTTCGAAAGATCTTGCCGATAAAGGGACATGATTTAACCAAACACACTAATAACTCCAGCAAACATGGTAGGTAATTTAACTTACTTTTCTTCACGGCGGTGTACCAACTGAAGATATACTGTATTCTTAACCAACTTTGGTATCTTATACACAGCAAGGTGGTCATCGTCTTTTATGGTGGATAACTGTATCAAAGGATCCTCTAGAAACCGACTAATCAAGTTGCCACGTACCTGTAAAGACATGAATCAACCAATGCAATCAGATAATCACATGATACGCTTTACATAACTACACTTGTTAAGTTGAACCACATGTTTGACTCACCTCTGCAAGCAATAGCCTCTCGTCGTTCTTTAAGGAACAAGCACTGCTAATGGCTTGGACCAAGTCCCTGCATCGACCATGCTTGGGAACAAACACAGTGCAAGGTGTGGGCAACGCACTACCATCGCTAGTGAAAACTGTGACGGTCATAGTCCTTGTGTTGGTAGATTGGAGTGGCAATGAGAGCCACATGAAGGGATCAAAAGTCACGGAGACCTTGCCACATACGGGGCAGACCAGAGTTGATTTGTATTGACCCTGTCAAATTGGATTACTCAGATATATAAATTCACGGACGAGATCGCTGTTGAATCATCAGCAGTGGCAGCCAATATCTAGTAAGCATGAAAAAAAAACTAAATAAATAAAAACCAATAGTACATCTATGTTATAACACCATTGAATGTACAAACATATCATACGTATGAACCACTAAACCCTACCTACAGTCCAGAAGGCCAACTTTAATGTGTGCTATTTAACAATTCCAATAGGAACTCTAGAAACTAAAGAGACAAAACTCAAAAGCAGATGTCAAAAATAAATAAAAAATCTTTTTTTTGAATCTGCTCACAATAGTAAAATTGGTGGCAAAACTCAAAAGCACCTCACATTAATTAAGCACCATGTCCTTGAAACATTTTGACCAATATGCTTATATTAAATATGATAAAAATATCAATCATATACCCCATTCAACAGTAATTAAGCACCCATATACATGACTGCCATTCATGCAGAACATAGGCAGGGACATAACAGAGTTAACAAGAGTGACACTTTTATTGATTGCATTTTGATAAAAAAAACTGCAAACTTAAGGAACATATGCAAAGAATGTGCCTCGCCAAGTTATAATAAAGGAAAAAAACAAGGAAACCAGAGCCCGTATATTCTCTTCAAACCAAATTCTATGAATGCACACAGCAAAACAGACTAGTATGGCTTTACTATGTAACATTGACATGGATAAGTGCGTCATAGTCCGACATGTGTACAAAGTGTCAGATACAGCATCATGAAACCACTTGGATACAGAGACGGGAATTTCAATTTGCATGTAACCCACGATTTAGACAGAGAATAATATCCATCTAGTCTTATAGTTCTGACCAGATGAAGAATTTCTTTCTCTTCATCTTTTAAGGTTCAAAATGATATCTAACCTGTGATGATATGCATTAGTGTGAATGTGTGAACCGTCACAAAATTTTCTTAATAAGAAGTAGTCTCCATGTTTGAACAAAAAGAATTCAAGTGTGTTCATCATCCAGAGAAAAGTGTTAATGCATTCTTTACTTAAGCTTGGATAATTCAATTTATAGTAGCAAAGAGTTATGGGTAAGAATAATTCATTTCTCAACAAAGATATTATCTATAAACAAACAGGAATTCGTCTGGCAAAGTCAAACAGAAAAACAAATTCATGTCTTAATATTAATTCACAACAGTATAATATACTCACTTGGCACACATCAACAATTATAGAATCATTTCGAGCAATGTAATTTGCCCAGTATTCATTTGCAACTTCTTCATCTGGTCTGCCATCTGCATCTCTAGATTTCAAATATGGTTTGTGTTTTACACGATTCAGATCTTCATGGAGCCCATCTAACAGAAATGCCAGTAGCTCCTAAAGGAGGAAATTCCAAATTTTCACTAGTAAGTCACACAAAACATTTCGAAAGCTTGAAATATTATATACATTAACAAAAAATAAGCCACCTGTGAATCATGTTGATTATATCCACTAAACTGGGGTGCAAATCGAGCAAGCTTTGCTTTGAATGGACGTGGATTAATTGGTGTGCGTCCTGGGGCCCACAGTTTTCTAAGCAGCTCGCCAAATGCTATAGCAAGCTCCCCCTACGTAATTTAAAATAAATCCACATTAAGAATGCATTTATCATGTGATTTCCTAGAGGCTCATCTTAAGAATTCTCCCCCCCAAAAAAAGCAAAGAAGTCAACACACATCAGAAAGAAACATAGTTGTTGTCATAATGTCATCTTATCTTTTTATTTTATTTTATTTTGGTGTGTGTATGTGTGTGTTACATCATGAAGAAATCCCACACATTAATCAATATGAAATTGGTTAAAGAAACTACCCAAAAAGATCATCATGCCCACACTAGCCTTACATTACAATTTCATCATTTGGACTACAAATCTAAAGGTAATAGATCATGAAATCTTACTGACTACACCAAAGCGGTGTCCTACACTGGTGCAACAGTAAGATTCTATTTATAGAGCGTCACAAAATTCCCAAAGTATAGATGACTATCATAATACAACAAAAATCAAACACTCCCAATTACAAATGAATTGCTCGAAATGGACAGATCTTGTTGTTGGAAGGTAGAAAATATAACCAATAATTTCACAAAGAAGGCATAGATGGTCACCTGAAGGGGAATTTTAACTGACCACTTGAATGAAAAGGTTAGATGTTCTAAAAATGAAAAACAATTGTTACATATTCTGCTCTCCTAATAATGTTTTTTCTGCTAAGAAATATCACAGCTTTGGGTTGTACATAGCAAGTCTTCATGTCTACCATACACTTGAGCACAATTTCGACCACATGAGGCATCAAATATACTTCGCTCTATTATTTTTATACTTTTCTTCACTACTATATACATCTGTCATTTTGTTCTCAATCATATGGAATACTATTTTCTTTAGATATATCTCGTACTACAGTACTCTATATGGTCTTCAACAACAATAAACTACAACATTACGTTAGAAGATTCTGGTGGGTTAGAAAGCTAAGTTTAAGGGTCTGTTCGATACGAGCGGTAAATCAGTTCACCGGTGAAAATGGAGGGCACGGGGTGGAATTAAATTTAATCCGAGAACGGAGAAGAAGAGAAGACACTGAGGGAAAGAGACGGAGTATTAAAAAAATTTCTAACTGTATTATACAATTACTAATCTGCCCCTCCTAAAGATTTACCTGGAAAAAACCCACCCGAATCAAACAGACCCTAAAGGAAACGTTGTTGCTTTTCCTGGTCAAACCTTAAAGAAAGAATGGTTAGACTTTCAGGAGACAATTTCCAGGGATGTAAAAAAAGTTATAAAGGACTGTAGCCCTCCAAATAAGATGCCCCCTTCCCGACGACTATAAACCTCCAAACAAGGTGCCCCCTTCGACTATAAAACCACAACATAAAATTCCTGAGACTTCTGAGTTTCAGAATTGAGTCAAATAAACTTCTGCAGTATTGAAAAGAAATTACAAAAACAGGTGCATGCGAGATTAATAAGGTACAGATTAGATAACTTACAACCATGCCCAAAGGATTCTGCCAGTTTATCTCTGGCTTGTAATCTTCCCGAAAATATCTGGCAAACTCAGGTGTATGCACAAGACACTGTATTGCACTGTTCATAAAACAAGTATTTCCTAGGTTAATCAGCCCAGTCAACCCTCCAGTAGACCCTCTTGTACTAACCCCACTGGCCCCATAGTTGTTTTCTGCTTCTCCAACTGGGGAACCAACGATCTGACCTAGCTCTGAACTACCATTCCTGGAAACACCAGCTTTGGCTGAAGACGAGCCACCAGCTGCAGATTTGCAACGTTCTACCAAAATAGATGTTGATTCCTTCTCTGCGGATCCATTTTCCTGTACAGAGCTCAGGCAAGTGTCTCCAAGGATTTCCACCAGAATCTGTAGTAGTAGTAGTAGTAAAAGGAAACACGTTAAACATTGCTGAGTATTTGTTAAGTACACACACAGAGAGAGCGCTTACACTTTTAAAATGGCAGCATAGTTCTAACATGCACAGATAATATGTCAATGAAAGCACAACTTCATATTGTCATAGACAAAATACTAACAACAACAAAATTTGTAGCCAGACAAGCAAAATATCCCAAAAGGAATATATACAACAGCTACCAAAAGAGAGGAAAGGTGATACTTGAGAGAAGCTCACCCTACCAAAATCAAACTACCAACTACTACCAGTTACAATTATCACAATCTTGAAAGTGAGTCCCAGCTGGTGATTAACTCCACGAAAGAAATATATTTCAATATTAAAAACAAGACTAAAATCCTTATGTCTTCATCAAGCAAAGAGATTATTCTTCTTACTCTCTATAATTAAAGAGACCCTGAATCTATTTCTGTTGAGATTAAGGGTAAAGCAAAACAGGCTTTACAGACAATAATCTGTGCAGAGAATTGTTTCCTTTAATAGGCTGGAGAGGGTGTGTTTCAACAGATATCAGCAGCACTACAACTAGGGTGAAGCTGGTGTCATGGGTGACGTGGCACAAATACCCAACAGTAGATGTCCAGCTTGGTCAGATCACATACACCAATCAACATCACACCAAGGAGAACCATCCAGCTCTTATCACGAGAAGCTATTCAGTCAACACCATTTTTCAGATCAGACCAGTTCGGGGGAATGTACGAATATGCAACAAAAGCAGCTATAATTCTATAAATACTGGGTCATAGAGCAACTGAGTGCCCAAAATGATATGAAATCAGTTTTACTGAGTAATAGAGGTCATGGTTTCGTTGAATTCCCTGCAGTTAAGAAATTCCCTTCTGATGGGGCCTGATCTTCCTACGCAAGTGCAAAGCCTTCATAATTTGGGGTTGAGTTCTATTTGGTCGAAGAGTATGATGGTTTGTCTGGTCAAACATTTTAATGTGACCCATAAGGTAAAAACAAGTCAATCCTTTTTGTATTTACACTATTAGTTGTCTTACACTCCTACGATTTATGATCTGATAAGTATGTGTTGTCAATGATTGCTTTGTAGTCAACAGATCCGTCTAAGTCTCAAACGAATGGCAAATAAATTAATGGACAACACAATTTTTTTATTTGAATATAGGATATGTTTGATTCGGTAGATTAATTTTCTCGAAAAGAAAGATTTAAGGGTAATACTGAAGTTTCACATGAAAATATGAAAATATAAATCTGTTATTCCTTCGCCTCTCTCGGACTCTCCCTAACCTTCAGACACAAAAATTTTGCTATTGTTGTCCTAAAATTTCCCAGGTATGAATGGATTTACCGACATACCTATAGTGTTTTAGATCAAAGGTCTAATGATTTTTCTATTGGTAAAGGTGCAGATTCATAATATGAAAGGATGTTCCCTCCAAGAGAAGGATCATATTTGTTTCATGTAAAAAGTGGAATGCACGAGGATGTTGAATCTGAGTCTTTGTATTCCATTTTGTTTAGGGGGCAAAGGGGTTGACTGGTTATTAGACATTGGATTTCTCGGTGTCTTTGTTGTTTCTTCTAATGGGAAATCTCCTCCAATTAATTCTTCTATTGTTTTGGGAAGGAAGGTAGTAAAGGTAATAATGATGCTTTACTGCTCAAAAAGGTGGAAAGGATAAAACTTAAGAACAAAATGATTCACACGAGCCGATCAGTACCCTAAAAACCCATAAACACAAATTTATTATATCAAATTTTCTATTTCAAGCATGCTACAAATCATAATTATTTCCTGAACATACAGATGTAACACTCAACAAGAGTGTGACTTCATGGAAAAGATGATCAAAATAGGAAAATTGAGGCTCTGCTAATTATGTGTACTTTCTTGTGGCAATACCAGATTCAAATAAACGCGTGTGTGCTATCTGAGGCCAAAGATTCAGGAATGAGGATGGAGGGAAGATATACAGAATAAAGTATCTAGAAGATAAATTAACTGCACCAGTAACTTATTTGCTATTACACTTTGAGAAATTTTAAAAAAATAAAAATACAGAAAACCAAAAGGCAATACAAAAATTCATATGTTTAAAAACATGATCTGCAACTTCATGTGATGTAGGCGCAACAAGAGGCCGATGTGATTGCCTTACATCCAAGCCACATGTATTAAGTTTTATTTTATTATTAAAATTTTCTACATATAAGTGTGAGTCTAATTAGGGTTACTTGGCTAGAAAGTAATAGGCTTGGTATAAAATAGGCCATGTTGGCCTTACCGCCTTAGTTTCATTCAGTTGAAAGTTGAGTCCTTTTGAGGATGAAGAATTGATAATAAAAGTTTGTTTTAGGGTTCGAGCTTTGAAACCTAATGGAAATTAGGATTTTGTGTGATTTTATTGATGTTCGATCAATTTGTTGGAGTTATTTCAGTACACTGTAGATTAGAACACACACTAAGTTGATTAGAAGCTTTTAACTAAAAAGACGTAAGTAAAGCACAGTGGAAGTTAAAATACCCACATCCTGATCCATCTGTAAGTTGGCATCATCAAGGGTCTTATCCAAGTCATTCATCAGAGCATGTTTTCGATGGCCATAGTAGTCCCAAATGCATACCTACAATATGGAATACATATAGATCAACAATTTTAAGCACACAGAATCGGCTGCAGGATAATGTCAAGCTCTTACTTGGTCCAAATTAAACTCGAATATCTCACAAGCCTTTTTATGGAGTGCTTTAACTGTTTCCTGTCCAAAATGATAACTCCAGGTAATCTGCCATGCTACTTACATGCAACAATTTCGTAAGGAAAAGAGTTGGATTGTTTTAAGCTGATTCTTACTGTACCTTTTTGCTTATTCTGACGTAAGCACGTTCTCCTTTAGGCATCAAAAGTAGTTGTAGACGTAGAAGATAAACCTCTACAGCCAATTCTGTCTGAGACAACCCTGAGTTAATTACTTTCCTTACCAATGTCGGTCCTCCACCATACCTGAAAGAAAATAGAGCATCAGGAATTTTTAATAGAAAAACTGCTAGAGAAGAAAATATTATGAAAATAACCTACTCATAAGTCATATATCCATGACCTCCTCTTTAAAGTGTAGCAAGTACAAGTTATTAAAAAGTAATCAACGAAAAAAATTATAGAAACTAAAGAGTTTCGAGATCATGAGAGCCTACTCATAACACTAGTAACATATCCAACACTGTAAAGGCAAAAAACTGGCAATAAAAAGAAATTTTCCTCAATGTTGTCAAGAAGTACATCAAGAAGTTGATAGGTAAACAGATATAATAAAAATTCTTTTTTTTTTTTTTGGTACCACATTCAGCTGATTCTTCAACTTTATTTTATTTTTAGTGTTTTTAAATGTTAAAACTTAAAAGGTATTCATAGATATAATAAAAATTACATCAAGAAGTTGATAGGTAAACTGAATTAGCAAGTAACTACTACTACTTGTCCCAAAGACCCAAAACCCCCCATATCCCACAAAGCCCTTAAACCAAACAAGTGACTGTACATCGCTATTTTTACTTTAAGTTATAGTACCCCCACAAATCCTCACAGCCACTCAAGCAAGACTAGCCCCTCAGACCTCGTCTCAGTCCTCCTCCTTTAATATAAATTGGTCCTCCTCGTCTCCATAAAATCATCAAACAGATATGTTTCCGGGTCTTCTGACTATAATGTGATTGACATCAACAACTTTATAATTTCTGACCTTGAGAATAGTGAAAATGATAGGGCATTTTTCTTAAAGTTCACATAGTGGCGGAGCCAGGGAATTGAAGGTACGCAGATGCTAACGACAGACATTGTGCGGTTGAGGGTACGCAGATACTAACCCCAGACATTTTATCTCTTACTACCATTTTCCAGTCCAGCCCAACTATATTATTAATAATGTGCATTGCTTTTTTCAGCCCATATATTACCTTACCTACACCTAAACATGTATGGGCCAGATATTTCAGCTCACCTAGAATTAGGCTTTGATGCATTCCTTACACTATTTCAGACAAGGATCACCAAGGTGGTGATATCGTACTCCAACCATGTGCAATCCCCTATAATTATTGAGCTCATGAATATGTCACCATTTTTAAATTTTGATAGATTGCTTTAATTCAGGTATTTTTAAGTAAATTTTATCCAGATATAATATTTCATATATCATGGCATAGTAAACATCAATTTTTAGGAACCCATTACTTTCATATGTCAACGTTTGATAAAAATATGAAGATCTTATCTTAAGTAATTCGATGAATGCATTAAATGACTCCCACTTTCACAAGTGGACATCATTTGCGAAACAAAAATGAGAATTTTAAGATGATCAAACCCTCGTGCATAGCTTTGCTCTATTTAATCTTTGCAATTTTCTTCGGGACTCCAAACAACTAAAACCAATATCATACAACTCATCATGTATTAAATTTCATATGATTTTGACAAGAACACAAAATACATATAAATGACTCTTAGATGATCACAAATCAGGTTGGTTGAGTTTTAAATTTCTAGTGAATGGTCGAATCAGTGCTCAGAGTTCACCATCAACTAATTCCTAGCTCAGCACTGAGTTTACATATTCATATATTTTGTTCCTTTTAAATCCATTTACGTTCCTTGGAGAAAATTAATATCCCCTGGAGCAAACGCTGCCAAAGCCTTAGTTACTAATTAGTGAGCAAACGCTGCTCTACATATCTACTCATTTGACATTCAATGTTAATCATGCACAGGTTCCTTTCAAAGAAATTCTAATTAATAATTGTTTCTTTCTTATTGACTCAAAAACAAATGAAACCAATATCATACGACTCAACAAAGTACTAAAGAAAAAAAAACAAGTAAATTGGATGCTTCATATGATTGCGCCAACAATATAGCTAAGCATGTTAGCTAAATTTTTTTCTAGCGAATGATCAAATGAATGCTCACCCTCAACAAAATTCTCGGCTCTGCACTCAATGACATTCTAATATTCATTTGTTTTGTTCCTTTTGAATCTATTTATATTTTATATAGTTATTCTAAACAAACCTACGGATAAAAGCGACATTCTAACAAATCACTTACCGTACCAAACACAAGATAGGAATGTAAAATCACTTATGTTATCGATACAGTCCAATAAATTGAAACTTGAAAATTCTGATATAATAATTCGAACTTGTTTGGTTGGACAATAACATTAGTGCAGGTACATAGGAGGATTACTCTACCAAGTCAGTTCCCAAAACTGCTTTAGTAATATAACATGACTCTGGACTTATGGTTTGACTAGGAAACTCTTTAGATATGAAAGACAGGGCAGTAAAAATGATTATGGATCTTAAAATCCAATTTTTTATCACAAGCACCTACAAACCAAATAATACTATTTTCATGATTATGGAACATTAAGCAGCAACAAGGTTGATTCGTGCGTTTGGAGTCGTAAATTACTTGAAGTGGGAAGTAATTGCTTAAAACGCTTTCAATATACAACGAACTACAAATGGGGAGGAACAAGGAATTAGGCATGTCGTTGAATTTGAAATTTTTTACTTAGTTTAGGATTCAAGGGGAGAAAAACTATGATTGTTACAGTAACAACATGATACAATTTCATAGAAAATAATAAAATATTGATCTGTAATCTCCTTCAACAAATGAAAGATACTATTTTAAATGTGAAACATATATCAATATCTATGTAATAGGGATTCAAATGGAAAAGGGATTTCTCTGATAAATATAAGGAAAATAACTTACGAGCATGTTTTGAGTGTCTCACTTTTAATTCATCATTTAATATAAAAGATGGATATGAAACAAACACTCACCATAAATACAATTGATTCCAGACTTCCTGTGGAAGCAATATATAGTCACGCCCTTCCACTAAAGTATCATGAAGTTCCATTCTCATGCTGTAGTCGTCAGAGTCTGCATCATACATCAAATCAGAATTATCGATGCCAGAAGGCCTCCTCATAGTACTTGATCCAGCCAACCCATGGTAGTCTGCATATGATGAGGAGCCATCATTCGCCATACTTGTCAGGTCTTGGTTAACATAATCAAGCCAGTGTTGCCACCATCTGTCACCAAACAATCAGAACAGATAAAATAATCAGAATGTATCGAACAAGTTATATAAGAATGTTTTAATGTTAATCGACTGACTTGAGGAGGTCCATTATACTTCGGGTGGAACCAAAATTCATGTCCGTCCGTCCACTTTGGTTTCTCTTTTTTTCTTCTCTGTCATCTTCTTCTCTCCCCCAACTCTCTCTGCTTCAACCCCTTTTTGTTCTTCCTCCTCTCTCTTTCTCCTTCCCCATCTCTTTCTCCCTCACGACCCAAAGTCGGTCCCCACCGTTTCACGGTTCTATATTTAGCCATCTCTTTTTTCCAAATCTTAATTAGCACAAAAAACCCTAACTGAGATTATTTTTCTTAATTTCAAAGAAGAAATGTGTAGATTACTTCACATTTGTCATCTAAAATTATCATTTTTATAACTAATTCTTCTTAATCTATCACAAATGAAATTATTCTTCTTCATAATTAGAACAAAGAAACCCTAACTTTCACATTTTCCTATCAAATCATAATTCATTTCAATCCAATCTTATGTCGCACATCTCACCTAAGGAGTAAATAAATACAAAACCACTTTCTACCTATCAAGACGCAATTATTGAATTGAACTATTTCAAACATCTCAACAACATTGTCAATTCATCAACGGTCTCAAAAAATCTCTAGCAAAAAATTTCAAATACTTCAGATTCTAGGGTTAATAAAAATAATGACTAATCTATCACAAATGAGATTCTTCCTTTTTCCTAATTAGCAATAAAAAAAAAAAAAAAAAAAAAAAAACCCTAACTTTCAAATTTTCCTTTTCGTGTTCCTAATCTCAATTCCATTGAAAATGAATACAATAGCACTTACTGTCTAAATCAAGTCGCAGTTGTTGAATTGAATTGAACAAATTTCAAACATCTCCAACAACATTGTCAATTCATCAACAATCTGAAATAATCTCTAGCATAATTTTTCAAATACTTGTAATTCTAGTTTTAATTTCATCTAAAGTTGTCATTTTTATAACTAATTTGCACAAAATAGAACGGAGAGAACGAGAAATTCAAAAAGAGAGAGATTCAAAGAGAGAACGAGAAATTGAAAGAGAGATCTGTGAATTTGTTACCTTTGAGTGATGAGATAAAAGAGATCACCTTCTTTAGTATTAGATTGAGAAGAAATAGCTATATCTCTAATTACTAATCTTTCTTCTTCTGGTGTTAATTCTGAATTACTCTCCATCTGCTTTCTTCTCTCTTATCTCAGAAAACCTTGAACAAGAAGAAGTAGAAGAAGAAAGAGTTCTGAGAAAGAAAGGGTTTGCTTTGCCTTGCTTTGATCTAATGTGCGCTGTGGTGTACACAATTAGCTTATCCTACGCCACCAAGTTTATTTAGTCCCACATTGGTTAATTTTAGATTATTTTTTTAATAATTTATATTAATTCGGAATATAAACAAATGCCGAGCTAAGGGCATCCCTATTGAACCATCAAATCTGGTATCAAACTCAAATTTGGTAAAAAAAATAACAAAACTCATCACCATCAAATTTGAGTCGGTAGGTGAAAATTTAGTGTTTTTGAAGAAATTTGATACCACACTTGAGCGGGCAAGAGAGAACCGCTCAAGTTAAGCAGCTCATAAACACCCGCTTTGAGCGGTCCTTCATTACCCGCTCAAGTTTAAACTAACTTAAGCGGCTCTTGGTTGCATGCTCAAGTCCAACTTAACCAAACATTATGTTGAGCGGCACCCCATTGCCCGTCCTATAACATGATTTTTTTTACTAAGAATATAAGCGGCTCTCTTTTGCCCGCCCCATAACACGCAAACGGGTGTTAAAAGCCCGCCCCAAATAAGCAGGTTTTAAATGACCGCTTAACCAAAGCGGTTCTCTGTTGCCCGCTCAAGTTTAATGAATCATTAGAGAAAACGATTTTTGGTAGCAAATAAAACACAAAATGGATATCAAATGTGCTTAAGTGGACCACCAAAACAAAAAAAATCATTAGGGATACCCTAAGCTAAGTAACCGAAAGCTTGTAACCCAAATACCCAATGTAGGGGGGCAATAAGTTAGTTTGGATCTTAGTTAAAAATACTGACATATTTTGTAAAATTTCCACGGAAATAAGGGAGAAGATGGTGCCCCAATGGGCATCACCGATTTGGGCGCGCTGTGGTGTTCACTGCTCTTCATTCTCTGTAAATTGTGGCCCTATAGTTAGACCCCAAGTTATACCAACTATTTTTGGTGTTCAAATGTTCAATCCAACTTATTCAGTCCCACATTGATTAGTAACAGAGGATTTATTTTATAATTATTGTTAAACAGTTAAGTACTAGTTATAAGGCCCGTGCGATGCACGGATGTTATTAAATAATGTAACTTACGTCATTAGGTGTAGTTTATTGAAAATATTTTGTTAATGACTTAATGTATGTCATTGGCTTTATGATTTTATTATAGCACCAATTTTATTTTATTTTTTCGTAAATATGGTTGATTACAAATTTTAAAATGGTTTATCATTAATTTTTATATATAATATCTAACAATTATTGAATTTTTTATTATATTTTTACTTCAATGTGACAATAAACAATGGTATGATTAATCTTATGAATATTCAAACCATGAATTAGACTAATCATATGATTTGATTCATTTTTTGTTTGGTATTTAGGCTTAAGTTTTGAATATAAAATAAATTTAGCAAGAAATAAATATAGTAACTTGCAGTAGTAAAGTAACATTTCACAACTAATGCACCCAAAAAATTTATTGAAAAGATGAAGTTGAAGCATAGGATAAAATATTGGATTACAAACTATACAGTGCTTATTGAAGCTTATTATATATATATATATAGAGAGAGAGAGAGTAAGTAACATAGTTTTTATTATTATTATTATTGGTAACCGAGGTTAAGGAAAAACTTTTAATCAAACAATCAGTTGCTAACGTGTTTCGAACCCACAACATCATATCTCGATTTTATGGGAGGCTACCTTTGAGCCACATGCAAATCGACAAATTTATACTAAGAATATATTTGCTATAATAAATATTTCATTTAAACAAATCTATACTTAGTTTAAAGAGGCATGTAGTAAGCTACAATGGAAGTTTAAAGAGGCATCTAGTAAGCTACAATGAAAGCCCACCTGCTGGCTAATCAAAAAAATTTGCTGGACTTCGATTTTTAGTTTTAGTTAAAAAAAAATGGTGGGACCTAAATATAATTATATCTTTTGTTTCTCCCAGTCCCTACTTTCATGACAAAATTAGGAAAAAAAATGTCAAAATTTATATTTAGGTGTACCCACATACCGTTTTGTAACCCCTAAATAATGGCTTTTGCAAAATAATAATAATAATAAAAAGGTTTGCAGCGCAGTATGTAGCGCACTTGTCCTCTAACTTTTTATAATTCTTGGATTTTTTATTAAAGAAAATTTGCATTGAAATAAGAAAAAAACCATCATTGTCAAGTTATTGGGTTGCGCTTTTGTTATGTCTAGAATATACATTGTTTCGAAAAACACTATTGAATTTATATCCTGGGCTAATTGTTGGTCGAAGGCCAGCTTTTCAAATACTCATGTTTGAGTATAATTGATAAATATGATTAAAGTAATCCCGAAAATCATGGTATAATTAGGCAACATAACTATGTTATATGGTTATAAAGCCAATATAATTTTATTTCTCACCTGTACTCAAAGAAAAATGAAAAGGCACAATATTTTACTATTTCGGGTATATATTCACATAGTCTATTACTTTATTGTAATGAAGGTTGTGTGTGCATTTTTCCAACCACTATTTTGGAGAAGCAAGAGATGATAGATTAAATATGATGTATGAGGAACGTCAGTGGAAGGAAGATGGTAAAGTACGAAATTATAATTTTAATATTTTTAAATTTTATTGCTAATAAGTATATATATATATATATATAACCATATTTCCATTAAATTCATTAGGTAACTATTAATATATTTGTGCAAAAAGACAGATATGGCCATAGTGCTATTAAATGTAGCCATCTAGCTATTTAAGCCATATTAGATTTAAATTTACAATAATAACCCTTTCAATTTTAATTTTTGTTAAATTCTCTTCAATTAGAGCACCAAATTTTCTTTAATTTGGAAAGAGAAATTTTCCTTAGGGGTAAGTCCAACTTTATTAGAGAGTATAGATATGCCGAGCTAGCTACAACCATGTTGGCTAGGCTAGTAGTTAGGTTAACCATGACCTTAAAGCAATAATATAACAGCTTCTTTTTAACCACCTTAAAGCAGTCATTTATGTCAGTGAATCAGCCCCTAATCCCCTATGCTATTCATGAGTTGGGCATGGACTTGCAATATTTATTGGGCTTAACAAGTAAATTGTTGGACTGGACTATTTATATATGTAGTTTGGTTTAGAAGGGTTAATAGTAGTTTAAATTATTTAATTTGTCAAATTACGATGGGGATGTAGCTTAATAATCTCTTTGATTACTGTTAAATCACACTCTACCCAGGGTGCTTGGTATTCGAGGTTCGAATCCTCGCATCTCCATTTTTCTTTTTACTTTTTTTTTTTTTACTTGGTTTTATTCTTTAGAAGTGCGGAGTCCCCTTTGAAATTCCACCATCTTGATCAGCCCATCTGGAGTGCTTTCACAGCTCCTCGTACAATAGTTGTTGCTTCAACAGTAGAATTGGTACTGACACTAGCCCACCTATAAAAGCACCCAAGAGTTGAGTTTGCCTTCTGCTGCTCCCGGGTCTGCTTTTTTGAGGATAAACAAACATTAATTTTAATTAACTACACCAGCAGGAGGAAAACTAAGTTCAGTAATCAGTAGTTGGTCACTGGTGTACCGAGTGGTGGTGACACGCGGGTCCTTCATTTTGCGCCTGGACTTGTTGGATTGAGAGATTGAACAAGGTATGTATATAAACTTAACAGACTTGCTGGAACAATTTTCTGTTTCTGATGAGGGCAATGGAGACAAACCAATACTGTGTTACAGTAAAGTGTTTTTACAAACATTTTAGAGCAGATATAAGATGGAATATATGTTACATAGGATGCCAGGATGGAATATGTTACAAACCATCCGAGTGTGGAGTTTGCAACTCTGCTCTTGAATTCATGCCACATCCGCTTTGCAGATGCCAGAATGTGATCAATTAGGTCCGGTGGCAGCTAAACTGTGTGAAGGGGAGGCAAGTGCAATCTTTACTGGTTTCGGCTAACTTGCAGGGATGATATGAGTAATATGGTAGAGCAAAAAAACGAAGTTACTTTAGAAGGAAAATATTATGATCATGTATATCTGGTCATGCAGGTCAAAGCAATTATCTGGCCTATGGATAATGTAACATGCATATTAAGGAATATCATAACAATTTCAGGATACATTTCCAGGTTTCGCGAATATGAATTATAGATTCATAGAATTATTATCAATGTAATGGAAGATTTTTCATTTGACTAACTAGCTTTGTTTTGTTTTCAGAGAAAGAAAGGGTTTGCTTTGTTTTCATCTAATGTGCGCTGGGTGCACATACAATTAACATACAATTAGCTTATCCTACACGGGCACACGGCACTCTTTTTAGTCCCACATTGGTTAATTACAGATTATTTTTTAATAATTTATATTAATTCGAAATATAAAGAAATGCCGAGCTAGGTAACGGGAGCTTGTGACCCAATGTGGGGGCAATAAAGTAGTTGGACTGGCATATATGGGTCTAGGCCTCTGGTTGTCATGGTTTGATTTGGGCTCAGCCATGTTGGCTAGCAGTAATTAACCGAATCGGTAACCACATAATAATGAAATTACATGTGACTAGGCATCAGTCACATGCAGGGTTGGTAGTCCACAGAATGTGAAGAGGGCGCCCCAGTGACACCACCGGTTTGGGCGCCGCCGTGGTGTTCACTGCTCTTCATCCTCTGTTAACTGTGACCCTAGGGTCTGAGCCCAAAGTCGCGACAACTATTTTTTGTGTTTCACAGATCGAGATGATCATCTTAAATAAGAGTTTGGTTTTTGTGCACAGCCATGTTGGCTAGCTTGGCAATCTACGACGTTCAAACACAAAATCTCAGAATCCCACAGTTTAAATCACCAAAACCACCCTTACTATGTTCTATGAGCGTTTCAAAATTCATAATTTTTGTTGGCACTCTTCAAAGCCGTAAAATTGTGTGTTAATATTTTTGGAGAAGGCAGAATGGTTTTTGGCAGGGAACCTAATATGGATAGTCCAATGATCTACATATGCTAGTCAGCCCCTCTCCCAAGTCCCAAGAGGTGTTCCTCAAGTATGAAAACTTGTGGTGCAGACTAAAATTTGTGGTAAAACCCTTGGAAAGAAGTGGTGCATTTGTGGTGTGACAAAAACATTGTGCTGGAGACTAAAATTTTAACATCACTGTAACTGGTAAAACACTTGATTCCGCAAATAAAATTACTGTCTTGGATTCAAGTGTTGATTATTATGGCCTAGAAACTTTTGACATTAGTTTCTAGATAAATTTGATCTTTATTCCAAAACACCTATTAGGGTGTTTGGCTTCGGTTTTGGTCAAAACCAAACTGAACCGAACCGTGCCCAGGCCTAGTCCCACTTGAAGAGCAGAGCAGAGTGGCATAGAATACACACATAGTAATCTCATCCGAGCATCAAATGCAAAAGTTGGTAAGATCAACCGAAACCGAACATGTTGATTCCCAAAACCGAACCGATCATAATATGAAAAACCGAAACCAAACCCAACATGTAGTTCAATTCGGTTAACCGAATTAAAACCGAACCGAACACCTTTTAATTTGGGCTAAATTAACTTGGGCTTAACTATAAAGACTAACATGGGCTGAATTAACTTAGGCTAAAGTGCTAAACTAAAGACTAACATGTTCGGTTCGGTTTTAGGTGTTGAAAATTTTCTAAAACCGCAACCAACCACCCTAATAGGTGTTTTGTAAAATTTCAAACACCAACCAAACACTTAAACACCTTCAAAAGAGTTCGGTTCGGTTGTGTTCGGTTTTGGTTTGGTTTTGCCCAGCCCTAGTTAGGACCCTGCTTTCATGTTATTCATGAGTTGGGCATGGACTTGCAATATCTATTGGGCTTAACAAGTAAATTGTTGGACTGGATTATTTATATATGTAGTTTGGTTTAGAAGGGGGGTTAATAATAGTTTAAATTATTTAATTCGTCAAACTAAGACGGGGATGTAGCTCAATAATCTCTTTGATTATTCTCAAATCACACTCTACCCAGGGTGCTCGGTATTCGAGGTTCGAATCCTCGCATCTCCATTTTTTTTTTTTTTTTTAAATAAAATTGCTTGTTTTATTCTTTAGAAGGATCGGTATATTGTATGACCAATGCCAAGCTGAGATTTGCGAAATGTTGTGAGATTTCGTGGTGGTGTCGAATTCTCAAATATTGGCCATCAAGATTTATAAATTTTAAACTATGGCTTCGACCATAGTTTAAAATTCCGAATTCGGACGAAATTTTGGATTCAGAAAAACGGTATATTCCGACATTCTAACCCTCGAAACTTGGATATTCCTAGAATTTAAGATACTGATTCTCTAAAACCGACATATTCCGCGAAATATGTCCATTTTGAATTATGGCTTCAACAGTAGAATTGGTGCTGACACTAGTCCACCTATAAAAAACCCCAAAGAGTTGAGTTTGCCTTCTGCAGTTCCCGGGTTTGCATTTTGAGGTATCACAAACATTAACTTTAATTAACTACACCAGCAGAAGGAAAACTAAGTTCAGTTGTTGATCACTGGTGCACCGAGTGATGACACATGGAGCCTTCATTTTAAGCCTGGACTGTGGGATTCAGAGAGATTGAACAAGGTATGTATATAGCCTTAACAGACTTGCTGGAACAATTTTCTGTTACCGATGAGGACGGCGGACTAACTTGGCAATCGAGACAAACCAATTTAATACTGTTTACGGTAAACACCAGAATCCAGAATTTCCAGGTAAACTGGGTAAAGGAGAGGCAAGTGCAATCTTTACTGGTTTCCGATGGCTTGCAGGAGGCAAGTGCAATCTTTACTGGTTTCGGGTAAGCAAAAAAAGTTACTTTAGAAGGAAAATATCATGATCCTGTATATCTGGTCAGGCAGGTCAGCAGGTCAAAGGAATGAAGTATGTGTTCGCAAATGAAATGGTGAAGAAGAAAAAGATAAACAAGAAGGAATATCACTCTCCTTTAAGAGTGATCCAATAGATTGCATATTAAGGCATATCATAACAACAATTTTAGGATACATTTCCAGGATTTGCGAATATGAAAAATAGATTTTTTTTTTTTTTTTTTTTTTTGATAAAGATATGAATTATTCTCAATGTAATGGAAGATTTTTCACTTCATTAACTAGAATTATATGTTTACTTCCTTTTCTGACGATGTTATAACGGCAGCTTTGGCGTAGCAGAATCAAAAATCTCTCTCAGACTCTTCTTCACCACTTCATCTGCGAACACATACTCAATTGAGTTCTTCCCTAGCTGAAATAGTTCCATCTCGCCAAGACCTTAACATTTGACAGTTGACAAAGGATCAGTAAATTAACTATTTTTTACCTCTCAAGAAAAATTAAACAAAAAGTACATCACTTATTTAGCATGGTAGACTAACAGCAAAAAAAGTAATCCATACCAAATGCAGACGCGGCAAGCCTGTATTCACGGGAAAGACTGGTCGAAAATATCCCTGTATCATCAGTGCACAAGACTATAGGATGCTTTGATGCGTAAAGATCAGCTGCATCATCAACGAATTTGTCATGCAAGATATATAAGTTCTGAGCATAAAACACACTCTAGCAAGTTTGCTTTTTCAAGATAATAAATAATACGAGTAATGCTTATGTTTCTTTCTTACTTTATTTTCCTTTTTCGAATAGTATTTACAATCTCTTCTAAAAAATAGTAAGAGTATTCCACCTGCAAAGTTAAAAACTAACCAAAGTGGTGGTTGTTTATGGATGTGACACATTCAGTCCGGATGTTGGATGTCAAACAAATCTCGACCTACAGAGTTGTTAAACAGCAGAGCAAGGATTAGATAACTTCCATAACAATTTGACAGGTTAACCTCTCCAACAAGGCAACAAATATGCCTATAAATGACAGACCGGAATCTTGGATTGCTTAAGCTGTTTCCACTGTTGTTCTTCGAAAAAGATAGCATGTCCAATCCTCTGTGGAAGAAAGTCCAGCATTGCTTGGACTTCTTCCTTTCTGTTCTTTACCTACAAGTACTAAGTCATGAAACAAACTAGTCAGGGCAAATTGGTTCGAACGTTCAGAATTAAAACAGAATAGAATTTGAATGGCTGACACATGGTGATTCAAATGGCCTGACACACCTCTCCACAGTGAAGAGTTATTGGAAGACCTTTATCCTTAGCAAATAACAAAGGCTGCAAAAATGTGTCCCTGTAATGAATAATATAAAATTATTCACTCTTTTTTTTGCTCAAAGATGATTAATATAAAATTATTCACTCATTAGTTGAAAATCATATAAATCATCATGAATGCCACTCATACCAGTTTCCCACAAGAGGATTGCCCGAAAGGTCAATGCCAACTACCCCTAAACTCCTCAGTTCCAAAGCTAATTGAACCTGTCAAGAGATGAGAAAATTTCAGTTCCATCATCTGGAATCAGTAAACATTGAAATTATGTTTACACCATCTAACAACAAAAAAGGACACAGCCTTACAGGCCACATTCCCGTAACATACAGTGTCCATTGCAGCAGCAGTAGACTCGCGGCGGTCAATGCTGAGAAGAAGGCGAACAAATATGCGTCTCCTTGTGATTCCATTATCATTGCTAGCAAAATACCTACTGGAATTCTCTCGATTCAAATCAGAAGGAATAAAACTAACGTCCACCGTATCAACAGACCTTAAACCATCAATTACTGCTTCCATATAGGATCGTTTAGTCATCCCTTTGGCTTCATTTCTCTGCACCAAAAACAAAAACAAACAAGCAAATATACCATAAACCCCTTTACTGTCGAAAAAACTAAAAGAGCTGAACTGTGTAAATAAAGTAACCATTTTGCGAATTTGAAATTGCTACTAATTCAAAATTTCCGCTTAGAGAACGTTATAGGTGTTTTTAAAAACATATAATTATTTTTGTCAATAGCCCAAAAATTTAATTAATCTAAGTTGTTCATCTTAATATTATATTGTTTCCATATCTCAAAATAAATCCAAATCAGCGCAAAATTGTACAGACTACAGAGTAAGATCCCTAAAATGCAATCACAAAGGACTACTAATGAAATGAAAAGTCAGAAAAGCTCAAATTTATCAAAAAAAAAAAAAAAAAAGTCAGAAAAGGATGACAAAAAATAAATCATAAGCAGGATGATGTAAAGTGTAAACAACTGTCTATATGCAATTTTGAATCACAACCTTTTCAATCCACAACAGGAATAGAGAACAAGAAAGAACACGGAAAGAACGGTCCATTTGCTTTTGAATACGACAAACCAAGGACATTAAGTCCCTTTGACCACTTTCACAGGATCTATGCTCCATATACAGTCAATCGGATAAATTAATTTATCGAGCTCTAAGAAAGTAGAATGGTCATTTGGAGGATAAAATCTATAGTGTGGGAAGGGAGTGAACAAATGATATGTCGGATAGCAAAATCCTTCGGAGTGTGGGAACTGGGGAGGGAGTCTGGAAATTACCTTGGGAGTAGTTCTCAGCTCCACATAAACAATGTTCTCAGCAGCGAAATCCTCAATAACCTGTCCAAGGAATAAGTTATGAACAAATAATATGACTCATGCTACCATTAAAACCAATGAATCAAAAGTCTGGAAAGGGAGGGAGTCTGGAAATTACTTCTCTGGTGATTCTTGTCACAGTTTCATGATCAGTAGTAAGAACATGGATCAAATCAAACATCTTAAAACACTCAACAAGTGAACGATCATCTGCACTCCACAAACAGCAAAAATAGTACCTCATAATACTTAATAAAATTTTCTTTCATACATTTTTTTTTGTGTGTGTAACAAGTACTACATACATAGTACAGACTGCCAAGAGTTGGGTTGCAACAAAATTCAGACTCATGTGCTATTTGGTTTTGTTCTTCGAGGAAACTAAACGATACACAAATGTACCCTAAGGGGTACTATTTTAGTACTCAAATTAACATCCACTGGCTTTGTATAGGCTAGATTTATAAGTCTACCCCAAAACATTTTTCGACTTTAATGATCAAAAATCACCAATCTGAATAAATTTTTTTTAGTGCAAAAGTACCAAGTTGGGACCAAACATTGTGAAATCAGTGGGTCCATTGTGTCTTGCAAAGGAGACCAAATTGCAACCTAACACATTCAAATAGAAATTCTGCTTTCAAAAGCAAATGAGTACTCATTGTTTCATAAATTAAGATAAAAATTCCAATCTAAAAGTACCAAAAATGTGAATGAATTAGAATCATACTTTTCATGATTACATGCTCAACATCAGCAAAAACTACAACACCCTTTTCTCCCTGCACTTTAGCAAGTTCACTAGAACAAAAAACAAAGAAACCAAACAACTTAACATAATAATTATCAATAAAATTAAAAGAAATATTAACACATTTTCAAAGATTTCATAGTTTAGAAAAACTTACAGCAATGTGGAATTTCTGACTGACCCATTAAGGTGAGCATGAAGTTCTATCTTGGGTTGTTTTAAACACCACTCCATCTCTCCTCTCCTCTTCTTCTTCTTCTTCTTTTCTTTTATTGATGTTAATGGAAGAAGAATGAGAGACTTGACTGTACTTTATATATAAAAAAGTTCTTGGGTATTTGACTTATATGCCCACTCTGTCTCGAGTCAGTCTCAACTTCTAATTTGGCAAATACTGGTATCAATCACCATCCCAAAACTTGGGTAAACTAGCAAGCCACTGAGGTATTTACATCCTCAAAAATAATGGTAGATGTATTTATTTAGGATAATTTCCCAAATAAGCACAACATTAGGCACAACTTTCTCAAATAAGCAACAAGTCCTAAAGTTTTTCCCAAACAAGCACAAGGACTTTTGTGTTTCCTTTTCTACCCTTCTTACAGATTCTCTCTTTAAGTACATAACTTTAAAACATCACCATCATTATTTCTCTTAAGTACTTCAACATTAAACATGATAATGACATGCAAACAAACACTATCCCTTAGATCTCCTTTTTTCATCTCAACCATCCATCTCTTTTGTAAACCTTAAACAAGTGCATTTCATCATCTTCTTCTTCTTCTTCTTCACTGATTTTTCTGTTGTTCTTCATCTGCTATTATATAAAAAAAGTTTTTCTATTTCAAGGTTTTAATCTATCACTTAGTTGTTAGGTTGTTGTGTTATTATCACCTACAATTTTGGTTTTTCCGTGGTACCATCACCAACATAAAGACACTTAGGTATTGTTTTAATGGGGAAACAAAAGACAACCAAGAAGAAAGTTAATGTTCTCGAGGAAATACACATACCTGGTATGCATTTAAACCCTTAATGTAATGATTGATATTTAAGAGGGCTTGCTATTCAATTTCATACTGTTTTCGAATTAAATTCGCATTAAATTCCTCATGGTTTGGTATTGTTTGTATTTGTTCATTTTGAAATGTTTGATTTTGAAAGATTTGAAGATGAAAGCTTTGATTTTGAAAGATTTTAAATTGATTCTTAAAGTTGGCCGGGCCAAGATGCAAGATGCAAGCTTTGCTGTTGAATTGATTTGATTTCTAAGTTTGTTATAGATGCAAGCTTTGTTGTTGAAGATGCAATTTGATTTAAAGATGCAAACTTTCTTTTTTAAAGATTTTAAGATTTCAGTTTGTAGGTAGCAGATAGATTTTCTATGTAAAGCAACAGTTCTTGCCAGTAGCAGATACAATAGAAGAATGTAGCAGATACATTTTACAATGCATGAAACACTTTGAATAACTACTATAACACTGTGATACTAATCCAAATTATTAACATGTGGATACTTTCAGCGAATACTTTCAATGTAATTTATCGATTTGGTGGTCTGTTGGAGGTCACAGCTGAGGGGGAAGAAGTTGGATATGTGGATGGAGAGTCAAGAATAAGGATTGTTGATATTCAGAATTGTCTCAAAAAAATCCTTGTTAATTGTAAGCAAATCTGAACCTCCACCACTTCTTGTTGAAGATGTTGGATAAGACGGAATGGAAGGAATAGATGGCCTAGAGGAAACATACTCTTCATGTTCTGCTTTGTATTGAGCTTCAAACTGCAAATAAAATGTAGCAGATAATTATTGTATTCTAGAAAATAGATAGTACAATATAACATATTAACTTAATACAGAAAGGGGATTCATTGTTGTGTAGAAGATAAAAACAAAATTCAAGGGGATTTACCTCTGCAACCTGTTGTAGATTAACAAGATCTCTTTCTTCCCGGGTGACATCTAATGGATATGCCACAGTACATTTACCTTTCTTGGGAAACAACTTCAAAAAAAATTTATTCCTAATTTTGTTCCTGTTGAGCAACTCAGACCATCCAAGCATCCATGGAAATCCAACACTTCTATCTCTCCTAGGACCCCAAATCAGGGAAGTGCAAGTATACCCAAATGATAAAAGCTAACATACATCCATTGATGCAATAACTAGGATTATCCTCAATGACTTTGGGATAAATTTCTTCAAGAGAAGTCTCAAGCAATTGAAAAGTAACAGTACCCCATGGAAAATTATCAAATGCATTCAAATCTTCGGCTAAATCAATGTACTTTACACTCAAATTTTTTGATGACTCGGCAAGAAGAAAAATGCACAGAAAATACAACCTGTTCAAACGATGAACATCGTTTGGATCAGCTTCTCCATTAGCAATAAATCTCTTTGCTTCAGTAATTGCACTTTGAGAACTTTGGGTTATAAATTGAGGTTATAACGGTTGGGGAAGAAGAAGATGAGAGGAAGAGTGGCGACGGTTGAGGAAGAAGAAGATAAGAGGGAAGCGTTGCTGTGCGAAATTGAAATCCCTAAATTTCGTTTTCCCCAACTAAAAGCCCGCCTCTTTGTTACCTAAACAACTTCTGCCACGTGTCTAACTAAGGTAGCAGATAATTTGAGTTTTCTTAGAGATAAGCCCAACTAAACTTTACATCCAACGGTCAGAGTTCATCATGCGAATCCAATGGTCCTTATTTAAAGAAGAAACATTTTCTCACCTGTCACATCTGTCATTCAAACCAAAAAATTAAACAAAAAGTATTATTTAAGTACTAAGGGTAATATAGGAAGAAAAATTAGCTAAAAGATAAAAAAAATAAAATTAAAGAGAATCTTTGTACTAATTTGGGAAAAACTTTAGACTTGTTGCTTATTTGGAAAAGTTGTGCCTAATGTTGTGCTTATTTGAGAAATTACCCATTTATTTATTATATTTAAATTTTGTTTTTGGGCAATATTCTAGTTTTTCAATAATTTTTTTTTTTTTTTTTGGAATATAAGAGATTTTGACACTAGAAAATATCAATAATTTCAAGAGTATTCTACGACGACCTTAATGTTATAAAAATATCACTTAGCTATTGCGATCGTCTAACAGTGTGAGGTTTTCACTAAGGAATAACAACTTTCCAGGACTACGAGGAGGTCACCCATCCAAGAACTACTACTCGCGCAAATATTGGATCCATAGAGGTCGCGACATGTGAGAGATCCTGGGAGGTACCCAAATTGATTTAAAGGTCATTATATGAACTTATGAAGTAGATGTGCAGATATTGTACACCATTAGTATGGTTGTTGGTAGTGAAAACCCAAAAAGGTATAAACAGTGCATGTGAACAAACTGTGAGTTGTTAGACAAGTTGTGACAATTAAGTCAAATCAGAAGATTTGGTATCTTCACAAAATGTTGAGTGTTGCCACTTAGAAGCTTGTTTTTAGTGATGTTAATTATTGATGTAATGACTATCAACACTGCTGGAATTTACTCATTTCTGCTAAGAGCTTTGTGTATTTTGGTTTTGTTATTTCAGGTATGAATGATAAGTTTAAAAAGTTGAGAACAATTCTGAAGGTACAAGAAAATGAGTGGTGGTAATGAAGAACTGATTACTTGCAAGACAACATTACAACAAACATCCCAAATTGCTTTTCAAGATGCCAAGTACTTTGTCTTGTGTTTATCATAACCAGCTGGTATTGCAACTATCCGTTTTTTCTGTCTGTTTGCACAACTATCCAAAATGCCAAAAGTAAGAACAACAGTAAGATATACTGATGGCTGATTTCAGTTGATCATATTTGGATTTGATCACAGAATTCCTGAGTAGAATCTGACTCCAGGATCCAACCTCACGACAACATTTTTAAGTTTTAGTTACAAAGAAAAACACGGAAATGGACAGCGATTTGTGTAAGACAAAGTTGAATTTCAGATTATCACAGGAGTACATGAGTTACTGCAGATACAAAATAGCATACAAGACGAAGAACAAGAAAAACTTGATACAGAGTTTTGTGTAAGGCAAAGTTGAATTTCAGATTATCACAGGAGTAGATGTGTTACTGCAGATACAAAATAGAATACAAGAAAAAGATAAAAAAAAAACTTGATACAAGGAAGAGATTACTTCTTCTTCCCAGCCTTTCCTTCCTTTCTTCTAACAATCTCATCGGCATATTTAATACCCTTACCTTTATAAGGCTCTGGGGGCCTCCACTTCCTAATCGAAGCAGCAAACTCACCTATGGTACACTTGTCATATCCACTTACAGTAATTCTGGTGTTTTCATCAACTTTCACTTGCAAACCATCAGGAATTGGCATCCTAACTGGGTGGGAAAACCCAAGATTTAACACTAAGTCTCTGCTTTCCAACATAGCTCGATAACCTACCCCAACTAACTGCAGTTTCTTCTCGAATCCTTTTGAAACACCAACGACCATGTTGTCTGTAAGAGTCCTGGATGAAACAAAAGTGAAGGAAATAAGAATCTATGAGCATCATTCTACAAAGTTAAGCCAGATTTTTAGTTGCCACTGAGGGCAAAGATATATTCAAATAAAATGTTGATATAAAAGATGAAGTCTCTCTGATAAGAAATTACCAGAATAAAATATTTGAAATTGTAATACTAAGTGTGATCCAATCAAACAACTCAGACCAAATCTGTATTGCTGTTGTATAAAGTTCTGACGATCATTGGATCCAGTACTGGAAATACAGTAGTGAGTATTTTTTATGTACAAAATCCACCGTTTCTACATATTTTCCTGTTCCATCTCTTGTTTGTGCACATGAGAAATTGCATCACAAACACAAAACACATACGAAAAAACAGCTGGACAAATTGTCCAGCAACTTTCCCCAGTAATTAAGACTATCACACCTCTGAACTTATCAACCTGGGATAGTTTATTGATTCTATAGAGCAAGAAATGCTTCATTATCTCAGTGAGGTGGGACAGGTATATTCAAACAAGATTTTTTATTTAAGAAAATGAACTAAAAGATGCATAGAGAAAATATGCTCCTCCTTGCATGGAGACTTGAAAATTTTGTTCCTACTAACTATGAGCAAGATTTAAATATCCAGTGTCAATATATAAATATCTTTCTAGTGTGACTGATAAGCTGAGGATAGCACTAGTTTCTTGGTTCAATGGAAGCATTAAACTCGAGTAATTAAAAGTTTAAAACTTAAAGTTGAAGCAATTTACTCATATTAATATTGCTTCCAAAGGTATCTTTGACATATCTCAAGCATTAAAGTTTGCTCTTAATGCTGACAAACTTCATCATCAGCCTGACACCTACTAGTAATCCCGTCTCAAATTTTAATCCTCCAAAGATAGTGTTGGTACGATGGGGGTCTAAAGAATTGTGTTAGTGACAGTTGGAACCCTAACAACCCCAGGTTTCTGGAGCAACGTTTTCTCTTTGCTACACAATTATGTCACAAATCAAAATATAAAACCATGCTTTCACTTTCAAAGACCTGTTTACAAGCAAAACCCAAGACTTCCTATTCTTCTCTATAATGACATGCACCCCAACAAGATTTTCCACGAGTCTGTGCAACAAAAATCAGAACGCTATGTTCCAAATCACAAACGGTCCACATCGGGAATGTGGGTTCTCGTAATCGCGGATCACCAATCGCTAGGAGTGGAGAATTCTGTAACACGACAATCTGGAATCCATGCTTCCAAATCCTTTTGGTGAGACTACTTGTTCGTTCAAGATTGAACTATTCCAAGGCTTCATTTTGGATTATTGTCCAACATGTAGCACATGGATGTGAACTCTTAAACCAAGTCCAAGCTGCCTGTTCAAAGTGACAACCAGGGGCTAAATAGATTACCCATCTTTTGCCAGGTTCTAGGAGTTCGTCTCAGGTCAAGACTTGGCTCTTTGTTCATTTTTTCTATTCGCAAAGCCTTGCCACAGAGAAAATAAACTAGTCCTTATGTGGAAAAACCTAGTCTTAGTAAAGTAAGGGGGAAGAAACACATAGTTTCTTTCAATATTGTACCTGAAATTCTTAGGAGTTCGCTAAATTGGTATAAATAAAGTTCAATGAAGCCCCCACTCACCCACCCCCACCAAACCCATAAATTACTAACAATGTGCTATTGAATAAAGCTTTACCAAAGTTATGACATTAATATATGATGGAAATATGTCCACAATTTCATTTATGTATTATAACTTCTCTTCAATGAATAAATAAGAAAGGTCAGAAACAGCTATTACCTGAATAGACCATGCATTTGGTTAGCTCTTCTAGTTTCCACTGCCTTACTGACTTTCACATGCCCTGATTCAAGCCTCTCAAGCTTCACCTCACGGGGGTAAGACCTTGAGAGCTCCCCCAGTGGACCCTTTACTTTTAAAAATTGGCCTTCTAGTGTAAGTGTAACATTGGATGGCACTTCAATTGGATGCTTACCAATTCTTGATTCTTTGCACTCCACGGTCTTCCTTAAACACCCGACACGAGTGATAGGAACAACAGTCACTTGTATTCCGTTCTTCTTACCCAAAAAATCAGATTTCAAATTGCTACGAAGTGAGAGAAAGGGCACCCATCAGAATGTCAGCTTTTTTAACCACCATTTCCAATACTAAGAAGATTTCAATCAGGAGATCTTCTTATATTAAACTTTAAGAAAGAAAAAACACATCCAATACATGGAAACGGTTAAAAGAAGCCAGGAGGAGAAAAGAAAACTACATTCAGAATTCTTAATTCTACTTTTCGTATTGGACAAGTTCTCTAAAGGATACCCAGCTAGAGGAGACTCTTCATATTGAACGAGAAAAACAAAGTTGCCGAACTCAACCAAGTTAGCATGGAAAACCCAAGTAATACTCTTATTTGTCTAACTGTCTAAGTATACTTATAAATAACAATGGGAGCAGAAGCAATTCTGTTGAGGCCCTTTTCTCACTATTCACTAGTATAAGAGTATTAAACAAAAAATTCATCAAGGTTCCCTGTATTGTTATTTATTACTACTTAGAAGTTAGAAACTAAGTCATGTATTGTAAATTTAAATCCGGATTCAGAATTTTGGAACGACCAATGTTAGAATAATGTCCAAATTAAAACAATGATATTCAAACTTTATAACTTCGTCAATATCCAAAAAATTAAAACAAACAGATTTAAAATAGATAAACCGGTCTTTTTAATCAAATACAGAAAGTCATAAGCTAGATCGCAACCCAAACCCAATTAAAAATTTACATTCTTTTCTCAGTTGACCTAGCATTCTAATTTTCTAGAAACAAAAAAAATCATAGAAACATATTATCCATGGTGTTCATGTCCAATTGCAAGCTTCAAACTTCAAACCAACATCATTTACTTCTCAAGACATCACAGAAATTCACCTAAACACGCAAAATGGGGGAAGTAATCCAAGTACAATCTTGTCAATATACTTTCCACTCTCCCTCTAAATTAAAACCTGACAGGAATTCACATTGCAATTCAAGAATAGAACATTATCATGTAAGCCCCAATTCAAGAATGCAATCCATTCCAATTCACAACAAGAACCGAAAAACTATTAATATTTCACAAAAAATAAGAGCAAAACATAAATTAACCAAACCCCATTGCGCAAAAAAACAAAAACAAAAAAATACAAAATTCTGCATTTTAAGAACAATTGTTCAAAACCCATTTACGAATTTATAATTGAACTCCTACCCACTAATCAAAAATTAATCTTTTTAGCTTAAAATGCTCAAGAACTTTCCTCTGAACTTAGAAAAACCAAGAGAACCCAATGTTGAATTCTAATAAAGTTAATAATAGAAGAAGAAGAACTGACCAAGATTGGTAGGAACAAGTGAGTGAAGAAGTAGAAGAAGAAGCCATAGCCATGGTTTGCTTGTGAGCATAAACCTTGTTAGTCTTACTGTTACCTTCTCTTCTCTTCTCTGGTTCTTTTTCTTTATTTTATCCACAACAAGCAGGCACTTTCTTTAAATCAACGAAAATACCCTTCACTACTGATCTATGGATTATGGGCTTCTGGGTTTTTTTTTTCCAATGGATTTGGGATGGTATCTAAAAAATTAGTTGGGCCTAAACAAATATCTACAGTAGATTACAGTATGTATGTATGTATTTATGAAAATCCCGAGAACCATCATTTTATAAGTCTTTGAGATTTGTTGATACAAATTATTAGGTAAAAAACGGGTGTTATTCTTCCCACCCAAACAAGTCGTCAAAAAACCCAATCTTCATACATTTTTAAAAACTGTAGAAAAAACCCAATATAAATTTACAATATTATCCTCATTAAATAGATAATGATTTATTAAAATTTAACAAAAAAAACCTAAAACTAATTTACACACATACACAAAAAAGGGCGTTTGTCCTCTGACTTTCAAAAATGGCGCTTGTCCTCTGACTTTCAAAAAGGGTTTGCAACGCAGTTTGTAGCGCGTTTATCCTCTAACTTTGATAGTGCAGTTGCTGAGCTACAACTTTCTCTCCCTGATTTCGACCTTAGTATTCTAGTCTCAAGGGCTATCGCCCCCCTAAACCCCAACACACACTGGTGGAAACATACTACATGAAGATTGCTACTGGTATTGACATGAATTTTGATTTGTCTGCTCCTTAGAGGGCTGTGATAGAATGCTTACAGACCGAACATGCCAAGGACTTCCTTATTGTTATTCCTATGGAAGGGTTAGGACAACGCATGACGGCAGTGGAGTATCGTGCCATTCTCCGGTACCGTCTCATGATCCGGTTATTTACAGATGGGGATTTATGTTCTATGTAAGAAGAGTCGACTGGACGCTTTTAGGGACCATGCTGTACACTGTAAGTATTACCCCAGTTTTAAATACAGACACGATCATGTGCGTGATATACTGTATGATGTGGTATGGCGAGCATGAATACAGGTAAAGAAAAAGGCTCCGGTCAATTTTCTTACAGACCCGTCAGAAGGCAGATTAACACTACGCCCAACTGATATTTTGATATACAGTTGGTTAGAAGGGAAACATGCATGTGTTGACATCATAGGAGCATCTCCGATGATGGGGTTTGGTAATGAAAATTTCGAAGTGGGTCAGACAACCATTAATGCAGCTGCAACTAAGGTACAGAAACATGAGGGAACATGTGCAGCGAACCAACATTGCTTCATTCCTTTTGTTTTTGACACTTTTGGGTTTCTGGCACTAAAAATAGTTGAACTTCTCAGGAGGGTACAGAAGGTAATGAATATCAATGTGATGACGGCAGGTTTCAATGAATATGTATTTCGTAGGATTGGTTTTGCCATTTAAAAAGGGCCTGCAGCGCAATTTATAGCACGCTTGTCCTCTAGCTTTGTGTAATTCTTCTTTTATCAATAAAATTTGTTTTAGTAAAAAAAAAAAAAAAAATCTAAGTTGTTTAATTACGAATAACTATAAATTTGAGCAGTGGGAAGCGTTACTTTGTGTTTGCGATCTGTTTGATTAAATGTAATATTTCTCATCCTCACTATTGTCATACGGTTGCAAGGAAGGAAGAAACAAAACTGCACATCATAGAAGATGTATGATCAATATTCAATACATATATATTATTTCTGAATAAAATCTGCATAACGTTTTTGTTAAATTTCTATATAAAAAAAAAAAAAAAAACATAAACATAATCAATAATCAATAAGTTAAATCTTATCCTGCAATAGATGAAATTAAATTTTAGGAATGATTTTTCTCCATGGTTATTCATTGTTGGAACATTTTCTCCATTTTCTTGTATATTGTGTTCTTCATGGTGGAAAATCCATCTGGTGTTCGTAACCAAAACCCTAAAACTCTATTTAGAAACTTCTTTTTGTTAAACTCTATGATTATGTCGGTGGGTTTTGTTTCTTAAACAAAGTTGGGTTTTTGGACAAATTTTGTGATTAATTTTAGAGGTGGGTATAGTGGTACTTTAGTATTGGGTTTTTTGAAAACTTTTGTGAATTTTTGAAAATTGGATTTTTTGAGAACTTGTTTGGGTAGGAAGAATAATACCCTAAAAATACTATTGAGTTGCGGAATTAAAGTATTAAATAGTAGCAATTACAATGTATTAACCTGTTTCTAGATTAATGCATTAATTATGGCCAGGTCGCAAGGAGGCTGGCCAACATGGGAGTTTGAGATCGGGGGGTGGCTGCACCTTGTGAGGTTGAGATTGCCTACGTACTCTAGCTCGAGGGAGTGGAACGTAGAGATCAAACCATCGTAGTTCTATCGATTTTATAGAAATTAGAAGGACACAAATCACGGATCGTGAGGATTCTCCGCCATCCATTAATCACGGGATATTTGTTAATTAATGTGTAACAGACCAAATATCTTCTGAGCATTGATTTAGCACACATGTCTGGATAGAGGTCGCCAATGGTCATGTATGCGAGCTGCTCTGGTCGAATCATGTGAGGACGTAATGAGTGAGGCCTGTTTGTTAATATGAATGTGCCACGTGTCATGACGTGATTGACTTTTGTATGTAGTACCCCTACAAACAAAACACAAGATTTCGAAGAAATTATCTTCTTTATTGAATATTATGTAAATTACAAGAATCCCTGCCTCACAATACTCTTTAGACAAACTAAACCCTAGGTGTCTCACTTATAATTTTAAACACACTAAACCTTATGGGTTTCTCCAAACAAGATAAAATAAGGTATGTTTGGTATACATTTTAGTTTATGCCAAAACATCAACCTAAATAAGCTTAGTACTAGCTTGTTTCTTTATCTTGAAACAAGATAAAACCTATTTTAAGGTTTCATTTTCCATGTCCTTGAAAAAAACTGTTAAGTTCCCAAATAGGATACACTGGCCTGTATCATTTTTCTAGATCATTGCTATGGACAGTTGGAAGATACTTAAGGGAGTGTTTGCTCGTAAGTGCTATGAAGCGACATTTTTCTACAGTGGCTAGCTATGTGCTAGGCCTGTAAAAATGGCCCTTTGACCCTAAACCCGGCCCGGCCCGCCCGGCCCATTCAACGAAAAAAGCCCTTAAAGCTTGACCCTTATAATTTTTAGGGTAGGGTCGGCCCGACCCTCTCCTTTTAAGGGTCGGGTTAGGGTTTAGCTTTGGAAATCTTAGACCCTACGCGTAGCCCGACCCTAATTAACCCTCTCAAAGCCCTCTTACGACCCTCATAAATATATGTATAATTTTTAATATATTTCTCTATATATCAAAATTTGAACATTTTTTTGAGTTTTAATCGTAAAGATTTTTCCAATTAGACATAGATGTAACTTTTGTTTAAGTTATATTATATTTATCAAATGTTTATCGAATATTTTCCGAACTAGTTGTTAAAAAACTATCGAATGTTTATCGAATATTTTTAGAAAATTGATTGTCAATAGAATATTTTTTTATTAACCATCTATTTCATTATTGAGCATGCAATAAACGGTAATTAGATTATTATTTTAAATGTGTATTTTATACTTATCATGCTAGAATTTTATAAATTTAGGATTAAATTTCTAAAGTTTGAAATTTTAGTAATAAGATAACATCTAACTACGAGTTCTTTGTATTTATTAATTGTAATGCTCTTGGATAAAATAATATCATATACTATAACAAAATTTATTGTGAAAAAAATATATTTGTACATTTAAGAATTGAAACATATTATACGTATTTTCAAAAATATTAAAATGATATTAATAAAAATATGATTGCATATTTTTTTTCCAAGTAAAACATATTTCTATGCATCGACCCTATCAACCGGGCCCGTTAGCCCGGCCCTCAACCCTTTAAAATAAAGGGCTAAGGGTCGGGTGAGGTTTTCACAATTTTTGTGTTGGCCCGCCCTAACCCGACTCTCATCATCTTTTAGGGTAGGGTTGGCCTGACCCTTAAAGTGTGAGGGCTCGAGGGTTCAAGGGCCGGGCTAGCCCTACCCGGCCCATTTTACAGGCCTACTATGTGCGTCAAGAGATGTCAGAAATATCTCAATATCTTGGGATAGACGTGTTGTTGTCTTTCGAAAACACAACTAGGTCTATCAAGACTTCTTGGCAGATTATGGTAACATCTCCTCGCATGTTGTGAATTTAGTCCATGGATAAGAAGGGGCAATATTCACCTGATATGTATAGTAGAAATATGCAGTGAATTTAATAGTTCTGCAAAGAAATCAACATGACAGGTTCAATTCATAATAGTAAGCCTTCGATTTGAGTCCAAAGATTGCTGATAATGGCTAAAGTCGCTGGAGAATATTAAGAATGGAAAGAGTAGGAACCAATGATACTGTATCATGCACTCAGTAAGCCATACAAGCTTTTCAAAGTAACATTCCTTTACAAAGAGAACACTTATAAAATTCATCATCATCTCAAACGAACCTCTGTTGTAGGAAGGAGCTATATAAGCACTGCTATATGTTGTTAGCTGATTGAGTAAGTTTATGTGATTGCGAAGGAATATGTTGTGAGATGCAGATGTAATAGAGATTTGATCGAGATGTGTCGTTGACTCAATGTACAAAACAACAATAATCCTTCCAAAAGATCAAGTATAGTAGCAAGGAAGGTATCAATCCACTCTAAACAATAAGAAAGAAGACTACTACCACGGAAGATGTCACAATAATTTTAGAGAATATACAATAGACTAATTAAACTAATTCTAATATAAGTACGATTACTAAAACGGAATAAAATCAATAAAAAAAAATAGGGGACATATTCACCTCATGAATCCACCACAATAATAACCTAATTAATATGCATGTTCTTTAGCTACTCACCTCTCAGCTATTGTAGCTCCCTAGCTCACCTCTCAGTTATTGCTAGGATTGTAAACGCTCACCTCTCAGTTATTGCATTTAACTATTTTACTTGAGATGCATGAATGGAGTGGATGAAGCCCAAAGTAACATTCTACCAAGTAATCTATCATATGGTTCCACCCATGCAAGCGTATGTATATATATCATCATCTAAGCAATCCAAGTTTATATCGAAACCCTATTATGTACTCACTTCTCAAGTATTGTAAGTAATTAAGTATGTAGGCATGGTAGACATATAAGAACAAAAAAGATGAACTTTTTTAAATTACTTCTCTCTCGATCGACAATATACAAAGTATTGTTATTATCTCTTATATGAAAACGATTCAATAAGAACATATATAAAAACTAATTTAACATTAAGATTTCATCAATGGAGGCTACTTATCCCCTAAGGGTTTTAACCTTCTATTGATGAAAAAGACATCATCAATAAGAAGAACATAACTTTATTACTCTTAAACCTTTGATAAATTCCAAAACTTTAATACGAGATGGTACCTCTAGAAGAAAGTTGAAGGAAAAGATATCAAAACCCTAGTTTACAATTATTTTTATACTAATCATGTGTGTAAACTGTTGACTTTTGACCTTGGGGCCAGCTTCAAGTCCGCCATAGGAAAGAAGTAGGTCGGTCTAGAGTCCATGGCCTTTAAGTCGGCATTGGGTCCAGATTGTTAATTTACTAGCGAGGTGTGGCGAGTTGACTAGCGGTGTGGCGAGTTGATTGTTGACTTTTGACCTTCCCCTACTTGGCGTCTGCTCCGCATGTTGTGTAGGTTAAAGTACTTTTGTCAATAATAATTAGGTTATTATTGTGGTGGATTCATGAGGTGAATATGTCCCCTACTTGTTAGGCTCAGAAGCAGTTGAGCTCCTCAGGGGAGTGCAGAAAGTAATTGATAGCAATGTGATGACTGCGGGTTCGAACGAATATGTATTTAGGAGAATCGGGTTTGCTATTCAGAAATGACTTGTCGTGCAGTTTGTAGCGTGTTTGTCTTCTACGTACTTTTGTGTAATTCTTTGAGCTTATCAATAAAATTTGTTTTAAATAAGAAAAAAAAAAAGAAAAAAAAAGGTACTTTTATGTCCTATTGGACTTTGGTTTGGCAGAAATACTCCTCTGAGCTTTATACAATTGTTGTTTCCCTTTTGGCTTTAAAGTCTTCTTTCTCTTAGGCTTGGGCTTCCTCTTTCTTACAGGAGTCTTTGAGGAGGTGGACTTGGAGGGTTAATTCACTTTGATTTATAAAACCATCAAACTTAAGCCTAATACTTGGTACTTTAGGTCTTAATTGAAGTTAGTGAGAGTTTAAGCCCGTGAAATATAATAAACATGAAAATAAGACTAAAAGAGACATTAAATCCCATAGGAGTAAACACAATACTATTTGGAGAGTATTAAGGAATAAGACTTTTGTGCTCTTATCACTATCCGAAAAACCTACGCTTCGAACAATCTGATTTGTCAGTTCATTTTTAACAATCTGGGCATACTTGAACGTCTAATAAAATTCAATGGTGCCCTGGTTTCAATGTATCCTTCCAAGAAAACTTCCTGAAAACCATATTAGGTTTAAGCAGTTGAGAAGATCTGGACTAGAGTAGAGATACATTGCAACAAGAGATGGTAGGGAACATGAGAAACTAGACATAAACATTCTCTACTTTGTTTTGCACACAAAATCAAAAATAAAATTGATACGAATATATTTGGAGGAAGCTTAATTATCATTACAATGAGGATTATCTAACTTCTAAAACCTATTATTATCTTACATGTCATACAAAATACATAAGATATTCCATAGAGCCTAATTTATGCTCGATCTGCCTTTGTTTGGTTTAGGAATTCTCTTGAACTAGTATTTGTTGATATCAACTTTATCTTATGGTTTGAATTTTTAGGTACATAGACAAACAAAGCTTAACGAAAAAGTTAGAATCAAATTTTTATCAATAAAATTTGCTTTGGTTGAAAGGAAACTTTTGCAATGTCGTTCTTCCAAAGTAACCTGAGAAGGAGGGTGAAAAGTTTCATACTTTTTTTTCCGCTAAACATGTAAATTTCATTGATAAAAAAGAACCAATTACAACCATACTTATCACATATTAGTAAACCTACAGTACATAGAATCTGGAGATTCCAGCCTATTAAGCAATTGAGGCCTTCCCTCCCAGGAAGCCAATGTGCCATCTTGAAGACTAGCTCCTTTCTTAGCTGAAATGTCAGCTGCAAAATTAGCTTCCCTCCATGTATGCCAGATCTTCAGTTCTTTCACTTTCTATCTCACCTTTTTCCATCTAGCTGTGAGTTGCCAAGGGACTTCATTCTTCCGTAAAGCTTGAACCGTTGCTTTGCTGTCAGACTCCAACAGAAGACAATCCCATCCGCCTTCCAACCCCATTTCAATGCTTTCAATGGCTCCTTGAATCTCAGCCATGTAATTTGTTACAATACCCAGACCCTTGCAGACTGTAAGAACAACTGAGTTCTGTGCATTCCTGAAAACAACTCCCCAACCTGCCTTGCCTGGGTTACCACGTGATGCTCCATCAACATTAATCTTCAACATGTGTGGTTCAGGGAGGATCCAAGAACACTGCTGAATATTAGGAGCTGGTGGAGGCCTAAGGGGAATCTGCCATTCCCTTGTGATCACCAGCTCATCCAAATTGTTATTGCATGTAAGCTTTGAGAGTCTAGCTGTTAGCTTTACCTGTTCTTTAATGTAAGTCTCCCAAAATTTCAAGTTCAGCTCACTCTCTTCATGCACCACCTTGTTTCTTAACTTTCAAATTGCCACCATAACTGACCACACTGCAGTGTTCCATATAGTCTTGATCTGGTTGCTCATATGGTTCAGTTTTCTCAACGTTTCTTCAACACATATAAAGTCATTCCGAATACCAAACTTTGCACAAACCCAACTCCACAACTGTTTTACCACCTCACAATGCCAGAATAGGTGATCACTATTCTCCACAACTGAATGACAAAGGGGGCACCTATCGGCCAGAGGAATGCCTCTTTTCAAGATGTTGTCCATAGTTGTAATAGCGTTGAGGTGAATCTTCCATGCTGTTGCAGACTGTCTTGGGTGCATGTATTTGCTCCAAACCGAGCCACTCCATCCCACAACTGAATGTTTTTTTCTGATTTCCTTAAAAGCTGACTTAGTGCTGAACTTCCCATGAGGGTCTGGAGTCCAAACAACTGAATCAGATTCTGAAGAATTAGGAGACTGTCTATGATCCACTTGAAGTTGAGCTTCTTCCAGAATCCATTGAAGTTGAACCGGAATGCTCCATTGTTGACCATGCACAACTGAACTGACCTTAGAAGAGAAGCCATGGATTTGAGTTGTGAGCTGAAGTCTTTGTTGAATTGATTCTCCTAACCAGTTATCCCTCCAAAGGTCCACTGACTTCCCATCACCTACAATCCATCTAACTCTTGACTTAATTTCTTGGATGGCCCACTTAAGTCCAGGCCATATTGTAGAGTGGTTATAGTTTTTAATGAGTTCTCCATTCTTGTCAAGATATTTGTGTCTAAGATAATTCACAAAGTACCCTTTCCCAGAAATGGAATTCCAAGCTTGTTTAAGTAACATGGTTTTGTTAATCTCTCCCAACCTTCTGATATTTAAACCCCCTTCCTTGTAGGGTTTGCAAACCTTCTCCCAAGCAACTGTGATACCTTTTATCTTTGTGGGGTCGCCTGTCCACAAGAAATTCCTCAACAAAGTTTCAGCTTCCTTCACAATACTGCTTGGCCATTTATAAACTCCCATATTGTAAATTGGAATACTAGAGAGCACTGATCTGGTCATAGTGATCCTCCCTTGAAAGGATAGCAATCTTCCACCCCAACTTGTAATCACCGACTTTATCTTGTCAACAATAATACTGGTTGCCCTTCTAGTGACTCTCCCTTGCAAGATGGGCACTCCCAGATAAGTATCCGGAAAAGTACCAATAGGCATTTGAAGGCATTCCTGAATTCTGAGTTGTCTGGCTGCATTAAATCCTTCTAAAAAGATTTTACTCTCCACCACACTAATAGTCTGTCCTGAAGTTCTTTGGTAAACTAGAAGCAACCTCTTGAGGTTCTTGACTGCTTTAATGTTTGCATTGAGGAAGATGAACAAGTTATCGGCAAACATTAAGTGACTAGGACTAAGATGTCCATTGTGACAAGACATAGGCTGAAAAAGATTCCTCTCTCTGTACTGATGAAGACTTTTACTGAGAGTGTCTTGTACAATTGCGAAGAGAAGAGGAGAAAGAGGGTCTCCCTGCCTGAGACCTCTCCCCATATTGAAGAAGCCACATGGGCTCCCATTAACTAAGATAGACAACTTAGTAGTTTTATTCAGGATCTCCACCCATTTTATCCATTTGTTGCTAAATCCTTTTCTCACCAAAACTTCATGTAAGAAAGTCCAGCTGACTGTATCATAGGCTTGAGTAATATCAATCTTCAACCCCATGTTACCACCAAAACTTTTTCTCCTCATATCATTGGCTAGCTCTGAAGCCATACCAATATTAGATTGAATATCTCGACCAGGAATAAAACCAGTTTGCTCCTCTGAGATGATATTTGAGATGATGGAATTCAACCTCAACTGTAAGAGCTTGGACATAATTTTAATCACAAAATTGCTCATGCAAATAGGTCTTAGATGACACATTTTCTTAACATTCTGCTGCTTAGGAATAAGAGCGATATGACAAGAATTCATACCTCTTGGCAGGATGTTTTGAGTGAAGAAAGATTGAACAGCTCTGCAGGTGTCACTCTCCACAATCTTCCAGTGCTTTTGATAGAACATGCTCTGGAACCCATCAGGACCTGGTGAACTGTCCTCATTCATAGCAAAAACAATATCCTTAATTTCCCCCCAAGAAGGAATCATATCAAGCATTTCACAGTCTTCAATTGACAAATCCTTGGATATAAGTTCCAACATTCCTGCATCCATGTCCACTGGTCTCTCTTTGTATCTCTCCTCAAAAAACTGAACAACATAGCTTTGAATGTCTTCCTGCTCAGTTAAGAGAACACCTTCTTCAGTTTCTAACACTGTTATGATGCTCTTACATTGTTTGAAATCATAAAGAGAGTGGAAGTAGGAAGTGTTCCTATCACCACAAACCCAATACTTCTCCCTACTTTTCTGCTTGTACATCACTGATTTATCATGGAGAATGCCTTCCAATAACTCTTCTTTCTCTTAAGCTAATTTTGACTGTAGCTCATCCTCTATATTGTTATCTGACAGCATTTGTAGAGCCTGTAATTCTGTTTCCACCTTTCTTTGGTTCACTTCAACATGCCCATATACATCCCAGTTCCAGTCTTTCAAAACCCCTTTCAACCTCTTCAACTTCATAGCTATCTTCAATACGTGAGGAGCCCTCAAATCTTGCTTCCAACTGTGCTCCACAGTAGTATACAAATTCTCATGATCCAACCACATTTTGTTGAATTTAAATGGGCAATTCACAGGTTTGGGGATGCTAACTTGTGACCCTAGAAGAGGCCCATGATCAGAAGCTTGCCTGGATTCGACCTTGTACCTCCACCCAGGAAGAGCATTACACCAAGATAAGTTAGTAAAGCATCGATCCAAAAGACTGACAATTCTTCTACTACCATGTTGTCTATTACTCCAAGTATGATAAAAACCTTCAGAAGTAGCTTCTATTAGCTCACAATCGTTAATACATGACATGAAATCATGCATTCCCACTCGATTAGGAGCCAATCCTCCTTGTTTTTCTTCATTCCTAAGAACCATGTTAAAATCACCAACTAGAAGCCAAGGAAGAGCAAAATTCATGGCTCTCAATTCAGACCATAATAAGTGGCGTCTGTTAATGAGACTATGAGCATGAACAAAAGTAGTAAACTTACCATTACACATAATGGTAATTTGCTTTGAAGAAATCTGGTGAACCTGAATTTGCACATCTCTTCTGTAAATAATCCACAAATTACCCAGCCTATTATCAGAATCATTGTGAATAAAATTACTACTATAGTTATTTAATCCCAAGGCCATAACTGCTGCCACAGAAGGTTTGATCATGGGTTCTGCAACACAAAAAACCTCAGGATTGTGTTTATTAACTAAGTTACTCAATCTGGCCACTGCCTTTTCTTTTCTAGCACCTCTAATATTCCAATAGAGTGTCGTCATGATGAAACAGTTGTACCCCCACCTGTGCCTTCCCCAGTCCTTGGTCTTGTATCAGGACCCTTTCTAGTATACTGAATCTCAAAACTTAGGTCCACTACAGCCATACCCACAGGTTCAAGAGTTGGTAAGGCTTCCTCTGTATCACCCCACCTACTAATTAACTTTTCAGCCTCAGAAACCAACAGTTCTTGGTCTGGAGTTTCAGGAACTAAGTCTAACTCTCCCTCAAGTGTCGTGAAGGAGTTGGAAAGTGCTAAAGATCTACCTTGATTTCTAGCAATTATAGGACTGTCTATCCTCTGGGTGCTCTCTTCTTGAATTACAGGACTGTTATCATTCCCTTCTTGTTGATTCACATCCCTAGTAGTAAGTGGAACCCTTACTTCCACTTGTTGGTTGGAAGCAACGTCTTTTATGCCACTTGAGCTAGCTCCAGCTATATTGTTCTGTGTAGCAGCCTTTTGTTGTGTTCTTATATTAGTAGCAGTTTCCTCTCTTCGTGGGCCATTCTTACCCTTCCTCACTTTCCATGGTTGCTGGTAAGTGTTTCGATTGACTCTCCTATGTGAAAAGTTTCATACGTGTTTGCCTCTCCTATGTTAATTTTTCAAGGCATTTCAATATTACAAACTTAACATGCAGTTCTATGTGAAAAATACATACGTTCTATTCTCTGCTCGCAGAAATAAAAATAAAAATTTATGGATGAATGCCTAAATCTCATCTGATCCTCCCAAGTCCAATAAAGCATTCGATCTGGAAAAACATGTGATGCTCATTAGATTTTGTAATTTATACTCTTCTGAAGTTAACATTGTGTTTGACAATGAACTATGGTAGAATATTACATGTATTGTGTTTGCCTTCTACTATTAAAAATAATTAGCACAATATGTCAGAGTTCACATTGTGTATTGACAATAACTATGACATATTGTGCCTTTTTTTTTAATAATATATAATACCAACTCGAATTTTGCTTGGGGGTTCAATATGAGAGCTCATAACATTACCTCTTTTCTTCCATGTGATTTGATTTTTTTTTATGTGCTTACTAATAATAAGTAAAAATTTTCAACGCCAGTGCGTAACACGAGTCCATAGCTACTGACACTAATTTATCTGTGTAGCCTAATTGTATGCGGGTATGTACACATAATCACAAAACGCTATGTGTTTATAAAGTGGTTGGGTAGTTGATAAGTCCATTAGGGTTAACTATTAGGAACGCAGATAATTTTTTTTTGGTAAGGATGGATCTGGGTTGCACCCTCTAAAATTTTGGCATATAGTTAGGTTGCATGTAACTCTCCGCTCGAAATTTGAATCCTGGATCCGTCCCTCGTCAATAGTGACTTTGAGGATGGCTTCACATATTTGGCATTGAGAATAAATTTGAAGGCGGCGAAATATTGACCTTTTCAAGTTTTGACCCATTTCAAAACATATCGATTAACCAATAAATAAAGAATACCAAAGTTTAGAAAATGTTTTATTTATATAGTTTCCATAGCAACTAATAATTTGGCAAACGTAAATGTTTTTTTGGATCAAGCCTTATGGCAGTAACAGAGCCCCTTGTTCACATTGCAACTTCCACTTGTAAACTTTTGTGCCTGACAATTTTTGTGGCACTGCTCCTCAGAAGAGCAACTTGCATCGATACATACATCATCGGTGTTTGGCTTCACATCAGCTGCCAAAGATTATAAGATTAGACCATGATTACAACTTACAAACCCTCGATCAAACCCAGAGGTATATAAAACTATTATAAGTTAAATTACCAAAATTTTATATTAAGTTAACAACTCATCTATTTATTGAGTTAAATGTGTATGAAAATGTTGTATAATCAATTCCTACAAAGGTAGAGATATACCTGAAATTGGTGCAGTGACAAGGAGGCAAATAAGAAGCAATGAAAGCAAAAAACGTCTGGCGAACATGGCAATCTTTTCCATTTTATTTGCTCGGGTAGATTATTATGATTTACGAAAGATGATGAGATAGCACAGCTCTGACCAAGGGTTTATATAAGAATTATATTGGTGTGGAACAAAATCTTTATTGATTTAGAAAATCTCATAAATTAAATATTTCGAAATTCTCATAAGTTTCTAAATTTTATTGGGATTGTCACATTATGAGAACTGTGCTAAATTTAGGGTGCTTTCGAAAATGCAGTTGGTCTGTTGAGATTTCTTGGCAGATTATGGTAAGATCTCTTTGCATGTCGTGAATTTAATCGATGGATCATGGATGAGGAGGGAATATTTAATAGTTCTGCAAAGATTCAGAGAATCTCCATGCCAGGTTGAATTCATAATGTTAAGCATTTGTTTCAAGTACAAAAAATGAGATAGACAAAAGTTTTTTTTTTTTTAATTATTATTGCTGGTAGCACATAGCCAAGTATTTTGAGTTGAACAAACCTGAAAATCACACATTGACATTGGGTGTCTACGCTTAACATACAGCTTTGATTAAGGATGATGGTAAGGGATGGGAATCAAGTACAAGTTGGCCTTTCTACTAACTGTTACTCCAAAATGCTCAGTCATGTCTAATTCCTCTGGATTTAGTCCATTGGGTAGTGCCCAATGTTGTGCGCAGCGGAAACTAATGCACAAATATGATGATTGAACTAATATATGAAAGTAAAACGAAAAAGACAAAATAAACAAGCAACCACACACAAGACACAAGATATACGTGGTTCGGCAATATGCCTACGTCCACGGGGAGAAAGGATGATGCTTTTCTTATCTAGACAATTGTACAAGCCCTCACGAAGAAACCGAAGTCTTCTTCCTCACAAAGTTCTCTCAAACTCTCTAATGGCTTCTCACAATCTCTCTCTTAAAAAAGTTAAGGTTTTGTATCACTTCTATTTGGCTTTATAGTATAGCCTTACAATAGACCACGAATTTGGGCCCAAACAGGCCCATATTGCACATAAAACCCAACACCCAATCAAAATGGTATAAGAGTTGAGATAGTGTAAATTCTACATTGGCTTCACCTAAAGCTAGGGGTGTTATTCGAGCCGAGCGAGCCGAGCATTGAATGCTCATACTCGGCTCGTTTTAATACGAGCCGAGCCCAATTTCTGAATCGAGCCTGGTTTTATGTTCAAGCTCGGCTCGCGAGCTATTTATCAAGCTCGAGCTCGAGCTCGTTAGGCTCGTTTAGCTCGAGCCGAGCTCAAACTCGTTAGGCTCGTTAGGCTCGTTTAGAACCCTAAACTCAGTACTCATTCTGATCTAATCAAAACTTGTAATTATAAATAACCAGAACTGAGAATATTTCTTATTACCCCTTGAAGTTCGTTAAGAACAGTTTCATCTACACCAGATTGAACGAATTCTTCACGAACTTTGTTAACAACATCTTCGATTACATTGATATAAACAGTACTCGTTGTCGTTGTAGCCATATCTGGTTATAGAAAAAGAAGATTTTCAAGAAAAGGAAAGCGAGAAAGAGAAGAAATTGAGATTGAATTGAGCTATATTGTGTTGTGTTGGTAGAAATTGAAATATTCAAGTTTTCGAAATGAGATTTCCAGAAAGAAGGTCTAGGGTTTGGTTTGGAAGTGAGCAGAAGAGAGAGAGAGAAGAGAAAGAAGAAGCGAAGAGAGAGAAGAGAGAGAGAATGAAAGGGGGGCAGACGAGAGAAGTGTATAAAAGAGGGCAGAGACGGCTAGGTTAGGTTTGCAGCAGAAAATTCTGTTGTTCTTATGTTATATATGTGGGGGTAGGATAGGAATAACAGATATTAGTGGGGGTAGGATAGGAATAACAATATAAACTCGAGCTACTCGGCTCGGCTCGAATAAAGCTCGGGCTCGGCTCGAGCTCGAGACGAGCCTAAAATCTGCTCAAGCTCGGCTCGTTTTACAAGATGAGCGAGCCCGAGCCGAGCTTTTTTCGAGCCGAACACGAGCCGAGCTCGAGCTGCTCAGCTCATATAACACCCCTACCTAAAGCCATGCCTGGACACATCCTCTTACCAGCTCCAAATGGGATGAATTCAAAGTTAGTTTTCTGGATCTCTCTGGCTTAAATGTCTCAGGATCACTCCAGTTTTCTGGATCTCTACCCATTGCCCATGCATTCACAATGAGTTTTGTTCCCTTGGGTATCTCATATCCATCAATCTCACAAATCTCTCTACTTTCTGTAGGACCCAAAAGTGCACCAGGAGGATGTAGCCTGAATGTTTCTTTAATAACTAACTTCAAGTAGGTTATATTCATTCATTTCAGACTCTGCAAGGTTCCGCTGTCCGTGTCTTAAACGTCTTACCTCAGATTTTGCTTTCTCCATGATGCTTAGATTTTTTAACATTTTTGCCAATGCCCATTCTGTTGTGGTCGCGGAGGATTCTCTTAACAGGAAGAGGACAATCAGACGAAAGAGGATAGTACTATATCTAGGAGGCTTCACTCTCTCGGAAGCTTCCCCATCTTAGAGAAGGGATCAGGGTACAGATGGACTCTCTGAAACCGGCACTAAGTTTGTTTGACATCAATTTTGTGACATTGGTCGTCCTTGGTTACCTCGCCTTGATTTCATTGTTAGGAAAACTTTGTTGTACGCGCGTCATCCCGACTTCTTGTCTTCGCGTCTAGTGTGTCGTGTGTTTTTGGTTCAGGACGTACGTACCAAGTTAGGACGTATGTACGTCCCTCAGGTCAGCAAACTTTCCATCATGTTGAACGTACGTACTGAGTTAGGGCGTACGTACGTCAGGTCAGTCAGCAGGTATTTTTTTGTTGTTCTGGACGTACGTACCTAGTTAGGACGTTCGTACGTCCAAGCAGTCAGCAAGCTTTTATCGTATGGAGACGTACGAACGCTGTTTCGACGTACGTACGTCCAATGTGGATTTCTTCTATTTCGGCCCATTTTCTGTGTTTTCCAACCCTAAGTATAAATAGGGTTTCTCTTCCAAAGAACAAGGTAGTTCTTTGGCCGTCCAATTCTTCTCTTGTTCTGGAGTTTGGTTTAGGTTTTGTGTTGAAGTTGTTTTGGTTATTGAACTCAATTCCCTTCCTTCCCCTTCTTCCAATTCATAAATTTGTTATCTTCCATATTTCATTGTGAATTCGGCTTCGAGTCTTCTTGTGAGTTCATCAAGAAGTCGAGTGTCTTGTGCGTACATCAAGGTGCTCTGGTGAAGTCAAGGTGTTAGAGATAACCTGAAGTATCAGCTCGCAGTGAGTGCAGGTAGTTGGTAGGTTTGTAAATCTCTTTCATCTAGTGGATTATTTGTTGTCACCAAGGCAACCGTGGACGTTTCCCAAATTGGGTTTTACCACGTTAAAAAATTCCTGCGTGTTATTTACTTTTTGCGTATTGTTTGATTTGGTTGAATATTGCATTGTTAGTTTAGCACTATTTGTTTATCTCACTCTCCTTTCCTGGAACTTATACCAAGGGTGTTGTGTTAGGAGGGAGAAGGAAGAGTAAGGCAGCAACATTTCAAAAATACTCAACAGAGAGAGAAGTAGGACTAGTAGACGAAACAAGAGGAGAATAAAGGAGCAAGATGAACTCTCAGTTAGCTACTAAGGAGGAAAAGAGAGCATACTTTCTACACTTATTAAAGGAAGTACTATCCTAATGAATGGGGATAGAGAAAGTCGAGCTCAAAGCCTTAGGCCTTAAAGGCTAATAGAAGATTGAAGGAGCATAGGCAGCATAGGGATAACTTGGCTTAAGCGGCTTTAGCTACGAATATCGTAAAGTCAAGGCCTGAGAGGTATTCCTAGCTTATCAAGGGGAAGGCCCGAACGTTAGATCCCTTGAGGCTAATCGGGGTTGCCTACCCCTAGGAGAAGTAGAAGCTTTTGTTTACATCCGATTCTAGGTCTTCTAGTGTAGTGGCTAAGTAGTGGAGCTTCCTTGTAGCCAGCTTAGCTCCCGGAAGAGGACTATGAGTTGCCCTACTGTTCTAAAGGGCGCAAACCTCTTTGCCCTAAGGAGTCTTGGTTTCTCGTCCCGCTCTGAACAAGGAATAGAGTGAGTGGCGTCTCTCAGCTAGTGCCCTTAAGGAGCACTTGCTTTAGAGTTGTTGATACTGTTCTAATGGACAGTTCGGAAAAGCAAGAGAGAGAAAGGACTCCTTCTACTTTGATAAGGCCCGAGCGATGGATCCCTTAATAGGTAGCCACTCTGCCAAGAGGTAGGAACTCGGCCTTGGCCTTATAGCTAAATGTAGCTCTTTCCCTATTAGTAGTTGTGTGTACCCTAGGTAAAAAACCCGACAGGTGTCACCGATGGCTGTATAAGAAGCTAAACCGGGAGCACCTGAGCAGTAGCCAGCCAAGCCTGGGCTATCGGGTAGGGCCCAACCCGGTTTCAAGAGATCCGCATACGCTCTGCGGACCTTGGCTCACCGGATAGTCCACTAGCTGAAGAGAGGATTAAAGAGTTGAAGAAGGAAGTCAAGAATATGTTCTCACTAGCTGCTAATGATCTTCTTAAAGAATTGGATTTGATTGAAAAACTTCAGCGACTTGGCATCGCATATCATTTCGATGAAGAGATTACAGACAGCCTAAAACGGATAAATGATGCTGCAACTTATTTTTCTGATTTGGAAGTTGATGAGTGTGTACATTTGTATGCAGTTTCCCTTCGGTTTCGTATATTGCGACAAGATGGATATTATGTATCGCCAGGTATTTCCTGTTCCTTTCTTAGTTTGTTTATCCTCTATTAATTCAACTCATCATGAAGGACCTCAAATTTCTTGTGTTGGGTGACTCGTACTACATATACATGCAACAAAATTTACTTTCACCTAGCTGCATGGTAGAGTAGAGTATGTACTTAATTACTTTCTTCATTTTATGGGAAAAGTCTCAAGAAGTAGTTTGATCGAATGCAGATGTATTTAACAAGTTTAGAGATGAGCAAGGTGCATTCCATTTAAAGTTAACATCGGATGTGCAATGCTTGTTAAGTCTATATCAAGCTTCGCATCTTGGTTTCAATGGAGAGGATAACATGGATGAGGCCATGGCTTTCTCAAGAAAACATTTAGAGTCCATGGTAACCCAACTAAGTTCTCCGCTTGCATCAGAAGTTCAACATACCTTACAAATATCTTTCCAAAAGAGCGGCGGAAGAGTAGAGGCAAAGCAGTACATCTCAACTTTCCAAGCTAATGATGAATATCAAAATCAATTGCTCCTTCAATTTGCAAAATTGGATTTTAACAGGATCCAATTAGTTCAGCGAAAGGAATTAGACGAAGTCAAGAAGTAATTTTTTTTAAGAAAAAATTCTTACTACAGTAGGAATATTCTCTGGTGCAAGTAGTCTAAGGAGCTAACTGATATATAAGCTTTTATTACAGGTGGTGGGAGAATATGGATATAAATTCTAAGGTACCATTCATGTTCAGAGAGCGAATTGTGGAAAGTTACGCTATGATAACCACAACTTATTTTGAACCAAAATACGCATATGGGAGAGTTCTAATGACCAAAGTTAATATGTTGTTAACTGTTCTCGATGATGCCTTTGACGTGTATGCTGATCTTGAGGAACTGTCACCACTGGTTGAGGCATTGCAATGGTGAATATATCATTCTCAACTTTTTTCATGTCAGAGAGCAACAACATGATTTTAAAAGTTAAAGAAGCTAATTTCTAACTTAGCTCTTTTGCATTGCTCAACATCCATGGACATGCATGCATGCTTCTCAAATCCATATGACACACCTGATATATGGTGTATGCAGATGGGTGTATAAAATCTTATCGAGTTGCATGTCCCAAATTTTCAGGTGGGATTTTGAAGCTCTAAATAAATCACCAGAACACATCAAAGTAATCTTCCAAGAATATGTAAATTTTGTTAATGCAGTTAACAAGGAGATGATCACAACAGGACAATTCAATGGCACACAGTACTTGAAACAGGAGGCATGTTCTTCATTCCTTTTTATTTTTTTATATGATTTCTGAAGCTACTTATTCTACTTTTGTTGCATTGGAGTACAAATGCTCGATCGATCATCTCTTTTCTGCTTTAATATAGTACGTAGTAATATAGACCGGTTTTGAAGTGGTCTGACAAACTTCATGAGAGAAGATTATCATAGCCACAAATCATCCTTCCTCTCAGATGGAGTCTAGAGGGGCATGTACAAGAGTCATGTTTAATCTATATATGAAATGATAGACTTGGTGTAATCCCAGCCATTTACATCTCCCGGTTAAATTACAATAATCTATGAATCTAGAGGGGCATGTACAAGATGTAAGCGGCTCTGAGTTATCTTGCCTGAAGGCTCTATCATATGAAAGGACATGGAGTAATCAATCTGGCCTTCAAATTATCTATCAGTCCCTTGATAACCTTCACGGAAGATAACTCCTTCAAATGGTTCATTTTTACTTTTTAACTGGTTTCTCTGCTTAGTAATTGTCTTTGAAATTCAACAAATCATTTTCGTTCTTAATTTTTTGCAACAATGTCATATATATATATATATATATATATATTACATATCTGTACGTGTTCATTACCTCCTGTTTGTGTGAAGAATATATAGCTCTCTGTGATGAATATGTCTTCGATCAGTGTTGCTTCAATATATTCCAGTGTCATTTTAAAGATTCTATATATCTTAATTCGTAATTAACTATGATCGACAATTTTACACTTTGAGAAACAAAATTAATATACCCAATTCAATGATACACACGAAGAAACATTCACAGACCAAATATGCATGAATTTAACATTTCGTTTATTCAGAAACCACTTTTACAAGTCAGATCCAACCCAAAGAAGAGATCAAGAAGAAACTTTTGAGGGGAATATTTATTTGGTCATAGTAATTAAGCCTATTACGATGGACTGTATCTTGTAGGAATTACATGCAAATTTTGGTTTCGTTTGGCGACACCACCGAAGGCCTCCATCATGTCAACATCTTCTGGCTTGACCCCATTTCCAACCTTCCAGTCGAAGTGGTATATTAATAGAGCAAGTGGAAGTTCAAAATTGGCAATTCCAAACAACATCCCTGGACACATCCTCCTACCAGCCCCAAATGGGATGTATTTGAAGTTAGTTCCCGTATAATCAATAGATTGGTCTTGGAACCTCTCTGGCTCAAAGCTCTCAGGATCTTTCCAGTATTCCGGATCTCTTCCCATCCCCCAGACATTAACAAGGACTTTACTTCCCTTCGGTATCTCATACCCTTCGATTTCACACCTCTCCCTACATTCTCTTGGGACAAGAAATGGAGCAGGTGGGTGTAGTCTTAGAGATTCTTTGATAACTAACCTCAAATAGTTCAACTTGTCGATATCTGCTTGATCGATCTTCTTTTTCCCATTAAAGATCTGTCTCACCTCTGCTTGTGCTTTTTCCATAACTCTAGGGTTTCGTAGCAATTCTGTAAATGTCCATTCTAGCAGGGTTGAGGAAGTATCCGTCCCTCCAATAAACATGTCCTGCAGAAAAATTTAGTAAAAAGTGTCAAGAGAAAAATGGTATATAGTAAAGTCTATTGAAACATGACAGTTTGATTCACTCCCTAAAACATGATGAACTGAATAAATATTTTTGTTTATACTTACAAAAATTATAGCTTTGACATTATCCATTGTGATTGGGAATTCAAGATCCCCACCCTTTTGAATCCTTAGAAGGACATCCACTAAATCCCCTTCAACTCCACCCTTAATATTCTCTTTATGTTCTTTAATGATATCTTCAAGCATCTTGTCGATTTTCTTATGTATCATCTCTATTTTCGACATGATTCCATTGATCGTTTCCAAGAATTTCAGAGAAGGAAATAAATCAACAATGGAAAAACCTGAAGCCAGTATTAAAAATTGTTTTGTTTCCGAAAGGAATGCTTCTTTATCTTTGAATATCTTTCCAAAGGCTGCCCGGGCAACTATGTCATTTGTTAATGTGAAAATCGTCTCACTCAGATTCATCTGCGAGCCAGCCATCATGGAAATCTTTCCAACAAGATTTGATACCTCTTCTTCCCTTACGGACCAAAATGATTGAACTTTTTTCGCGCTCAAGAGTTCTAAGACACAAATCTTCTTAACTTGCCTCCAGTATTCACCATAAGGTGATATTATAACACCTTTGCTGCCATAAGTCACAATATTTGAGGCAAGGTTGAATGGTCTGTCTACAAACATGAGGTCATGTGTTTTCATCACCTGTTTAGCAACACCAGGGGAAGAAATAACTACAGCTGAAATCTCCCCAAGTTTGAGATATGTATTAACCATTTTTGTGAAGTTGGTCAATACATTAATGAAAGATGATGATGTGTATGATATGAACAATAATAAAGTAGAGACGTGAACACCATTGTATACGTGGTTCGACAATTGTGCCTACATCCACGGAGAGAGAATGAACTTTATTATAGTAGTGGTGATATAAAATGGGAGCTCGATAATGGAGAGAGCTCAAGAGAGAGATGAGACCTGAGAGGTGAGGTCTCATGAGAGAGTGTTGAGGTCTTGTGTATGATTCACAATGAGACCATGAGAAGATGAGTAGTTTGCCTTTATATTTATAGGCTACAATGTAACTCCATTCTTAGCAATTAATAGGGTAATAATGGGGAAAATATCTTTGTAATAATAAGGCTTAACTTTGTAACTTGTGCCATCAAGAGAGAACCCATTAGATGTTGACATGTGGCACCATGATGGACGGTAGAGATGGTGCCACATGTATGTTGTATATAGTACCCCTACATAAGCCCCCTCTTTTTAGGTTGAACGGAGTTCGGGCTGAAAAGAAGTAATCGAACCGATCCAGCCCCCAAGATGAATGAAATATGGGGTTCTTTAACGAAGTCGATCCGCCCCAAATTTTGATGAGCTTGATCATTGAGATTTGCAGGACGCGATTAAGGTCCCTTGTGGTAATGGCAACTCGATCATGAATTTGTGTATAGCGAGCTAGTTAGTTCCAGGGAGACCTGGTAGCTCGTTCAGAAGGCATGTAGAAGAGATGGACAGCTGCAAGCAGGTCGTACTGAAGTGGGTCTTCTTGCATACATGGGTGGTTGTCTTTTTGTGGTCGAGTTGCATAGACCTGATACTTGTTGATAATGTTAGCATGTGAAATATTATAAAATTTAGTAAGAGACTTACACTGAACTGTATGTCTTCCTTATGAGTTTTGTATGTACTATCTTTGTCGCCTTGTGATTGGACATTCCGATAGATGTGGCACTTTGGAGTGCACATGTAGCTCATTTGAGAAAGAGCATTGGTTGACCAAGTGTTTTGAGAGTTACTTGGAACCTTTAGGTGCCCGATCTAGTGAATGGTCGCAGCGTGGAGACCTGTTTGACAATTCTCAGGCATGTGGCCTTTGTGGGTCTGCATTGCGTTGAGAGTGAATGCGTTCGACCAGGCGTGTGGCTAGAGAATTGTGTTTGAGGTCGTCCCGCATACGAGTGACTCACTAGTCAATGAGGGTGGCCGTATTGTATATCAAGCATTTCACTTGTAAAGAGTTCAGTGAAAGCAATGTGGCACATTTGTGCAAATATAGCTCATGGGGAGTGAGGTCGTGTTCATGTGACCTGCACATAGAGAGAGCTACAAAAAATATCATTAATAGCTAATTGTGCTAATAATAAGTTAATTTCATTAGATAAAGTGAGAATAGCCCCCTGTATGGCATAAATATTCTTGAGGTCGTTGAAAGACCTGTAATTGAGGAGGTCGTTGATAGACCTGGTGAGGTCGCGATGAAGGACCTGGCATGAAGGACCTGGTATGAAGGACCTGACATGAAGGACCTGACATGAAGGACCTAGCATGAAGGACCTGGTATGAAGGACCTGGCATGAATGACCTGGTATGAAGGACCTGACATGAAAGACCTGGTATGGAGGACCTGGCATGAAAGACCTGGTATGAAGGACCTGGTATGAAGGACCTGGCATGAAGGACGTGGTATGAAGGACCTGGCATGAAGTGAGGTCGTGTTCGGGTGACTTGCACATAGAGAAAGAGAGAGCTACACCAACAAAATCATTAGCAACAAAGTAGGCCTTTCGACGTTGCCATTGGATAAATACTTAAAAGACAACTTAGTAATAGCCCTCGAGTTGTGTGGGTGACGGTTGTGAGGGCTATATAAGTGAGCTCGTGTTAGAATTGAGCTCGTGGTGATAAAGATTAAAAAGCCTAGCATGGCAGTATGAGTGTATATGTATAAGAATATAAGATATTAATTAGTGGCAAAAATGGTAAATAACTCTTTGAGGTGTTAGCTGCTCGTAATGGGCCGAGCTTGTTGACATCTAAGCTTTGATGTATGTGCTGGTACATAACATGACCATACTAGGTGAACCAATCAGATCGCATGAGGTAGCACAGTAGTATTGATGGTATCAATCATGAATTAGGTGAACCAATCAGATCGCATGAGGGATGTAATGTTGACTAAAATACTTAACAAAATTAACTGTCAGTAAATGGTGGTCACATGTTGAATTGATATGAAAGAGAGAATCAATGTGAAAATGTAACTTATGTGTCACATGATTAATCATGGATGACAGGATGGCATAAACGCACATATAACATAAAGGGCCATATAATAACCGTATGGGTAAGGAGTTAACAATAAGCAGAGACAATTGAAGTCGCTCTTTGGTAGCCCGTTGCCTCATCTGACTGACCAAAAAAATAAAAATAAAATATTAAAGTGATACTTATCTTGTTTCTACCGAGCCTAGTAATTGTGTAGACAATTTGCTCCAAGCCTCCAACTGTGAGTTGCAATTCTATCATTTCAAATTCAATAAATTTTTGAAGTCACCACTTATGAAACAATGGTATATGGTGGGGTTGGTGGGTGGAATTCGCTTGAGAAAATCCCAAGTCCCTGTAGTCAGCGTCAAATGTATTAACCATATTTGTGAAGTTGGTCAATACATTAATGAAAGATGATGATGTGTATGATATGAACAATAATAAAGTAGAGACGTGAACACCATTGTATACGTGGTTCAGCAATTGTGCCTACATCCACGGAGAGAGAGAATGAACTTTATTATAGTAGTGGTGATATAAAATGGGAGCTCGATAATGGAGAGAGCTCAAGAGAGAGATGAGACCTGAGAGGTGAGGTCTCATGAGAGAGTGTTGAGGTCTTGTGTATGATTCACAATGAGACCATGAGAAGATGAGTAGTTTGCCTTTATATTTATAGGCTACAATGTAACTCCATTCTTAGCAATTAATAGGGTAATAATGGGGAAAATATCTTTGTAATAATAAGGCTTAACTTTATAACTTGTGCCATCAAGAGAGAGCCCATTAGATGTTGACATGTGGCACCATGATGGACGGTAGAGATGGTGCCACATGTATGTTGTATATAGTACCCCTACAAGATACATTATAGGTCCATGTATCTTAGCTAGATCTTTGAGTTTGTGATGAGGTAAGCCTCTTAGCAGGTGGTGTAAATGTCCTATGATTGGTAGCTTGAATGGGCCTGGTGGTAATAGGGAACTGGAATGTGTGGAATGTGTGGATTTCTTACTGATCTTAACCAGCATGAGCAAGAAGATGATGAAAGTCAACGTGAAGGAAAAGATTGTGAGTTGCTGTAGATCCATTGTTGAAATGTTAATTGGTTAATGGCACCCTTACCACTTCCCTTAAATAAAAGAACCTGAATCACAAAATCTTAGTTAAATAACATAAATCAAATGCAGTAGGTGAATTATATTAATTGTTCAAGTCAGAAGATGTCGGTGTTAAAAATAATAGTTTTAGTGGGTTTCTGAAGGAAAAATTGGTCAGCACCCTCCAAGTTTTGACCGGGTTTAGCGTGAACCCCCCAATGTTGTCTAATCTTGGCGTTAACCCCCTTCCGGTGACCAACCCCCAGGTTTCCATCCATTTAAAGTTTGACTACCCATTATACCCTAATTCAAATGAATTTGTCTAAACCCCCCAAAATTGGTTATCAAAACTAACTTCACTAATTTGAATTTGAGGGCTATAATGGGTAGGGGTGAGTACGGTTCGGAACCGGTTACATTTTGGTCAAACCGGAAACCGAACCGTAGAACACGGTTTCAAATTTTTCGATTGATGGGATTTGCATTCCTCGCACCAGCATAATCTATATAAGAAAAATTCGAAAAATTGGGAGGTTTTCTGCTATTATCGTGTTTTTCTTCTGGTTTCAATGTATAAACTTATAATTAAAAGAAAAACATACATTGCAAATTAAACACGCGACAAATCATACAAGGAAGGTAAGACGGAACTATTACACAAGATAGTTTTACTCATAGGTGAAAAAATCGTAAATATCGGGCGGATATTCATGGAACTTTTATTTGTTTCTAATATAAGAACTAAACACAAACAACTTCATAACAACTCAACCCATAATTTATTTTAATAATCAAAATAAAAGACCTGCTAACCCCAGAATGATAGACGCCCCAAGTCAAACCGATGAGCTTCGAGTCGCATACGTGTGGGGACGAACTCAGTACAATAATATTCCCATGACATTGTTTGCTCGTACGACTTGAATTGGTCAATATGTATATCATATGCATCTTGATCCATACAATACGGAACAAATGATTCAAAGATAGGAAATCCCGAGTATTGTTGAACCGGCATTAGTGTATCGGCTGACTGCACGTCCGACCCACTTGTCATTGGGGCCACCAACTCCCTATATTAGGAAACCAAGAACCACTGGAATCTGGTTGGTTTAGTAGGATGGTACACTGGAATCATCACTTTGGGAGGTTCCCATGTTACCATAAGAAAAATGAGGGTAAACATAGGTAGGTTGGATGTTGCCTTGAGAATAAGTAAGGTTCCACGAACCTTGGGAAGAAAACTGGTCAGGAATGTTCCATGAACCTTGGGAAGATACCCTAGATGATTCTGTTTCCGTTTTAGGATGCGGTCTTTTCTGTCGAGGTCGTTTTCTTTCTCTTGGTTGTTGCCATCCAGTATGGTCTTCATCTTGAGTGGCAAAAAGAAATTGAGACTCCCCCGTGAAACGAATCGCTTCTGGGGTGCACTCTCTTAGTGAATCACTGGCTTCTGATCTTCCCCTTTGACGACCAACATCTACGTTTTGGACCCTTTTTTGATAACCTCATCGAAAATTCTAGTTCGGTGGGAATTAAAAATAAATGTGTTAATTTTATAATCGAAAATTTCGTAAATTTCGATTTTTGCTGAATATTTCGCGAATATTCGTAAAATTTCGAACGGCATGGGGAGGTTTATATTTCGTATGCCGTACCGATCTGAATTCCCAAAAAACCGGAATATTTCGTGAATATCCGCCCGTCAAATTCGCTTCTTTCACCTATGGATCAAAGTATCTATTTATAGACAGTATACACGCACTAAAGTCATAAGTCTTTTGTTTAAAGTCTTCATTGAGGTTTGCTATAGCCTTCATCAATTTATGAGGGTAGAGAGGTGGCTGTAGGTGGATGGCTGATGCTGTTCCTTTGGTGGCTCATTGACTTTAACATAGATCCATTCTCACTATCATACCCCCGCAAGCGAATGGGGTGGGAGCGCACCATAAGCTTGTTTGCCAACAACTGGAAACGAGTCGACGACAACCCTTTAGTGAACACATCTGCTACCTGGTCTTCAGTACAAAGATATCGAACATCAAGTTCTTTATGAATCACTTTATCACAGACATAGTGATAATCTACTTCCAAATGTTTGGTCCGTGCATGAAACACCGGATTTGATGCTAAAGATATTGAGCTGATATTGTCACACCAAATAAGTGGTGTAGAAAGAAAGATGCCCAAATCTTTAAACAAGGATCGAAGCCAGGAAATTTCAGCCGCAGTGTATGCCAATTGACGGTATTCTGCTTCAGTGCTAGAGCGAGATACAGTGCCTTGTTTCTTAGCACTTTAAGAAATGGGATTATAGCCAAGATAAATACAATAGCCACTGGTGGAATGACGATCATCAGGATTTCCAGCATAATCGGCATCTGAATAAGCTTCAAGACGAAGAGAACCAGGTTGGTAAAATAGGCCATGATCGTAGGTATTTTTCACATAACGTAGGATTCGTTTGACCGCACTCCAATGGGTTGTGGTTGGTTGATGCATGAATTGGCACACTTGATTGACCGCAAAAGCAATATCTGGACGAGTAATTGTCAAATATTGGAGAGCGCCTACTATACTCCGAAATTCAGTTGGATCGCCAAGAGATTCACCATCATACAAACTCAATTTCTTACCAGTTTGAGCTGGAGAAGAGATTGGTTTAGCATCCTGAAATTTTGTACGCTGTAGTATATCCCAGATATATTTACTTTGTGTCAGGTACAAGCCACGAGAAATATACACTGCCTCTATGCCAAGGAAAAAGTGAAGAGAACCCAAATCTTTCATAGAAAATAAGGTACCTAGATTGAAAATGAGCTGTGAAATAGAAGACGGATTATTACCAGTAATTAAAAGACCAAATTACTCACTTTGACAACGAACTTTGAAGTTGGTTGCAAAACTGACAACCAACTACAAATTTGACAATGAACTTTGAGTTAGCTTTCTTAACTAACATTGGGAACGGAATCCGGTAAATTTCGTCGGCGCACTTGCTGACGTGTAAAATATTTGGACACGTGGCGTTGACTGCTACACAGTGTCACTAACTATTGCCACGTTGGCACGATAAGAAGCTCATGGCAGGCACGTGATTTGTTAATCTCTTTCAGACAACAATTAAAACTAATTTAATAAAATCCGGTAATTTAATCTTTCTTTCTTTACAAAAATCACTTTCACTGTGGTCCCTTTCCGGCAACTCCACTCAAAATCTGTTTTCGTCCTACCAACAAAGTGGTCCAAATAGGGTATGTTTGTACTGTTAAAGCTTCAATTCTTGTTGGAATAGTGAAGAACATGGTGGGGCCGTATGACATTTTGAAGAAAGTTTGTAAGTTTTCTAATCTAGGTTTTCAATAAACTAGGGTTTTATTTTTGTTTGTTTGCAATCATATAATATTGGTAGTTTGTTTGTTTAGAAGCTTTGAAATTGGTAGTTTGTTTGTTTAGAAGCTTTGAAATTGATTTATTTCTGCAATTTTGGGATTTTCCGAAATTAGGGTTTTTTAATTTGGGGATTTTCAAAAATTAGGGTTTTTAAATTTGGGGTTTTTGTGAATTAGGTTAATTTAATGTTATTGGTCTAAATTAAACATTGATTAATGGTGTAAAATATGTATATGTTACAAAGCAATAATATTTTCTCTACATTGTTACATTAGCATCTACATTGTTAGTTTATATTATGACTGTAAACTATATATTAGTATATTTAGCATCTACATTAGCATCTACATTGTTACATTAGCATCTACATTGTTAGTTTATATTAATGGTATATATTGTTAGTGATTTACATTAGTTTATATTGTTAGTTTATATGTTGTTTATATTATGATTACCAAATGTAAACTGTTAAGAACTAGTATTATTAGTTTACAATATACACTTTTATATTGTTAGTTTACGATATACATGTAAAATGAACTAGTATAAATTAGTTTATATTATGACTGTAAACTATATATTAGTATATTTAAAATTTGTTTATTTTTTTTCTTTTCTTATTTTGGTTGTGTAGTTCCTGAGGAGCCAGATATTTCAATTGAACTCCATCATGGAGGTTATTTTGAATGGAAACCATATTGGTGGTATATGGGTGGGAAGTTGAACTACTATTATAACATACCTAAGTCCCAACTGAACTATACCAACCTATTTGATACGATCAAAGAACTTGGATACAATAACATAGATAAGATTCATTTCAAGCAGTGTCATCAGTCTTTTGGGAATGGCCTTAGGTGCATTGTTGATGGTGACAGTATTAAAGCAATGATAGAAGGGTCTAAGCATCATGGGATGGTGGAGGTTTATGTTGAACATGATCCTGAGTATGTTAGTGAAGGTAATGCTGGAGATGAGTGTGAAAAAGGGGATAATGAAAGTGAAGAAGAAAGTGAGTCAGAAGAAGAGAGTGAGGAAGAAGAAGAGGAAAGTGAGAATGAAGAAGAAAAAAGTGAGAATGAAAAAGAAGAGAGTGAAGTACCAAGTGCAGGAGAGAATGAAGAAGAAGAAATTGCTGGTGCAGAAGATATTCACAATGAGCCAAGTCAGATACCTGGTATGGCTTTAGGTGAGGTTGCGAGGTTATACAAAGATTTTTCTTCTGACAGTGAAAGTGAGAGTGAGGTTCATAGTGTTAATAATATGAGTGGAGATGATGATGATGGACTTCAAACCATTAGGAAGGAGAAGAAGCTTTCCCACATTGAAAATGGAGACATTATTCCTGAAAATCTTCCTAATGCATGGATTGACCAGAAGGGAGAGGTTGATGAAAAATTTGAAGAGTATGAGGATGATGTGGACTATGACAGTCCCAAAGAAGGTGAAGAAAGGAGGAAAAAACTGACAAAACCTAAATGGGATTGCAACAAAGATAACATCATGGGTTATGAACCAGACATTGATCAGAAGTTTTTTACAGTTGAGCAACTACAACTGTGCTTAAAGGGTTATGTTGTGCAACATGGATATGACATTACTTGTCCAAGGAAAACCCCTCGTACTTTGCTTGCAGTTTGTAACAAAGGTGAATGCCCATGGAGACTTTGGGCTAGCAACTGTAAAGAGTTGAAATGCATAAGGGTCAAAACTATTGAGACTAAACACACATGTAAGAAGTTATATAGTTATAGAGCAATGAATTCTAAGTTTTTGTGTCATTTGTATCAACACAAGATCCTGAGTAACCCAGAATGGAAGATGGCTGACTTCAAAAAAGATGTGTTGGAGTATTATGGACAAGATGTAACTCTTTTAATGTGTTACAGAGCAAAGCTTAGAGCACTAGGAGAAGTTGAGAAAACTCTGATGGAGCATTATGGAAAAATTTGGAGTTATGGAGAAGAGTTAAGAGATAAGAATAAATGGAGTACATTTAAAATCACAACTCATAGGCTTGTGCCTAATGGTCCATTATACTTGAAGGGATTCTATATCTGTTTTGAAGCATGCAGAGAGGGATGGAAGAAGGGGTGTAGGCCAGTCATAGGCATTGATGGTTGTTTCTTCAAAGGTTTTGTAAAGGGTGAGTTGTTAACTGCCATAGGAAGGGATGCAAATAACCAGATGTTCCCTATTGCCTGGGCAGTTGTTGATAAGGAAAATACTGAAATGTAGACATGGTTTATTAGGGAGTTGATAGTAGACTTGGACATTGCTGAAGGGGATGGAAATGGTTTGACTATCATATCCGACAAGCAAAAAGGATTAATCAAGGCAGTGAGGACTCTTTTACCCAACTCTGAGCATAGGCATTGTGCAAGACACATATATGCCAAGTTTAGAAAGACATGGAGTACTTACAGAATGAGGAGACTGTTTTGGCAAGCTGCAAAGAGTTACACTAAAAATGAGTTCTTGGCTACCATGGATGCTATTAAAGAAGAAGATGAGGAAGCATTCAATTTTCTGATGGAAGAACAAGATCCTATAACATATGTCAGGGCTTTTCAGAGTAATAAGTTGTCCAAGTGTGAAAATGTGGAGAACAATATGTGTGAAAGTTTCAATGGAGCTATTCTAAAAGCCAGGGCAAAACCTATAATATCATTGTTGGAAGATGTAAGGCAGTATGTGATGAAGAAAATGAATACGCAAAGAGAGGAAATAAAGAAATGGGGGGATGACTTGCTTACTCCTAAAGCCAGGGAAATATTGAACTTGAAGAAAGCAGATTGGAGGTATTCGAGTATAGTTTATGGTGGAAACCATAAATATGAAGTCACAAAAGGTTCTCGGGGATTTGTAGTTGATATGTATCATCAAGACTGTACATGTAACTATTGGGAGTTGGTTGGGATTCCATGTACTCATGGAATTGATGTGATATATCATTTGAAGATGGAACCTGATGATTTTGTTTCTAATTGGTACCATGTAAGTACTTTTAGAAAAACCTATGAGATGTATATTCATGGACTTAATGGACCAGACATGTGGCCAAGGACATACAATAATCCCATTCAGCCACCATTGAAAAGAAGAAAACCTGGTAGGCCAAAGAGAGCTAGGAGGAAGGAGATGCATGATGATCAAGGTGGAACAAAGAAGGTACTGCCAAAAACAGGGAAACAAATGACATGTACAAATTGTGGAATAACTGGTCATAACAAGAGAGGTTGTAGAAATGCAGGTGCAAGTACTCTATCTATTATATGCATACTAACATTTCATTTTATGTATACTAACATTTATATATACTAACATTTATATGTTTTATGTCATAGCTTCCACCTAGTGCATCAACTGGTACTAAGAAAAAGAAGAAGAGAACTACACCAACAAGTGCTCAACAAAAAGATGGTGCATCAACAAGTGGTACGAAATCCAAAAAAACTGTAAGTACATAACATGTTTCATTGATAGTGAAAGTGTTTTTTTTTGAAGTTATGTTATTGTAAATGTTAGTTGGTACATAATTCCAGCAGGGGAATGCCAATGCTAAGGCCAAGACCAAAACCAAAACAAAGGACACTGTTCCTGAAAATATAAATGAGAGTCCTATATTTAGTGATCTTGGACCAAGAGAGAGACCTGCAAAGTTACCAACTAGGAGGAAGGGAACATCCAAGACAGATGAGAGTCTTGTAGTTGGTGATGGTGGACCAAGAGAGAGACCTGCAAAGTTACCAACTAGGAGGAAGGGAACAGCCAAGACAGATGAGAGTCTTGTAGTTGGTGAGGCTGGACCAAGTGAGAGGCCTGCAACAAAACCAGTTAGAAAGGGAAGAAAGAACAAAAAAAATGAAGATAAGGACTTTGAAGTTGAGCATGAAGTAGCAGTACCATTTAAACCTGCAAAGAAAACAAATGTTAGGAGGAAGGGTATAAACAAAGCACCTGCTGGTATGGGAGTCCTTAATCTTCCTAATGGAGAGGTTTTTGTAAAGGTAAGTATCAACTGATTGTGTTATTATTTGTATTTGTGTATTACAATTAATTGGTATAATTTGTATATTTGTTATCTGACAGCTTGGAACAAAAAGAGGCAAATATATTCCACCAGATTATGTGAGTGATCATGGACCCTCACAAACTTCAGCATCAACTCCAGGTTCAACTCCACAAAATATTCCAAGTACACCACCACCTCCTCCAGTTAGGAGATCACCTAGGAAGCCAGCTGAGTCTCAAGTTGTATCTCCTAGAACTAGGTTTTCTTTGAGGAAGATGGCTGTTGATGTTTTGGTTCATCTTCAGAATGCACCACCTAGGAGGAGTCCAAGGAAAGGAAAAAAGGTTGTAGCAACATCTACTGAAAAAACAAATGCTACCAAAACTCTGGGTGTAAAGAGAAAAAATGCTACTGCATTCAACAAAGGAGGGATTGTTATAAATTGATGTACTGCAGACTAATGAATGTGTATTTTGGCCCTTTGATGTACTGTAGACTAATGAATGTGTACTTTGGTCCTTTGATGTACTGCAGACTGATGGGAGTTTCTTTATGTAGTCTGTTTATGTAAATTGATGTACTGCAGACTATGTAGTATTGTAATGGAAACTTTGGTGTCCTTCAGATGTACTGCAGCCTATGTACTATTTTCAGCTTAATGAAAATCTTTTGGTCAGGTTTTATTTCTTCATTCCTATGTTGATATTGTGTTGTAGTATTTTCAGCTTAATGGAAATCTTTTGGTCAAGTTTTATTTGTTCATTCCTATGTAGTATTTTCAGCTTAATGAAAAGAATTGGTTAGGTTTTATTTTCAGCCTATGTTGATATTGTGTAGATTTTTTTTTTTGAAGTTCAGAACTGCTACAAAAAATACACTGAATTCATCATTTTATTCAAAGATATAAAATAAAATAAAAACAACAACAACAATTACAACCAACACTAACATCCAATTCTTCCTTGCTATCTGCTTCTTCATTTCTTTGATCATGTTGTAATCTTCAATTTTTTTTTCAAGAGCAAGCTTTGATTTCTCTAATTTTGCATTCCTATTTTCCAAAATGCGATTTCTGTTTTCCAGCTCTTCAATTCGATTCATGAAGTATTCTTCTCTCTTCATCGTCTCCAATTGAGTTTTTAGCACAAGATTATCAACCCACACAAAGTAATTACATTCTCCCCTCACACAGTTGATGAATTTTCGATTTTTGTTGGTTTCCGTACCTGAAACTCTAATTGGAGCAGGAATTCCACATTTGCAGGTGGCGAATGCATTGGTATAAGACTTAGTGGAGCTTGAAGACATGGTTTTCATGAAATTTGGGGAAGAAAGAGTAAGAAGAGCTTTAATTAGATTTCTAGGGCTTCACTGGTATAAATAAACAAAGGAAGAAGATGATGTTTAAACAAGGGTTACCGTTATTGCTTTCTCTCACGTGCAAAGCACGCATGGACTTAACCGTTATTGCTTTTTCGGTTGATATTATTTACTTACGTGTCATTAAATGGCAAGCCACGTCATACATATTCTTCCACGTCACACAGTTCAACGGAGAAAACTACCAGAGACTTTTTCAATGTTAGTCAAGAAAGTTGACTCGAAGTTCATTGTCAAATTTGTAGTTGGTTGTCAGTTTTGCAACCAACTTCAAAGTTCGTTGTCAAAGTGAGTAATTTGGTCGTAATTAAAATGTCATCAACATAAATAAGCAAAATAATGATCACACTTCCTTTACGAAATGTGAATAATGAATAATCCGCCTTTGATTCTTGAAAACCAAGCTCTTCTATGTAATCAGAATCGCTTGGACCAAGCCCGAGGGGCTTATTTTAACCCATATAGTGACTTGTGAAGCTTGCAAACATAATGAGGGTAATTCGGATCACTGAACCCAGTAGGTGTAAACCTCCCTATTTTAATGTTAATGGAAATTTTATTTAAAGTTTAATTTGAGATTAAGAGTAATTGGGTATAAGTCCCTGGACCAAGGGTTTAAGCATAATTACTATAAAGTAGTGGACTATGGTTTAAATAACCCAAACTTGGAGAAAACAACCCACGAACAGTTTGTGCTTATGAAGTCCGGAAACACAATCAGATCAGATTCGGATTCATTAATAACCGTTAGATCAGCCGACTTAATCACTATTATATAGAGATGGGTAGCAACTATCGAGGGTTTTGTTCGCACACTAAGAGAGAGAGATCGAGAGTGGCGGCGACAACTCAATCGATCGATCGAGCGAGAGAGAGAGAGAGATCGAGAGTGGCGGCGACAACTCAATCGATCGATCGAGCGAGAGAGAGAGAGAGAGAGATCGAGAGTGGCGGTGCTGCTGAGTTTAGAAACAGTGTTGGTGTCGGCAAATTGTGACGGTGTTGCAGAGCAGAAAAATAATAAAAGAGGAAGAAGAAGATCAACAGTGTAGCAGGTGGGTGGATATACTTTTAAGTAGATGATATGGTTATTTTAATGTATACACTGTTGATAACATGGATATGTTTGCTGTTGGTTTTTTTTTGGGATTTTAGACGTGGGTATAACTGTGAGTGGGTCTATATATATATTTATATGCATATATAGTTATGTTTGGTGAAAGTAATGGTTGATTGAGTAATCTATATATATAGCTTATAAGTGCTGTGATAGTTTGGTTAGTAGGAAGAAATGGTTTTGAATGCATCTGCTGGTTAGGTGGGGTTAATTAGAATTTGATTATTATTTATTTGATTTGTATGGTTTGAGTACACTGTTGATAACATGGAAATTATAATAGAAGGTAAATGGTAGTACTGTACATGTATCCAAATTGTCGAGTTTTCGAGATCGCTTTTGGATTAGTATTCATATATATGTGGACTAGAAATATATATACACCGAAAAATATAATTTTAATGAAACTGGGGTTAAAGAAAGTTATATAGTTTTATGGGTACAGTAAATATTATTTGCTGAATGTATTTTGTTTCTGGCTGTATAGTAGATAGTATTTTTATTTTGAAAGAAATATAAAAGGTGTTAATATTAAATTCGAGGAAGTTATTGTTGAATGCCTTGGAATGGCTATATATACCATGGACGGTATTTGATTAATGTAGAAAATACGGAAGGAATGCAAATGAATATGATGTGAAGTTGATGTGAAATTTTATTGTCGAGAGTTACTTGATTGATTGATAGTTTGGATGTTTGGTAGTCGCCCAACCATTAGTACATTTGTCGCACCTGTGGAATTAGGATTAAGAAATTAGATATCACCCTAGATGGCTTAGCCTGCGGGTTGACACTTGGAATATATTTTTATTGGGTATTTCCTAGACGGCTTAGCCTGCGGAACTGACCCTACAAACCTTCATAGCCTTCGGGGTTGGTCTGGGCGCCACATTAGAAAGCTCAAGGGAGCTAGTAGAGGCCATGAGTTAGGCATACGTCGAGGCTAGCCAAAGCTTGCAGGTGAGCACCCACTTGGGTTTTGGTTTCCGCGTAGAGGGTCTTAACCATGGTCAAGGCACACTGGTGCAGTGTGGGTATGGCAAATGTGTGGAGTGCATCCTGTGGGAGGTGTACTAGTGATTGGGTATAGGTTGTGAAATGTTGTTTGGGTGTAATGATTGATTTGTAATGATTGAGATATAGTGGCGAAATTTGAGATGCCATGAATTATATATTATTGTGCTAACACAGTTTTGCAGGAGGATAGGTCAACTAACATTTCTTGCAGGGCTCGACCTATCCTAATAGGAGGTGCAGCTCTGGTAATGTATTATTATAATATAAAATATTTAGTTAGTAAACGAGATAAATGTATAAAGACCGCGGAGTCTGTTATTTTATTGTTTTTGGGAATGGAGTTCCCTACCCTTGTCCACTCATACCAGCATAATTTGCTGACCCATGTTGCTTGGTATCCTTATGGAGCGTAGGCGGAAGAGAGGAGCCAGTTGAGTACGCTCAGGAGCAACACCTGGAGGCTCGTGTAGATCCAGTTGTTCGGGAGGGAGTTTGAGATTTGCAGGAGTTATCATTTCAGAGTAGGTTTAGTTCTTTGATTTGTCGTTAGCTGATTACTCAAGTTCATTATTTCATATATTGGATTATTATTGATGGGGAAGACAATACCTCAGTAGAAGCTGTTGAATTTTATTATTGGAGTTGTGTAATTCAATATTCAGAGTTTTTGGATTATATATGGAATTTATTGGGAGTTCAAATTATGTGTGTTGAAGTATTTGTGTTTAATGGTTATGGATTTTACCTTGTGCAAAATGTTTATTTAGATTACTGTCCCGAACCTTTGTCCTTTTATTGGCTTATCGAGGGTAATTTTGTAAATTCTCTCTTTTTGCCAATTTTTGGATATTAGGGTCGTGACAGTAGGTTGACGCATATATACCTCCTCAGATAAGATGCCATGGAGAAATGCATTTTGTACATCTAATTGGCGAATAGGCCATTTGTGATGATTAACCAAAGCAATAACTACGCGAATAGTAGAATGTTTTACAACTGGACTGAATGTTTCTGTATAATCAAGGCCTAGTTGTTGATGAAAGCCGTTTGCAACCAGCCGGGCCTTATATCGTTCTATAGAGCCATCAGAACGTCTTTTGATTTTAAACACCCATTTGTTTGGTAATATGTTCATATTTGGGCGAGAGGGTACTAATGACCAAGTACCATTTCGTTGCAAAGCATTGAATTCGGCACCCATAGCATTTCTCCATTCAGCATGCATGACTACTTGACTAAAACAAGTTGGTTCAACATGGGAATCATACGTCACGTGCATGGCATATTTCGGATTTGGCTTGCAAACTCCAGCCTTACTCCTAGTAACCATGGGATGAGATACAACTGCTGCCACATTTCTTGGTTCATGGTCTTGGGACAAAGGTGTCTCAACATTAGAGATAGGTGAAGTGGGTTCCATGGTGGTAGAAGATTGGGAGTCAAGAGAAATGGTTGGTGAAGGAATATTGGCTTGAAGTGAGGTATTAGAAGTGGGAATATATAGGGAAAGTAGCCGGTGCAACCAATTCAATCACATGTGTCGCAAAGGAATCTGGGGAGAATGCCGCTGCAGAGTTTGTGTTAGTATTTTCTTGAAAAGGAAAAGAACCCTCATCAAAGACTACATGACGGGACAAATAGACACGACCGGTAACCTTGGTGATTAAGTGAATAACCCAAAAACACGCACCGCTTTGACCGAAATTGCAATTTATTAGTGTTATATGGTTTTAAATAAGGAAAACATGCACAACCAAAAACCTGAAGAGTATCATATGTTGGGGTTTTATGAAACAAATTTTCATATGGAGTGGTAAAATTTAAAACAAGAGTTGGTAACCGATTAATTAAATACAATGCGGTATTGAAGGCATCAACCCAATATGTAATTGGCATATGAGCATGAGCCAAAAGAGTAAGACCAGTTTCAACAATATGCCGATGTTTCCGTTCAGCCAACCCATTTTGCTCAGGATGGTGGGGATAAGAAGAATGAAAACTAATTCCATGGTTAGCTAAAAATTGTTGGAATTGACGTTTGGTGTATTCACCTCCCCCATCGGATTGAAAGACTTTGATTTTGGTCGAGAAAAGATTTTCAACATGCAATTTAAATCGAACAAAGATATCAAACACTTCATGTTTAAATTGCATAGGAAAAATCCAAGAATATCTAGAAAAATCATCCACAAATAAAACATAATATTTTGATCCCTTAACAGAAATAGTGGGAAAACACCAGACATTTGAATGCACCAACTCTAATGGAGTAGTAGCCATGGAATTTGACAATTTAAAAGGCAATTTTGTACTCTTGCCTAAAGGACATGATTGGCAAAAAGAAAGTGAACTGGATCCCTGCATAGGAAGACATTTATTTGAAACAGGACGCAAAAAGGTGTTGGAAGCGCAATGACCTAGCCTTGAATGCCAAACTTGAGCACCAACACGGACACCAACAAAAGCAAAAGGCCGACCCAACTTTGTAGAAATCTGGTTGTGAATACTAAATGGATAGAGACCATTTTCACTCTGCCCGCAGAAAAACGTCCTCCCCGTTTTTAGATCCTTCACATAAAAACAATCAGAGAAGAAAATGAAATAACAGTTATTATCTAGGGTAAAGTGATGAACAGAAAGAAGATAAGTAGCAACAGATGGACAATGTAAAATATTGTTCATATGAAATGATGAGGCACCATGAGATATTTTAGTAGAACCAATATGTCGGGCAATATTCAAACCTGCACCATTACCCACAGCTACTTGATCTTTCCCTTGATATTCGTTGTGAATTGCTAAGTTAGCAAGGTTTGGAGTAATATGATTCGAGGCACCACTGTCAGAAATCCATGTCGAGGAAGTGTTGCTCAGAGATGTTGCAACAGCCATAACAGTGAGCTTTTGAGTTGGAATACGGCTTTCATAAGCTTGATTCATGCGTTGATAACAATCAATTGCAATATGTCCTGCTCGAGAACAAATTTGACAAATGGACCGAGCATTATTGTTACTGTTTGAGCTAGCATTGGAAGACCCTTGGGAGGAAGAGAAGCTCGAGTTTGGAGGCCGACGAGTACCAGATTGGCCTCTACCTCGCATAGGATAACCACGGTTGTTCATTCCTCGTCCGCGAGAATTGTTTTGATGAGACTTGGGTGCATACATTGCTGTTGGAGTGGTCTCAAGCACAGGAGTATTCTGGGCTTTAAAGCGCATTTCAGCACTATGGAGTAATGCCACAAGATCATCATAGGATATAGGACTGTCACATGCTTGTGGAGAACTAACAGTGGCTTCGTAGGTTGGACCGACATTATTCATGATAATAGTAACAAGATCATCCTCATCAACTGGTTTGCCAGCTAGTGCAAGATTATCAACAATATGATTAATCTTGTCAACAAAATCAGAAATGGAAAGACCTTCTCCTTTGGTAGTAAACAAATCGTTTCTGAATTGCAGAATACGATTTTGTGATTGAGAAGCATACCAAGTGAGAGCCATGTATCATACGATAAAGTAAAGTGAGCCACCGTGGACAACACTGGAGGAGTGAGTGAATTATTAATCCAACTCAAAATCATTTGATCTCTTTGATGCCATAACAAAATAGGCAGGATCAACTTCTGGGTAATTTTACCATTAACATCACATTTGAATTCGGGTGGACATGGATTTGTTCCATCAATAAATCCCATTAAATCTTTGCTTTTCAAGATGGGTCTCATCTGAGCAAGCCAAAGTGGGTAATTGGTTCTGTCAAGTTTAATAGACATGAAACCAGAAATACTGGGTACCATAACATCAGAGGTAGAGCTACTGCCTTCCATTGAAAATGAAAGAGAGTGAGAGAGAATTAATGAAGAAAAAAAAAAAAAAAAAAAACCAAGGAAGAAAGAGCTTAATGGTTTTGATGATTGTATTGTCGTTAGACTTATGGCTGTGATACCATGATGAACTTAATGAATGAATGAATGAATATACTAGAACATATGAATAACACAAGAAACAATTGAATTGATTGTTTGAATAATTTACAGAGATCAAAGTATCTATTTATAGACAGTATACACACACTAAAGTCATAAGTCTTTTGCTTAAAGTCTTCATTGAGGTTTGTTATAGCCTTCATCAATTTATGAGGGTAGAGAGGTGGCTGGAGGTGGATGGCTAATGCTGTTCCTTTGGTGGCTCATTGACTTTAACATAGACCCATTCTCACTATCGAATGTTACCTCCTTGTTTTTGCTGAACAATAAGTAAGATATATAAAAATAAGATAGGGGGACAGAACAATCATAATGTGATTCAAATGTACTTTTCGCAATGAATCAATGGTGTAATCTTGACGTGCGAACAAGAGTGAAAAAAGGAAAGAGATTGAGTAATTACTGGAAAATAAACACATTTACTTTAATAAATGTACGCTCTGTTATACCATTGGTTTTGAGTCCAACGATTGCTGATAATGGCTGAAATTTAATTCTATTGTATGAAGAACACAAATAGTGCTAAACTAACAATTCAATATTCAACCAAATCAAACAATACGCAAAAAGTAAATAACACACAGGAATTTTTTAACGTGGTAAAACCCAATTTGGGAAACGTCCACGGTTGCCTTGGTGACAACAAATAATCCACTAGATGAAAGAGATTTACAAACCTACCAACTACCTGCACTCACTGCGAGCTGATACTTCAGGTTATCTCTAACAACTTGACTTCACCAGAGCACCTTGATGTATGCACAAGACACTCGACTTCTTGATGAACTCACAAGAAGACTCGAAGCCGAATTCACAATGAAATATGGAAGATAACAAGTTTATGAATTGGAAGAAGGGGAAGGAAGGGAATTGAGTTCAATAACCAAAAAAAAAACTTCAACACCAAAACCTAAACCAAAACTCAAGAACAAGAGAAGTATTGGACAGCCAAAGAACTGCCTTGTTCTTTGGAAGAGAAACCCTATTTATACTTAGGGTTGGAAAACACAGAAAATGGGCCGAAATAGAAGAAATCCATATTGGACGTACGTACGTCGAAACAGCGTTCGTACGTCTCCATACGATAAAAGCTTGCTGACTGCTTGGACGTACGAACGTCCTAACTAGGTACGTACGTCCAGAACAAAAAAAAAAATACCTGCTGACTGACCTGACGTACGTACGCCCTAACTCAGTACGTACGTTCAACATGATGGAAAGTTTGCTGACCTGAGGGATGTACGTACATCCTAACTTGGTACGTACGTCCTGAACCAAAAACACACGACACACTAGACACGAAGACAAGGAGTCGGGATGACGCGCGTACAACAAAGTTTTCCTAACAATGAAATCAAGGCGAGATAACCAAGGACGACCAATGTCACAAAATTGATGTCAAACAAACTTAGTGCCGGTTTCAATCTCCCCCTTTGACATTGATTTTGTGACAAAAACATATGACTCTAATAGCACTTATAAAACGTGCTTACAAACCCAAACCCTGACATTTATAAAACATGCCTACAAAAACACTCAAGGTAGAACACATACCAAATCACCAATTCTTGACATCCAGCTTGAGTAAGAACCTTCCATCATCAGAGACCGAACGGAAGCGACTAAAAATTTAGAACAACTCCCCCATACATCATGAGCTCCAACTTTAGTTACTTGAGCTCCCTCATGACTGTACAACCTCTAAACATCAACACGTTCACTCCCCCATACTTGTAGCATACCTGAAACATGACCCAAAAATACACTAACAAAGAAAAAGAAGGTGTTAGTATTAGAGTCATAAATCTCCCCCTTTTTGTCACAAGAAGTGGAAGAGGTATAACCAACAGTAAACAAGACAAGACGATGAATAATATAAGAATAATAAAAAAAATAAGAAGACAAAAATAAATTATCCCTAAAACTTAAAACTTGCATGAAACAAATATCAACCAGAAACAGAAGTCCATAACCAGAATTAACAACAAAGACAGAAAAACAATACTCAATTTAACGAATTCGAAAAATTCGTTCCCAATGACCTAGAGGAAGCTTTGAGAAATAAGCCTCTGCACGTGCCGAAGATCGAGTCCAACGAGCTATCACATGATCATTATAATCCTCCAGCCATTCACCAGTACAAAATAACTCCTCGATTCTGCTGTCCAAGCCACAATCGGTGAGAGGAGCAGCAAGTCCTGAAACTTTCGGGTATCGAACCAACTCCAAGATGTGATTTTGAAGATGTCCCGGCAATCTCTCCCAATGATTGACATGAACCATGCATGGATTAAGAAAGGGTGGATGAATATAGTCATACCCATGGGGAACACGACATAAGCGACAAACTTTCGAATTGTTTTTGTATTCCATCACCATAAACGACACATAACCAACAGCCGGAACAAATACCCCATGAAGTTCATATTCTGCCATTGAAAATACTGAATAACAAAGACAGAACTAGAAGGAGGTAAGAAAGCACAAAATAGGTATAAGAAGAGAAGACACTTGTATATATAGAAAAACAAACATTAACCCAACATGGGCCTGAAAAGGTAGGTCCATTACCTAAAAAAAAAAACCAGGAAAGTAGTGTTAAACCGAAAAGACCACAGAGACCGTAGGTCAGAGAGAAGCACTACAAAGCTCCCAAAAATCGCTGGACTCGTACCCAATAAAAACAGGCAATATGTTGAGGGATCCAGATCACATGCGCAAAAGGAATCAGAGAGCACATAAGCAACACACCATACATAGCACCAACCCCAAGGGAGAAGTATTTTTTTTTTTTTTTTTTTTTTTTAAAAATATATGAAATAAGCACCATTCTCGTGTGGGAGTTTAATACACCTCCATATTTTACGAAAACACGAGGGTAGGGTGTAGCCTACATCTTTTCGGCAAAACACACTCAAGAAGTGCAATACCATGGTAACGTGCAACACAAGAACTAACATCTCTTGAGTGCATCCGTCAGAGCATGACCCTCATAGCCCCAACGGGTTCCTAGCCAACTGATAATGCGCTCAAGACATTCAAATGGCTGGGGATTTCGTGAGTTATTGACCACTTACAGGAGGGGACAAGATGAGAAAAATCCACACGATAAAGAAGGGGTATACCAATAGCAAATTCTAACATGTAAACCACGCATTATGCAACGAAAACCAGGAGAGTGACCATGAGAGAACCCAATGACCTTATTTGAGCAGAAAGACTACGAACCCCAACATATTGCACATTATTTAAGGACGACACCCAAAACGATATAAGAAAAAAAAATTGCCCTCAACCGAATATGGAGAACCAACACAGACCATTACAATAAAACAAACTTGACCAGATATATACAGAGAAAGAGGAAAATAATATGCAAGGAAGAAAAAAGAGAGAAGAGGAGACTACCAGTAACATTTAGGGAAGAGGAACAACCCCAATGGACTTGCACAGAGAATGAAAGCGGGCTGCATCAAGAGGTTTCGTAAGAATGTCCGCTAGCTGATGTTCAGTAGGAATGAATTCCATTGCTATATCACCCTTCTCAACCGCCTCACGAAGGAAATGATGACGAATGTCGATATGCTTTGTTCGTGAGTGTTGAACAGGATTTTTGGATATGCTAATGGTGCTGGTGTTGTCACAGAACAAGTCCATCGCCTTCTGTTGGATGCCATAGTCCCGAAGCATCTGACGCATCCACAGAATTTGTGTACATGCACTAGCTGCAGCTATATACTCAGCCTCACACGTGGAGATGGATACAGATGATTGTTTCTTGCTATGCCAGGAAACAAGATTATTCCCAACATAGAAACAGCCACCACTGGTACTATGACGATCATCAAGATTACCACCCCAGTCAGCATCACAATAACCTGCCACAACACTATTTGTATCTCTGGTAAACCATAATCCATGATCAAGCGTGCTACCAACATACCGAATGATACGTTTAACAGCAGTGAGATGAGATTCCTTAGGATTAGCCTGAAACCTTGCACACACTCCAACACTATAAGCAATATCTGGACGACTAGCAGTGAGATACAAAAGACTACCAATCATACTACGATATTCACGAATATCAACAGACTTACCCATAACATCCTTACCAAGACGTACCCTATCACCCATGGGAGTATCTTGACCACTAGAAGCACTAAAACCAAACTTTTTGACAAGTTCTTTGGCATACTTTGTTTGAGAGATGAACGCTTCATGATTAAATTGCTTCACCTGCAAGCCAAGGAAAAAATTTAGTTCCCCCATTAAACTCATTTCAAATTCAGAACTCATTAACCGAGAAAAAGATTCAGAAAGAGAGGGACAAGTGGATCCAAACACTATATCATCCACATAGACTTGTGTGAGAAGAACATCGTTTTGCTTTCTCAGGATGAAAAGGGTTCGATCAACACTACCACGAACAAATCCTTTCCTTAATAAGAAGGTTGTCAGGCGTTCATACCATGCTCGAGGAGCCTGTTTTAAACCATACAATGCTTTTTGCAGTTTGAAGACATGATTCGGAAAGGTGTGATCAACAAACCCCTTTGGTTGTTCAACATAGACCTCCTCATTGAGAAGACCGTTGAGGAACGCACTTTTGACATCCATTTGGTACAGCTTGAAATTCAAATGGCATGCCATAACAAGAAGAAGCCTGACAGATTCCAACCTAGCCACAGGAGCAAAAGTCTCTCCGTAATCAACACCTTCAATCTGACTGTATCCCTGAGCTACGAGCCGTGCCTTGTTTCGCACAATCTGCCCAAACTCATCCAATTTATTTTTAAAAATCCACTCGGTGCCAACGACATTAGTGTGAGTAGGTCTGGGAACTAATGTCCAAACATCACTACGCTTAAACTGACCTAGTTCTTCCTGCATAGCAACTAACCAATCATCATCAGAAAGAGCATCAGTAACATTTTAGGTTCAAGTGATGAAAGATAACAAACATAGTGAACACAGTTTGTCTCCTTGGCCTTTCGACGAGTCAGACGCTGATCATTAATATCCCCAATGACATCTCCTATGGAGTGATGTTGTTTAACACGGGTTGATGCTTTAACAAACAACTCCTCAGGCTCAGCAGGTACAGTGGAGGGATCTAGAGGCAAATCAACAGCCACTAGCGGTGATGATACAACATCATCCAGTGTGGGTACAACACTGGTCCCACCAGGCAAGTCTTCTGAAGTAACCGAAGGATTATTACCATCAGCACCATTATCAGGTAACGAGAACGACGTGGGAGACATGTCAACAGAGTCTGACAAGGGTGAGAGAACTGTAGAATCCTGGGTACCAGTAGAAACAGAAGAGTCAGATACAATAGTGTCATCAACAACAACATTAAAGGATTCCATGACCTTGCGAGTGTTGTAGTTAAATACTCGAAAGGCCCTACTATTTGAGGAATAACCAAGTAAAAGAGCAACATCACCTCGACTATCAAACTTAGACAGACTTTGTCTGTCCTTGCACACATAGCAAACACTGCCAAAAACTCGCATATATTTGAGATTTGGCTTCTTACCATACCATAGCTCATAAGCAGTTTGTGTAGTACCAGATCTCAGATATACACGGTTCATGATGTAACAAGCAGTATGGACTGCTTCCGCCCAGAACTTGGTAGGAACATCCTTCGCATGTAACATTGCACGAGCCATCTCCTGAAGAACACGGTTCTTCCTTTCAGCGACTCCGTTTTGTTGCGGAGTGTATGGGGCAAAAAATTCTTGCCACGTACCATTTGCAATGCAATACTCAATAACACCTGTGTTTGTGAATTCACCACCCCTGTCACTTCGAACATGTTTAATTTGAGTATCTTTCTCATTCTGAACACGAAGACATATCCCCTGAAACTCAAGAAACGCATCAGATTTTTCACGCAAGAATGATACCCAAGTAAAGCGAGTGTAATCATCCACCATAACTAAGATGTATCGTTTGCCCCCTAAGCTAGGAGTACGAGTAGGACCCATCAGATCCATGTGAATGAGTTCTAAAGGAGAGGATGTGGTTATAGACTTTTTCTTGGAATGTGGACTCCGTATCTGTTTACCTAGTTGACACCCCCCACACACAGTTTCGCGATTCCTTCCAAGTCTAGGAACTCCCTTAATATATTCATTTCGAGTTAGATTGTCTAGGAGTTCAAAGTTGACATGACCTAGCCGTTGATGCCACAACAGACCCTCATTCAGTTTGCTAGGCAAGCAGTTTATACCAGGTGCAACAGACCCTCAATGTGCGTTTACCTGTCATGATACACTTGCCCAAACTATCAAGAACAATACATATATTCTTAGAAAAATTAATAGTATGATTAGTATCGCACAGTTGGCTAATACTGATCAAATTAACGCGCAACCCATCAACTAATAAACAAACATCATTCGAGGATAGGCCAATACCAGTAACAAAGCCTTTACGAATCACAGGAGCGCGCTTACCATTACCAAACGTGACACTTCCACCATCTATAGCAGTAACGGAGGAGAAAAGTTTAGCATTACCTGACATATGTTTCGAAGCACCACTATCAAGTAGCCATTCACTATCCGAGCTCGAAACATGAAGAGCAGTAATCGCCACATTTGAAACATTGCCTGCAAAGTTACAAGGAGAAGGGTAAGATGCGTATGGATAGGATGGATATACATACGATGGCTGTGAGAACAGCGTCCATGGTTGTGGAACAGGAGAAGCCACGACACACTGCGATGCCCAATGTCCAAACTGCCCACATAATGAGCAAGTCATTTGACGTTTTCTTCCCTGAAGGGGAGCACGCCTAAACGGTTTCCATTTACGCCCGATGCCTACCGTGGCCACAGATTGATGATTGTTAGACTTTTTGGTAGGAGGATTGGGCAATAGCGGAGGTAGTTCAGAAGATGACAGCCCATTGCAGTTTTCAGAAGACTTAAGGCGAACCAGTTCTTTTTTGACATCCTCGAGTTCAGTGGACAAAATACTACACCGGGCTTCCCATTCAACATTATCGTGCTCAAGAGCAGCAAGATTGCTCAATAAGTTCACCTTATCAATCTGCCAAGATGCAGTTTTCCTATCCAAGGTTGACATGGACGAGGAACTAGAAGAGAGTAAGTCAAGTCTGTCTTGAAGAATACTATTTTGTGCCTCTAACCTTAGACATTCCTTTCTGGATAATCGGTATAGGGTAGCCCAATCATCATTGTCAACAAGAATCAATTCCCTGTCACAGTCACTAGAGCATTCTTTACTAGCAGTTGATTGTTCATCAGTCAATCGAGCCACAAACGAGACATGTGTCTTACCAGAGTAAATCATAGCACTAGAAGGATCTACGCATGAGCCATTATGCTTCATAACAAGCGCCCTGCTCTGATACCAATTGAAGAACACAAATAGTGCTAAACTAACAATTCAATATTCAACCAAATCAAACAATACGCAAAAAGTAAATAACACACAGGAATTTTTTAACTTGGTAAAACCCAATTTGGGAAACGTCCACGGTTGTCTTGGTGACAACAAATAATCCACTAGATGAAAGAGATATACAAACCTACCAACTACCTGCACTCACTGCGAGCTGATACTTCAGGTTATCTCTAACACCTTGACTTCACCAGAGCACCTTGATGTACGCACAAGACACTCGACTTCTTGATGAACTCACAAGACGACTTGAAGCCGAATTCACAATGAAATATGGAAGATAACAAATTTATGAATTGGAAGAAGGGGAAGGAAGGGAAAGGAAGGGAATTGAGTTCAATAACCAAAAAAAAAAACTTCAACACCAAAACCTAAACCAAAACTCAAGAACAAGAGAAGTATTGGACGGCCAAAGAACTGCCTTGTTCTTTGGAAGAGAATCCCTATTTATACTTAGGGTTGGAAAACACAGAAAATGGGCCGAAATAGAAGAAATCCATATTGGACGTACGTACGTCGAAACAGCGTTCGTACGTCTCCATACGATAAAAGCTTGCTGACTGCTTGGACGTACGAACGTCCTAACTAGGTACGTACGTCCAGAACAACAAAAAAATACCTGCTGACTGACCTGACGTACGTACGCCCTAACTCAGTACGTACGTTCAACATGATGGAAAGTTTGCTGACCTGAGGGACGTACGTACGTCCTAACTTGGTACGTACGTCCTGAACCAAAAACACACGACACACTAGACGCGAAGACAAGGAGTCGGGATAACGCGCGTACAACAAAGTTTTCCTAACAATGAAATCAAGGCGAGATAACCAAGGACGACCAATGTCACAAAATTGATGTCAAACAAACTTAGTGTCGGTTTCATTGTAGAGCATTAAGATTTAAGATTGCTCACTCAACTGAAGTTGATGTAGAGCATTAAGATTTTCCCACTTAGCTACTGCGGATGTCAAACAGTGTGGGGTTTTATGGGCAGCAGCTTGCTTCCCAAGAGGTCACCCATCCTGAGACTACTCCCACCCGAGCACGCTTAACTTCGGAGTTCTTTCGAACTCTGGAGCCAAGTGAGCCCAAAAAGCCTCTGTGATTATATATGACGGATCTATACCTATATTCCAATGTCAGGTAATTTCTCTTACGTGTCGTAGGACCCACCCCTCGGCAAACCACTTGCCGACCCGGGGTGTTACATCCCTGCAACAACCCCGCTTGTTTTCCAAAATAGAAAAGAAAATGACATCCTTGGTTAAGAATCTGTGGAGACCTAAATAGAAACTTCTTTGTATGCAGTTGTTTATTAGTATCTTCCATAGTTTAAAATATCGAGGATATCCGTAGATATCCCACGAGTAATGCCGTTTTTTTGAGAAATCAGATATATAAATATCCGCGAATATTCACAAATACTTAGATTCCAAATTCTTTTCTAGCATCGAGATTAATCTCGGCATATAGCATATACCGTTTTCCAGAATTCCAGGATTCGAAATTTCGCTCGAAAGCGACATTTTAAATTATGGTATATATCTTCTACTACTCTTATCATCCACGATCACTTTAGAGTATACTGAATGGGTGAATGGCTGTTTGAGGGTAAACCAATATTTATCCAGTTAAATGGTAATACTGTTTCGGACAGAGAAACTTCGACTAGCATCTTAGTACTTTCTGGCAAAGACTAACATCACTTCAGCAACCAAATGAGTTAAAATTGTTTGTTTCATTGCTTCTGCCAGATTAATGATTATATATAGTTGCTCCAAGTATGTGAAAAATGCAGGAAATTGTCTGCATTCCTCAACTTTCTCCTCTGCTTCTTTAATTACTTTGTTATCGCTGTACACGTTTTCGGATACACTAACCTACTTTTCGACAATGCTATCTTTAGAGTTTAAATCAATAGGACAATCCCTATTAGAAAAGAAAATAGCTTGATCGATACTTTCAAATATATCAGAATTCAAAACCTATGTTTCAACCATAGAACCAGCCATTATGCTCAAGAGTAGCTGTGTTGTTCAGTTTTTCTGTATATTCATTTGGATAGCCTATGTTAGAATGGCCATATCTTTCTGCTCATTGAAAGAAATGTCGATCTGTTTTCTGGGTTGGAAAGAAGACATTCGCAGCTTTCCAAGGGTATATGGCATAGAGGTTGCATGTAGTTTCGACCCATTTCAAAATATATGGTGTATTAACAATGAATAAAGAATACCAAAATTAAAACATATTTTATTTATATAATTTCAATAGTAACTAATAATTTAGCAAACATAAATGTTTTTTCGGATCAAGCCTTATGGCAGTAACAGAGCCCCTTGTTCACATTGCAACTTCCACTTGTAAACTTTTGTGCCTGACAATTTTTGTTGCACTGCTCCGCAGAAGAGCAACTAGCATCGATACATACATCATTGGTGTTTGGCCTCACATCAGCTGCAAAAGATTATAAGATTAGACCATTGTTGCAAACCCTCAAACCCAGAGGTCTACTATTAAGTTAATTTAGCGAAAATATTATATTACGCTAACAAGTAACAACTCATCTATTTATTGAGTTAAAAGCGTATGAAAATATTATATAATCAATTCGTATAAAGGTAGAGAGATAACCTGAAATTGGTGCAGTGACAAGGAGGCAAATAAGAAGCAATGAAAGTAAAAAACGTCTGGTGAACATGGCAATCTTTTCCATTTTATTTACTAGGGTAGATTATTGTGAAAGATGATGAGATAGCACAGCTCTGACCAAGGGTTTATATAAGAATTATATTGGTGAATGCCAAATCTGGAACCAAATCTTTATTTATTTAGAAAATCTCATATATTAAATATTTAAAAATTCTCATAAGTTTCTATATTTTATCGGCATTGTCACATTATGAGAACTGTGCTAAATTTATGGTGCTTTCAAAAAACATTTTGGCAGATTATTGTAAGATCTCATTGCATGTTGCTAAATTCAATTGATTTTGTATAGTAGAAATGAAGTGAATTTAATAGTTCTGCATAGGTTGAATTCATATTGTTAAGCATGCAATTTGAGTCCAAAGATTGCTGATAATGGTTGAACTTGGGCATGGTGTGATGGTGAGACTTTAATTCTGTTCCTCGAAATCCAGAGAAACCATATATGCCTAAACCAAACAACTGAATGATCTCTGCAGAGTTGGTACTGAAGTCGGTGGAGAACATTAAGAATGGCAGGAGCTGGAACGAATGATACTGTATGATGTAGACTCAGAGTAAGCCACACATCCCTATTAAAGTAAAATTTCTTGACAAAGAGAGCACTTACAGAATCCATCATCATCTCAAACAAACCTCAGCGGAAGGTAGCGAGTTCTGTACGCACTGGTATATGAAAAACCTATACTCCAGAACATAATTTGATTTATCAGCACCATTTAAATACATTCATCCTTAACAAGATCAGGGCATATACAAGAGGGTCTAATACAATTCAATCGGAGGGCCAAATACTGTCGTGCTTTCAATGTATCCTGCCAATAAAACTTTCTGAACACTGTATTTGGGTTTAAGCAGTTGAGAAGATCTGGATTAAAGTAGAGATACATTGTAAAAGGCTAATAGGAGATGATCGTGAACATGAGAAAGGTTTGATCGCATCACTAATGCACCAAAAAAATATATCCAACAAACTGGGCTATACATTCTCTACTTTCTTTTGCACAGAAAAGCAAAAACAAAATCGATGCTGAATATATTTGAAGGAAGCTTTCGTAAAATTAACTGTCATTACAATGAGAATTATCTAGCTCCTAACTCATTATTACTGTACATGTCATACCAGGTACAAGTACATAAGATATTCCATAGAGCCTAATTTGTGTTTGATCTGCCTTCGTTTGGTTTGGGAATTCTTTTGAACTCGTAGTTGTTGATATCAACTTTATCTTGCAAAGCCTGTAAAGAACCAGGAGTGGTTAGTTGTGATTTCCTACTAAACTCGATCTTAGGGATATAAACTGAGAATATCACCTTGAGCTCTTCCTCCAATGAAATCTTCTTTGGCTTGTACTCCACAGGTCCTGTTCTTGACAGCGCCTTTTTCGTCTCAATAATCTCCCACGCTTGGTCATCTTTCACCTTTAACACTTCTTTACTGTGGTCCAAATTTCCAGACATCAAAAAGTAGGGGAGAGAGAGAGTGAGAGCGCATTAAAATTTAATCTAAAATCAAGTGTGACAACCAAAATCTAGGTCATACAATAACAACGTTCACGGTTCGCCGATAAAAAGTTGACCCAAAAAGTGATGTACAAAATTTTGAGTGACACTGTTACTTTCCAATAACGCATAGGCACGGTTTATAAGACAGGATTCTGGCAGATAATCCCACATAAAAGTGGTGAGATCTTCTCCTTAAAAATTAAGTAATACTAGATAAGATTTCATGCTATTTCTTGGAGCATCAAAGGCTTACAAAAGAACATAAACTTATTAATAACGGCTTTCTCTGATCAATAGAAAGATCCATTGATTTCAATTTGAGTCACTACAAAGTCCAGTTTATCTCCCTTCAAACCATATTTGATGGTTCATTACCACATCAACATACAGTAAATTTATTTAACATGACAACTTGAAAATTTTGTTTCTCACCGCACTTTTACTCACCTTGCTTTTCACCCTACTAAGACAGAAACAGTTGGCCCCCAAAATCTGGAAAACGATGGCTGGATAACAACTATTTTCTTAGGTTACTGATCTATCATTATTAATTAATATTGAACTAAGTTAAAGAATAAAAAAAGCACCAGATACGCAGATACGAGATCTCCTTCCAGTTTCCTTCTTTCTTCCCAAGCGGAGAAGGAAAAATCAGATCCTTTATGGTATCTAAACAAAAATCGAGATGATTTCTTTCTGAGTTGCAAGTTGATTTTGTTTCTCATGACTTTTTATTACAATCAGGCTCCCACAGTGAATTTAGTTTTGTCTTTTAAGTTGTGGTTGACTAAGCATTTTATTCATATCCTATGTGTAGAAACAAATACCCTGCAGAAAACTTCCAATTCTTATTCATGAGAAAAAAAAAAATTCTTATACTAAACACGAATGCGTGAAGAGCAAAAACTGTAAATTGAAACGCAACATAAGATAACTAAAAAAGAAACCCGGAAAAGTAGGTTTTGAAAACAATTTATGATTTCCTTTCTATTCTCTTCATTTAGAGTTTAATAGAGTGGAAGTGGTTTTAGGTATTAGGTCTCCTGTTCATTGGAGACAACAGAAATTCTCTCTTTATTGGTTTGATTTTTTGTTATCAAAGGGTAATACTGGAACCCAAAAAAAGAATGTTGTCCTTGAGATTTTTATTCAGATTTTTGAGGCTACACGTAATTACCTTAGGAGTGATGTGGAATATGGTACGCAAAAAGGACAGTGAGAAAAACATTCTCGTACAAATTTGAATTTATACATGAAATTTCACTAACCTTCCTTGCAATATTTGAGCCATGCCAACTGCTCCAAATACGGTGATTGAGATAAATGGAAGGCCATATCGTAGAAATGGATTTTTCCTGCCCCATCTTCTAAACTCAGAAGCCGAACGCTGAATCTTAGCAGTAGTAGCTGCAGCTATATTGACTTTCTGAGGATTATGATCCATGGCTGTTTCAACATTCATTGCGGTAGACACCAAAACCTGCATTGTGACGATATTGTATAAGTGTTAAGTACTAATAAAAGTTGAAAAACTAAAAATACAAACTATTCAGTGGTGTGTTATCTTAGCATATCAAGGTAACAAAAATAAATATATAGAGGATTGTTGTGGCTATCCAATCGCGATATTAAGTTAATACAGACCTCAAATGGGGGAGGGAAAAGTATGTAAACAACAACAAAAGTTTTCAGTTCAGCATCTTATTACAGCATAAATCCCACTTTATAGTATGTATTTTGTTGGAGATAGGGGTGGCAAATGGGTCGTGTCGGGTCGGTACCGTGTTGTGGGTCAAAACAGGTCAACCCTTTTATGACTCTGTTCTAAAATGTGTTAAAACGTGTTAACCCGAATACGACCCTGTTTACTTATTGGGTTACACGACCAAACACGGTTGACACGCCTCTCTCTCTCTCTCCTCTTCTCTCTCAGCTGTTTCTCAAACCAATTGTTTCTCTCTCTCTCTTTCTCTGAAATATGTCTTTGAAGCTTCTTCAAATTAATATTCACGATGCTGAAAACCAATTCGAAGATTTACTAAAAGAAGCTTTTGAACTACTTAAACCTCAACTAAAACCCCCATTTCCATTAACAATACCATCACCATCAGAATACTTAAAGCTCAATCAAGCTATACTTTTTGGTCTTTTAACACAACCCCAGTTCACCAAAATCCATATTACTCATTTACATGCCATTATAACTGATGGGTAAGGATTATTTGTTAGTTTAGTTTTAAAAATTGTATTTGAATTGTACCAAAGGTTCTTGAATCAGTGAAGATTCAATTGATTTGTGTTTCTTCAAAGCTTGTTGAAGTTTCAGCTGTTGGGGTTGATGGTTTGTTGATTTGTTTAAGGAGACAGCTTGTTGGTGGAGATTTTAGTGATGGGAATTTATGGTTTAATGGAAGATAAAATTTTCAAAATTAGAAGAAAAATAAAAGGTTGGGGTAAGAAGAAATTAACAAAGAAAGAAATGGTTTAATGCTCAAGTTCTTGAAGTTCATGACGAAGTTATGCCTCTACTTCCCATGGTTTGCAAGTTCAAATGAAAGAAGAAGATGATTGAAATGAAGAAGGAGAGAGAGCTTTTGCTGCTGTTGATCTTCGTATCCAATTTCTTTAGTGGGTGAAACAATACACGAACATGGCACGGCCGGGTTTACACGACACGACCCATTTGTTTAGCGGGTCAAACAGGTCAACCTATTTGTGACACGGACCGGATAAATGGTTAACCCAACACACGTTGATAGTGGGTCGTGTTCAGGTCGTGTTTATGGATCCCATGTCAAAACTGCCACCCCTAGTTGGTGATAACTCTTCAAAAGGCCAATAGATTATGAAGGGTCGCATTGGAAACATCTGGAGATTAGAAAAATTATATTCATACTTATATTCTACTTGTACAGAGAACGATTTGTGCCTACACTCAAAATATTGTTCTCTCCTGCTGAAAAAACTCATACAGAAAATGGTTGTCTGATAATGCGCTTTTGTTGTCAGGGGCATCTACCGACTTAAAACAAAATTGGCCAAATCAACATGACCATACCTTTATCATTGAAGAGGGTCTGGCAGTCCATTAGTCGTAAACATATAACAAAAAGGTTTTTCAGGGTCCCCTACACTCATAACCACTTTTAAGGCAGTAAAGAAAAACAATTTATCACAGATTCAGAAATCTTAAACAATAAGGTCATAGAAATAAATTGCATTAACCAGAGTTGGCAAATTCAATCAAGCAACTGCCCAACCCCCTAGAATGCCAGGTATAAATCTTTAATCCCTGATGTTATTAATATTAATATGTATAAACTCCTATTCCTATATCATATAATTGTAAATCCCAATATCAAACATACACCATTTTCTTGAATTTATATTTTTTTTTTTGCAACAAAAACAAAATCAAAAAATTGTTAAATCAAACTGTAAGGAAAGAAAGAAAGAAATTCATACCTGATGGGGTGATGGGTATTACTAGTTTATCACCAGAAGTTGTAATTGAGAGAGAGAGAGAGAGAGAGAGAGTTTTGAAGAAGACAATGAACCAGATGAGAAGAAGAAGAGAGAAAGAGAGGAGCATAGTTGGGCCTAAAACCCATTTTGGGTCAGATCCATTGACTCTATATTATGAGCAATGAAAGTCCAAAGGATAGAAACCTGTCAGAGTTCATTAAACCTGTCAAAAGCTAACTGCTATAGCAACGCCTTGGAAGAAGACATTCTTTCATCTTGGAACTTAAGAGAAAGATATTCAGTACATATGGTCAGAGAATGCAGGTGGTATCCTCCCTCTGTCGATGTTATCAAGGCTAACACTACAGATGGAGCTTCCACAAGTTCAACAGCTGGTTTGGCCTTTGGGAATTTTTTTTCAGGGACAATGGATGTAATGTTAAATTAGCAGTTTGCAAAAATCTAGGGAGTGATGGATGAATTGTTGGAATTTCCACATATAAAGCCCAACCCATAATGTGGTCCATGTATTTTTAACCTTGGTTTAATATAGAAATAAGCTAATTAGTAATAGGTTATGTGGAAGTCATATCTACGGTAGATCTTAACTATGATGGACGGTCTAGATCTAATGGGCTTAGGTTTGTAGATTTAGGTCCTCTCTCCACCTCTATAAATTGATGTATGATCTCCATCCTCATATACTTACTATTATAACACATATTAGGGTTTAAGAGGCAAGGAGAGTGAAACCTAAATCTTGTGCAGCTTTTCGGATCATCAATGCTATAGACAAGGTATGTGTATTTGTTAGTGATTAATTACGTGATTCATGATCCTTATTGTTTATTGATAATATTAATTATGCTTATATGTGGTATCAGTCGCCTAGTATGAATCATGTTTTTAATTCTAACATTACCGTAAAAGCAAATACTGTTTATTACGATTCCGCATAAAAGAAAAACAAAATTTTTATTTTATTTTTATGGTGGTTGATCCGTATGATTAAGATCTTAAACATGTGTATTCCTCGTGATTAAATCTGGTGTATCTCTTTCGTTAAAAATCACATCATGATTAGTGTCAGTATGTTGTTTATATTGATCTGGTTTCCTGCCACATGTTTTGTGATTAATTCTTGGCACTTAAGCAATAGTAATATATGGTGTATAAATTTTCAACTGATGTTTCACAAATTTTACATATATACTCAAATGTTTCATGTATGACTATGATTAATAAGGCTACCATCAAGCATATGACTTCACGTTTCAAGTCATATGTTTTAACTTTTAACAGGTGCTGGACAAACCAAACCCCAATGAATAGTTTATCCCGTGCAAATTATTGTTTCTCACCAGGATTAAATGTTAGATTAATATGCATGTAACAATGAATTCTGACTTCTCCTCTCGTCCTTAAGTGACTTGGTAATTTTCACCCTCTGCTTACTGTATATAAAGTCTTTGTACAAAAGATCTTGGCTATTAAGAGGGCATGGTCCTACTGTTTATTATGGAGCTATTACAGTACTACCAGAGGGATTATTGGCTCAAAATCCTGAACTATTTTGACATAATGACGTGTTGATTGTTTTTTCCTGCGTATTTTTTTGTTTGGTTACATTTATAGACCTGCACTGTTTGGTCAAAGTACACCTTAGAGAGGATGATCTGGGTTTACTATTATAGCCCATTACCAAGGTGTTTCGGTTCAAAATTTATCCATTGTCTATCTTACTGTTAAATATAAATCCATGGTACATATTACATCTCGTATTGTATACACATCGTAGTTTCTGCCCTTTTGTCAATCGCAATGTATAATTAATGATTTTGTTGGATATTATATTCTTACTGTTGCCCGTTGTGTAACATGTGTAAAACTGTAATGGTAGTTTTCACAATCAAATGTGTTGGTACTCACCACAGTGATTCCAAATAAAGTGTTATGAAAATTATTTTCTTGTTTAATATTCGTGTTAAGATTTTATTGGTATTCACCACAGTGAATCCAAGTATGTTTATGAATATATCATAACGTAAAACTCAACGAATTATTGATTGGACTTAAAGCCTTGTCCATTATTTGGTAGTTTTGGTTTTTTCATTTACTGTTTGCACACGATTTTCATAATGATAACGGGATCATCTTTGGGCCTAATAGTTACAGTCTATAATTAATGTGTTTGGATCTTAATGTTAGACATTTTGTGCTAGTTTATATTGTGATGTATTTTACTTTCATGCCTCTCTCATATATACATATGTACAATAGGTTAATGTTAGTTGCTTCCATGTCTAATTCAGACTTGTATGCCTTATGATAATTCTTGATTTCACCCATATTATGCATGTGCCTAGTTGAATTTATTAAATTGTGCACTTCTTATGATTAAGATGCATTATGATATTTTGATCTTGTAGCATTTATTCAGCTACATGTTTATTCCCTTAAGGTTCATGTCATCATGATTTGGTATCACCACAGTGAACCAACTCAGATTATGAACATTGGTTTTCGTTTTATATTCATATCAAGTTTTTTTTTATTGGTATCCACCACAGTGATTCCAATATGTTTAATGAATATTCTTGAACATTCATATTATGATTTGGTTTTCACCATAGTGAACTAAATATTGTGTTGAATGTTCGACTAAGTAGCTTATTGCTTATTTATTCACTTGCATTATTGAGCTACCCACAGGTAGATCAGGCATATGTTAGATTGAATAAAATTAAGGGGTTGCACGTATTTGTGATTAAATGAGTGTACGATATCCACAGATACCATGCTTATTTTGATCATGTGATATGTCACCCATTTATAGTATTACTAAAAATCTTAGTCATATTTTTTTATTTAATGTGTTGACTAATGTTGTGAGCATGTTTATTTTTCTCGTTGTATTATTCTTGTATTTCGTATATTTTGTATGTTTTATCCTTAATAAAACTAATGAACTAGAATGAATAAGTCTAGTTGATTTTAGTGGGAGTTCTAGATCTTGGCATATGTTTCCTTATTGTTGAATCTACTGTTATTTTTTATAAAAACAGTAAAAAGGAGAAAATTATGCATTATGCATGAACTCGATTGAACATGCAAATTAAACTTAATGTTTATGTGAATAGTTGTTGATGAATAATATTAAGAATCATTTTCGCACTGCTAGCTGAAAAGTTAATTGTTGAACTGATTACTATTCATAGTACTCATAGTATGCATGATTGTATCCTTGAGTTTCCCAATTTAGTTGTTAAATTAAAGAATTTAGACATGTTAGTGGATGATTACTTTGTCCTTCAATTTGTTCTAAATTTCTTGCCTACATAGTATGTTCAGTTTCACTATTACACTATTAAAGACAAGTGGAATGTGAATTAAATAGCGAGACTACTAGTTCAAGTATAGGCAAGGCTTAAACAACATTATAATCATGTCACTCAAGTTTAATTCATGTTTCAAGAAGTTGAATGAACAATTCTCTAATTGTGTTTGGATATACACTATGTGTGTGCCAATGCCATTTATGTGAATATGGCGTTTGTTTGATATCAAAGATAAGCTTTTGGTTTTAGTATGGTTCGATCAAACTTAATTGGTATTCCTAACCCTCAGTGAATTGATTATGATTAATGTTTATCTTTATTATGGCATAAAAGACTGGATTATACATCTAGATGAAAAGTAGACTAGTAAAAGAAGGGGTTTTCCCGAACCTTAACTTTACTAATTTTGGTGTGTGTGTGTGTGAAATGCATTAAGTCAAGCAAACCAAACACACTAAGAAGAGCCATAGGAAGTACGCTTCTTGAAATAATTCAAATAGACATATGTGGACTTTTGATGTTCCATCTTTTGGTGGAGAAAAATATTTCATTACATTTATTGATGATTTTTTCTCGTTATTGTATCTATCTATAACATAATAAGTCTCATATGTAAATGTTATTGAAATTTACATAACTGAAGTTAAGAGACAATTAAATAGAATGGTGGAAACTATACATTTTGATAGAGGTAGTGAATTTCTTGGAAAGTATGATCTATGACACGGGACAACATCCCGGTTGCCAAACTTCTAGTACGGTTAGGAATTTGTGCCTAATACACAATGTCTGGTTTTCCATGACAGAATAGTGTAGCTCAAAGGCATAATCAAACCCTTATGAATATGGTTTGTAGTATGATGTGTAATTCTAATTTACCAATATCATTGTGGATGTATACTTTATAAACCGAAGTGTATATATTGAATTGGGTTCCTATTAAGGCAGTTACAAAAACACCTTTTGAAATGTGGAAAAGATGGAAACCTAGTTTAAGACATTTACACATTTAGGGTTTATCTAGAAAAATCTAAAGGGTATAGATTTTACTATCCTAACCATACCACTAGAATTATTGAAACTGGAAATTATTGATTCATTATGAATGACAAAATAAGTGGGAGTGATCATATCAAAGAGGTAATCATTAAAGAAATTATGGTAGCAATTTTGTTACCTCAATTTTGTAATGATATTATTGTTACTTCTGTTGTCCTCATGTTGTTGCACCGCTTAACAACAATAAACAACAAGTTGATCCTCAACCACTTAATGAAATTAATGTCATTGAACTGAATGTAAACACACACAAGAAGTAGCATTAAAAAGATCTTAAAGATCACGACCAGCTAATTTGGATGACCACGTGTTGTATTTACAAGAATTTGATTTTAATGATCCAGTTACATTTTCACAAGCCATTACTTATAGTAATTCTGATAAAAAGATTCATGCCATGAATGAAGAGATAAATTAAGTGTGGATTTTAACTAAGTCTGAGGTTAGTAGAATTGACTCAAAAAGTTCTATTGAATGCCATAAAGCAAGACTTGTATCCAAACAGTTTACTCAATATGGTGGCATTACTTTCTCGTGCGTGAAACCTTCACTTATGTGTTAAAGAAGAATTATCTTAGAATCATTATGGCATTGGTGACTCATTTCGATTTAGAGTTACACCAAATAAATGTGAAAATGATATTTTGAATGAAAGTTTGGATAAAGTCTACATGGTTTAATTAGCCACACAACTTCATAAAGGAAGACCAAGAACACATAATCTATTTGTTCAAGAAGTCAATATACAGACTTAAAACAAGCTTCTCGAAAATGGTACTTAATGATTAATAGTATCAAACCTTTGGGTTTAATGTACATACCCAAATTTCAGTGGGAGTAAGTTTATTATTTTGATTATGTATGTTGATGATTTATTGTTTCGTAGCAGTGATTTTCGTTTATGTAAACATTTTTTTTTTCTGTCTAAACACTTTGCAATGAAAGTTATGGTGATGCGTCACATGTGATAGAAATAAAAATATTTCGGGATTGATCACAATAATTGTTGGAACTTCTCAGAAAGATTTCATTAACAAAATTTTGGATAGATTTAATGTGTTAAGGCATAATTGTAATGATATTCCAATTCAGAGGGGGAATATTTGAATTAAATCAAGATCCTATGAATGAATTGGAACAAGAACGAATGAAAGAGAAACCGTATGCTCATATTTTAAGAGATTTAATCACCTTAAGGTGATTGGTTTTACAAATTCGGAATTTAATGGGTGTGTGGATAGTCGATAAAACATTATTGTTTCACCCACCATAGAAGTCGAATTTGTAGCATGTTGTAAAATAACTACATGCAATGTTGTATAGTTGCAAAACTTTATATCATAACTTAGAGTTATTGATTTCTAAGTCGTTTGAATTTTATTGTAATAATGTTGCAACTATATGCCTTTGTAAGAATGATAGGTATTTTAACGTTTAGCACATGATATAAAATACCTATTGATTATGGCTTAAGTTTAGAACAAGTGAGTGTCAATAGAACACATTAGTACACGTGTTAGTAAATCCACTAACTTAAGAGCTAGAAATAATGATATTCTAGCATCATGTTAACAAGTTGGGTTTTGAATGTAACCCATAACTTAATGATTTGTGGATTACTTAGTGCTTATTATTTGACATTATTTTGAGCTCATTATTATTGATTAAGTTCTGAATTTTCTGTTTTCCATTGTTTATGTACATGTATGTGAATGGATAATTGTTACTGGACCATTATTGTTACTTCCGCTTATAGATCTAGTTAATTAAATTATTGATATCGTAGTACATGGAAGGAACTATGTCATTTATGAGATGTGGAACCGCCATGACTCATATTAATGGTTTAATTAATGACGGTATTATGATAACCATTTCGAAAACTAATTTAGCTCTTATTGCGCGCCTTATGTATTCTACATTAAACCATATGTGAGATTTTACTATGGACCAAGTGGGAAACTGTTGGAATTTCCACATATAAAGCCCAGCCCATAATGTGGTCTATGTATTTTTAACCTTGGCTTAATATAGAAATAAGCTAATTAGTAATAGGTTATGTGGAAGTCATATCTACGGTAGATCTTAACTATGATGGACGGTCTAGATCTAATGGGCTTAGGTTTGTAGATTTAGGCGGTCCTCTCTCCACCTCTATAAATTGGTGTATGATCTCCATCCTCATATACTTACTATTATAACACATATTAGGGTTTAAGAGGCAAGGAGAGTGAAACCTAAATCTTGTGAGCTTTTCGGATCATCAATGCTATAGACAAGGTATGTGTATTTGTTAGTGATTAATTACGTGATTCATGATCCTTATTGTTTATTGATAATATTAATTATGCTTATATGGATTCCTTTCAGGTAGAAAGTCATGCAATTGTAACAGCTCTGGAGGTGGCAGTAGACAGAGGTTGGGGTAAAGCCTTTGTTTACAACAAAATACCATGGCAGCTATGGTGATGTTGTCCACAATATGGAGGGAGGCAAACTTCTCTGCGGACAAGGCATCGAAAGAAGCTCTTATTCTAACCCCTCAAGTTTTGTACACCTTTGAGGGAAGGCCTGTCTGGCTAACAAGATGTGAAAATCCTGACAGTGTTTATCATAGGTTTAGACGATTTTTCTGATGCAAATTGGCGAGGAGTAGATATGTTACCACCCACTTTATCCCTGTATACCTTTTGTACATTTGCATATTTATACAATTAAACTTACCTAGCCAAAAAAAAAAAAAAAAAACTTTATATAAATAAATTTTAGACCATAATACCAGTTCACAGTTCGTTGTTCTGATCGATCGATTAACCAAAATAATAAAAACCATAATACATAAACCAACAAACTTGCATTTCTATCAGCACCTAAGAAGACACCATCTTCATTTTCAGTAATATGTCGATAACTTCTTTCAAGGTCGTTTTTTTTTTTATTTTCTTGTAATCCCACAAGACACAAACAAGATACCTTATACGTAGCACTTGGATTATGCTCATTTACTTCCTTAAGAGCTTGACAATAGAAACATATACTTCACTTCCATATTTACGCTTCAACATCTAGCTGTTCATCGTCTTCATCTATAATTTTCCAAGCATTATTATAAGAAAAACAATATATATAATATTTTGACTACTACAATCAATCACATGATCAATGTTCATACCTTAGCTTCCCCACTGTTATTTTGGACTACCACGAAAGGATGTTGTGGCTGCAGGTTCCACAAATCTCCAACCTCTGCCAAACAGGACCTGATTGTGTCGGACGGACTTTGTTGGGGTTGTTGGGAGCTGTCGGAGGACTCTGACAAGATTGCCTTTATGCACCTGCAAAATAAGATAGAGTAAAGTGTGAAGGGGGACCAGGGTGGCCGTAGCCGCTCCGACGCTCAAGTCAGTGAGGGAGCTGAAAGCCTTGAAATAGCTTAAGTGGGGGTGTAGGGCTTAGAGAAGTGTACCTGTGTTGTGTACATTACCTCGTATTTATAGTGGGGGTAAGGTAGCACATGTGGTTGACAATTAGCCCTTCAATCACTGCATGATTCCGGCTAACTGCCATTTCTGGATGAGTAGAATCTTCCATATTTGGCGTTTGACAACATCCATTTGCATTCATACATTTCCTGCAAGTAAACATGTTAAACACGTGCAGGAACATGTAAAACATGTGCTGGAATATTCTGGAACGACATCCATGTCCACGTGGCATGTTCCTGTTGAGAGTTTGCACAGATATTACTTGGCAGCTGCTCAACCTAGCACCCGTGTATGTAAACATTGATCCTACAAGGTAGCCATCCAAGAGTGCGGACACTGCACGAGAGTCGTCCTTTGCGTGTTTGGGACGGATATTAAGGTGAGCCTTGTCAGTCCCAAGTCATTCGCTAGTGTCCTCAGTCGCTCGAGTGTCCTCGGCCACTGAGCTCTCTTGGAGCAAAGACCAGTGACAAAGCTACCCTTTCAATCTTGGGGTAGCTTGTTTCAGCGTCCAGCAACGTCCGGCTGGTAAAGTAGACTGGACGCTCGATCTTGTTCTCGACCCTGATCAGGACGACACTGATTGCATTGTTTGAGGTTGATAAGTATAAGCCCGGGACTTCCCCATTAGTGGGCTTCGAGAGGGAGATCCCAGATACTTTTTCTAGCCACTAGAAAGTAGGACTCTTCTTCAACAGTTTGAACAAGGGCCACACCTGTCTGAGGACATGGAAATGAACCTGTTAGGGCAGCGATCCTTCTTGTGAGTTTTTAACGTCCTTCTTGCTTTTGGGAGAGGGCATTTCCACAAGGGCTCTGATTTTGTCAGGATTTGCCCCAATGTCCCTCTTTGTCACCAAATAGCTAAGGAACTTTCTTGGAGTAACCGCAATAGTGCACTTTGCAGGGCTCAACTTCATCTTGTACTTTATGAGGATGCTGAATGTTTCTTCAAGATCTTTGAGATGGCTCTCCTTTCTGAGACTCTTGACTAACATGTCATCGATACACACCTTCATGGTCTTGCTCAGTAGCTCTTGGAAGTGACCACCCGTTGATACGTGGCCCCTACATTTTTGAGGCCAAAAGGCATGACAGTGTAGCAATAGAGGCCTTGTTATGTAATGAAGGTTGTCTTGTCCTGATCGTCTGGATGTAGGAGTATCTGATTGTATCATTCAAATTTGTGAAGTTGATACATACCCGAATTTTCCCATTTTTCATTGGAACTGCAACTATGTTGGCCACCCATGCTGGTAGCCTAACATCTTTGATAAAACCAGCATCTTTCAGCTTTTTCGCCTCTTTATTCACAACAGCCAACCTTTCAGGAGCCATTCTTCCCGCCCTCTGCTGAATAGGCGTGGACTCTGGTCTAACATTCAGCTTGTGGCATGCAATGTTTGGGTTGATCCCAGGCATCTCTTAAAATGACCAAGCGAACACTTGATCAATTCTGCCCTGTCTTTAGCTCCCATCGACGTACCAATGAAAGTTGTTCTACGCTCATCTTTGTACCCTATGTTAACCTCTTCAACTAGCTCGATGGTAGGTGGACCCTCTTTCTCCCACTTGCTTTCTGGATGGTAGGTGGTTCTAGTCTCTCTCTCTCTCTCTCTGAAAGGGTTTTGTTTTTTGTTTTTATACCCTGGAAAATTTTGGGTCCAAATGCAGGAAAATAGCAAGAAAATAAACTTTCCATAAAAAAGGTGAATAATAATTTTCCCGATATTGCGGGATAATGACGCGTTGACCAAGAAACACACAAAATCAAAACTATTAGAAAAATATTTTTATCAAACGAGGGAACAAAAAAAAACCCAGGAAAAACCCTAATTTTCCTATGTTTTAAGGGGTAGCGCAGTTATCAAACATACCCTAATACTTTTTGTGGGGGAATCTCGAGTTTGGTCTTTGGAATCATGTCTCTATATCAAATTATAGAGAGCCTAGCTACCACGATGAACATGGTGTCCCACATTATTAGAAAATATAATCAATAATGATTCCAATGGTTTTTATTTTTATTTTTGTTAAATGATTCCAATGGTTTAAAAACACCAATTAAAAGCACAAAATCTTAGAGCATCTCCAATGCAACCGTGGATTGCTAGAAAATTATATGGCATGTAGGATTAATAGACAATGGGTGAGAAAATGTTTCTCCGATGCAAGTGTGAATATATAATGTGAATCCTATATGTATGACCCTCTGAATCAGACGAAATAAGCCCTTAGGCTTATTCTAAATAGATAGGTCTTGCAAAATCTGATGCTGCTGGATATATTTTCGAGTACCATATCGACGCTTTTGGCAATTCTGCGGATGGAATACTAACAATGTACAATGAGGAAGCAAGAGAAATCTAACCCATGGCCCTATCGACGTGGTATATGCAGTAACCTCATATAAGACTGACTTCAATGCACATGAAAAATGTTAATCAGCAAGGACGCGATATACTTTTCACTGTGCAGAAAGGTCTATAGGAAAATACGATAGAGTAATTTCTCATGTAAAGAAGGTGCAACAATAGAGAGATGAGTATCGATACCGGTGTCCCTTCCTCCTGTAAGTGCGGGTAGATTATCAACATGCACAAGCTGTGGTCGTGGAATACCTACAATTGCACTCTAACTCACCGGTTTCCTTCCGCGCAGGTGGTTGGATGATTGCACTATTCGAGTGTTTACATTTAATGGTCGATGCATGGATACCGAAACAATCACCACAAATGCATTTGTTCATCCTCTTCAAAGTATTGTCAAGAGATGAAAATAACCTATATCAGCCTTGATCGTATCTCTCAGCCAGTCGATGTCATTTACCGTCTTCGAATCGTATTTCTTAACATGCATTGGGATGTAGAAAGATTTGTATTCATTCCCACATGGTCCATTTGTGCATCCATCATAGTTTCGAAATGGGCAAAGGATAATCATCAAACAGTCAACTTTTTACCTTTTTTTTCTTGGCTTGGCTGGCATTTTTTGCGCGACTAGGGTGTCTAGTGTGGCTCGGCTTGAGTCAGCTGCTGGCTTGACTGCTTGTGCTCGCTCGACTGGCTGGCTATGTTGGCGCAGCTCAGTTCGGCTCAGCTCAGCTCGGCTGGTCTTAGCTAATTTTACGAGATGAAGAATAGATCTCGATTTGAGGAGGAAGATCGCAATCTGGAAAAGGTGTTAGTGGAAGGAGATGGTGGTGATGATTACTAAATTAAGGGTGGTTATGGTGCTAATGGCTGGTAAGGTTGGGTGGTGGTGGCGATTACTTTGGCAGTGTGGTGATTGTGGTGGAGGTGGTTCGGGGAGAGAGAATGAGGCACCGTGGGAGAGAATCCAAAGTGAGGAAGATGGTGGTGGGTTCCAGCAGTGACGACACTCAGAAGAAGATCTCACGTTGCGGCGGCGGCTATCATCGGAAAGATGACTTTTTTTAACTAAAACAAATTTTATTGATAAGCTCAAGAATTATACAAAAGTAGAGGATAAACACGCTACAAACTGCGTGGCAAGTCCTTTTTTTTTTTTTTTCTTATTTGATTTCTAGATCACAAACAGAAGTTAATTATTTAATAAACATTGAAGTTGTGAAAAACCCCAAATATTTTCAAAACATCCAACTTTGAGAATTTGGAAGGATTTTAACCTATAAATTGAAAATGAAAATCCCCAAATATCAATGAATCAAAAGTTTCTTATGGGAGGTAAAAATTATTTTAATACTGCCATGTATATTATTTTTCTACTATATCACTTATTTAATTTGTTTTTCCATCCCAATCTATTTATCCAAACATAATAAAAATTAATTGAGCCCCAATCAGTAAACCCACCCCACCCAGATTTTGTAAGTTGATAAACATGCCCCGATAGTAAATATGCCCGATATGAGTCAAACTGGAATTTTAATTAAACATCTCTTCATCTATTGAAACTAGTAATAACCTGTGCTATTGGCACGATTATTTTAGAAAACTTTATTTTACTTTTATTCATAAAACATTGAATTAAATTAAAATTGTTTGTTTAGTCCGTAAATATATATTAGGTGTTATATTTTTAAAATTTTATTATTATCATTTTGTTTGTTTAATACTTTAATAGTAGTAACTCATGTATCTGACATGTTGTTTTTTAGTTTTATTTTGAATAAACTATTTTGGTAGATTGTAGTGATCGATGGACAGACATTTAGTGTTTATCCCTTATCTGACAAAAAATAGATTCTAATAAGGATTAAAATAGTACATAAAACACGTATTCTTAAAATTTTAGTCTAATAATTGCATACTTCAAGATGATTAAGTTTTTTTTTTTTTTTCCTGGGTAAAATAATATATGAATTTAGAGCATATAGACTGTGATAGTTGGTTACCTAATACAGTATATGAATTGGCTAAACTATCGAGTTATGCAACAAAGTAGGGATGAATTTCCAAACTATACAACCAACTAAATTAGGTTTAAAATCATCAGCAAACTTTTAATTTTTTTGCAATTTATGCAATGCCGTTAACAATCCCTTAACAGACGTTAGGTTTTGCTGAATGTATTTTTTTTTTCAATTTTTTATTGCTGGCTGTGTAATAATTTATTGCTTATTGTATTTCTTTTTTTTTTTATTTTTTTTATTGTTGACTGTGTAATAATTTATTGCTAATTGTGTAAAATAAGCAAAAAAGAGATTTTTCAAAGCAAAACCCAAAATTAAACAATGATTACATGATGATATGTTATTTAACCCAAAAACAACCATCTATAGAATATTATAAGGCGACCTCATAAACACAACCGTTAGATGTCTATTGATCGAGACAACTATAACCAATTAGATATATATTAAATTATATAATCGATGTAATAATAGCCCTTAGATATGAAAAATCGATCCTAACCTTTAGTTGTCTATTGAGACAATCGTAGCCATACGATTAACATTATTTAAGTAATTTTCATTTAATGTACCAAATATAACCTATAATGTAATATGTAATAAGTAATAACTCCACAAATTAATTATTACATAATAACCTCATTATACTTTATTTAGAATATGAAATTAAATTTAAGAATATTATAGACATTTAATATAGACATTTAAATGAAAATATATGCTTCTATTCATGTTATATATTTCTTTTGTTCATCTCTCCCACCCACCAAAATCAGTCCACTTTCACGTATAGGCTTCCAGGTAATATGTTAGTGATACAAAATGCTAAAAAGTCTTCCAATTGTTGTTAATTCCTTCTTCATTAGCTGTATTGTTTTTTCCTTTCTTCTTTTTGGGACAGGTACAAAGTTCTACTTGCAATGACTGTTATAAAATTATTTTTTTTGGCTTCCAATTACAAATAATTTTCACTTTTATTTTTTCCCAGTTTCATATGTTTGATATAATGTAGGATTTAAAAGTTTAACACAAAAATATAATGTATTCCAGGGACTGTCAGTGTATAGAAACTAAGGTTGTGATTTATTGATTCTTCTAGGTGAAATTTCTTCCATTCCCAACTAAATTTATCGACACATGTCCTTGATTTATGAAAAATAAGATAAAAACAGGAAAAAAATTTGTGTATAGATCGACAGACAAGCTATATATCGATGCAAACCAATCCGAGTATGTGAACTTATATCCTACTGAGTTCTTGAACTCACTTAATCCGCATGGATTCCCACCATTCTCTCTCATGGTCAAATCAGGTTCATGGCTTATACTCTTAAGAGATCCTGCCTATATAAATGGGATGCGCATTGGAACTAGATTGATGGTGACACAATGTGCAAATCAATACATTCAAGCAAAAATTCTTATTGAAAATAAACCAGGTGAAATAGTGGTTCTACCACGAATAACATTAACTTCATCGTTTTCCAATGCTCCGTTCCAAATTACAAGGACACAATCTCCTGTTATGCTTGATGGTAGTGATGAGCAAATCGACGATTGCAATTGAGATTTCTTTTTGTAGTTTTCTTCAAAAGTTTATTTTGCTTAGAACTATATATGTATCCGACATAGTAGTTTTTTTCCACAATTTCATTAAGGTGAGTTATTTTTTCTTTTCTTTTTTTTTTCTTTGTAGATATTCAGGAATAGATTTGTTGCTTATTCTAAAAAAGTATATGGTAGTTCTATCAAATTAATTTGGAGACTGTATAGTTTTTGGTATGAGAATAACCTTGAGTATATTGGTTGTTCCATTAATTTCTATATCAATTTTGTTGCTTTATTAGTTGTTGATCTCTTTGTTGTATATTCAACATGCACCTTATTAATCATTTTGCGGGAATGGTCATTGGTCACTCTCTTCTCTTAATCTATTATCATTAGCTATATATATTATCTTTTAATTCAACAGACATGGGCTATGCATATATAGTTATGCAACTTAGTAATCTCTTTGCAGGATTAATGGTCACATGTCACTCTCTTCCCTCAGTCTATTATATCAATAGTTATATTATCTTTCTCCTTTTTCGGGGTGAAGTTACTGGTATATTATATTTCTCCTCAATTTCTTTTGAACATATATTTTCACCTCTTTTATACATAACAGGAGAAGAAAAAACGATGGTTGGGTGGCTAAAGTACAAACGAACACATAATAAAGTGTTCTATTGGGTGGCCATTGTATTTGACTTTTGTTAATTGTTACGCCTAATGTCTTTTTCACTTTTTTAGCTTCTTACATTTGATTTGTATAAGATATATCTTTTTACATAAAAAGTTGTACTTGATGCATAAATAAAAATGTTGTACAAAATTATACACTATTTATATTTTTTTTATTAGATCCATTGCAAATGATCAAATTAAACAACTATGATGTCAAATGATCCAAACTTAAAAATGGCATGTGATCTCAAAAAATTTATCGGCTAGATTCAACTTAACCTTCAAAGTATCTTGACTTTGCAACTTCATTAAACTTCAGATGTTGCAACTGGAAAAACACTTAATAAATTGTTGCAAAGGTATCCAAATATTCATATAACTCTCTCACTACAAACACTTATATATAGTTTTTTGAACAATATTTTTGCACGGTTCTATCAAAATTTTAATATTATATCAAAGAATAGCCCCCCAATAAAAGTATTATTATTTTTACAATAATTCATTTCAATAATTTTTAAAATAAAATTAAAATAATATCTTAAACATAAAATGTCTATGAAAACAATTGCATCGCCTATTACTGCATAAACAAATTAGTATGACAACTATGGCTCCAAAAAAAAAAAAAAAAACTATTGCATCACCTACTTTTATTATGAAAAATAAAATACCATCTATATTCGTTTCAATAAATTTTGAAAAGAAAATTTTAAAATCAAAATTAAAATAATAATGCCGTAGGTACGGGTTATCACAGTAAATTAAAATTTTAAGTTGAATTTGATGAAATCCAAGAGATTGAGAAGTACAAAATTGAAATATGGGGTTTACAAACCCAAGACTTATCTTCTTTTGAGATAAAGCCAATTTTTTATTTTTTATTTTGAAAAAAAATCATCCGATCAGAAAAAAAAAAAATAACGTTTGTTAGAATTCATTTGACGGCATTGTATAAATTGGAAAAACTTAAAAATTTGCTAATGATTTTAAACCTAATTTAGTTGGTTGCATAAATCGGGAATTCGACCATACTTTGTTGCATAACTCGACAGTTTAACCATATGATTTCCTTAGGTTTTATAGAGATGTGTTCATTATGGATGAGGGTTGGTTAAGTGATTTTTGGAGCTAAAATTTCTTCAAGATTTTTTTTTTATTGCCTCTTCGGCATTTTTTTTCCAGTGTAGTAATTGGGCAACATTTTTTAGATAATCTCATATTATATATTGGAGTGCTTGTGACACAAAACTTAATGATGTTGTCATAAGTTGGTTTAATTTATCAAGTTTAGAAACACGGATGAAATTATACTAACTAAGAATGGAATTTCAATATCTAAGTACAATACTAACAACATAGTATTTTGTAAACAAATGAATTTGGATTGACATTGATTGGCATGAATATAGAACCACACTCTCACTGAAAATTGTTCGATTTAGTTTGGTGCATGTCATTGAATGAGTTATAGGCTTGATTGAGCCCAAATAGATGATTGTGGCAACGACCTAAAAGTGCTACAAAAAAAAAGAAATGGCACACAATAGTCAAGATCAAACCCAACATCCAAAGTTAGAAAAGAAAATGTTACTACTTAGACTGTGCACGACAGAGTGGTGTTTTCGATCAAGAGTTCATTGTAAGGTTGGGCTATGATGATTTCATTCTCACATGATTTGGGCCATGTACAGATCGACATCACAGCGGAAAAACTCACTTTGGTAGTTTAGTTGGTACTTTACTGTATCATTTTATTCATAAGAATCTATTTGATGTACTTACTTAAACCTTCCTTTTGGCGCAAAATCTTTGATGTTAAGTAAGCTTTGCGACCCAGTTGCTGCAAGATACTGTTGGAGTTGGCATTGGTGGTAGTTATTTGACTTATCAAGCCGATGGTTGTATATGGATTGATATCAATTGGCATAAGCAGAAGCAACAACAATTATGAATAATACCATTCTTTCTCAAACTTGATGCCTTCAATTGGTAGTGTGAGCAACTACTACGAAGGCAATAATATAGGAAGAACCATAAGAACCAAAAAAGACGTAAGATTTTCTTATCAAGAATTTATATACTTGTATGAGCTACAAAGAATTTAGACATACATAATATTTCGAGTTTATGCAAACAAAACACAACATTTTGGGGAGAGACATAACTTTGTTTTACAAAATATAATTAATGTGTAAGGCACTTTTTTCCATCAAAAGAAATTCTAGTGTTTTAATTTCTTCTACTCTTTCGAGGACATTGTTACATTACAGTGTCAAGGTAAGTCAAAAGATATTTGAATCGGCATACCTGAAAAAGCATCATATATCACAATTGTGGAGTTATTACTTAATACATTATAGGTTATATTTGGTACATTAAATGAAAATTACTTAAATAATGTTAATCCTATAGCTACGATGGTCTCAATAGACAACTAAAGGTTATGATCGATTCTTCACATTTAAGGGCTATTATTACATCGATTATATAATTTAATGTATATCCAATGGTTATAGTTGTCTCAATACATATCTAACAACTGTGTTTATAAGACCGCATTATAATATTATATAGATGGGGTAATAACGGCAAATTTTTTTATATGTTGTGATTTTTGGTGTGGGATTGTTGGACGAAAGAATAAATGCCATGTGTCTATAAAACTACCAAAACTACTTGTTCAAATCTCACTTGGGTACGTGGAAGTGTTTTATTGGTCCCACAAATCTCACACCGAATAATCACAACATATAAAACTTATTACCCTCTAGTCGGCCAATATTTTCATAAAAAGAAAAAAAAGCAAGAGCTTAATAATGGAGTAAAAAGCAAGAGAGATTTCTCAATTCTATGAATCGGATTTATTATTAAGATTTTACTAGATTTTCATTATAGCTATTATTTTTTAACCTTCGGCATTTCTGTCAATGTAGTTAATAACCATTGGCAAAATCATTTTGTACCTGGCAAAATCCGTAGCGGATAGGTTAGACAAAAATAAAAGGATAAGCGACGATTAAGCGGGTGCAAATTTTTTTTTAATATTGAACCTGGACTATCATGGGGACTAAAGGTATATATTTTTAGTTAAACATCCAATTCCAAATAATGAACCACACTGAAGTCAAACCTATAGGGACTAAATGTATATATATTTTTTCTTGATAATCAAACCTGTACGGACTAAAGAAATACTATATATAAATGTAAAGTTGCGGATAATTAGGGTTTCAGTTTTGCTATCAACATTTCTCTTAGGTTTCTGCAACTTTGAGCTGAAAGAGAAAAGACAGCCATCACTCATCAGCCAGGATGGATGAAACTCCAAACCCTAACAAGAAACTTAACCCCTCAAACAGTAGTAATGATGATGAAGATAGAATCAGTGCTTTACCTGATTCAATACTTCTTCACATCTTGTCTTGCAAGAAGATATACATGTCTGAAATTGTTTATAAGCATAATAACATTATCAATAAACAATAAGGATCATGAATCACGTAATTAATCACTAACAAATACACATACCTTGTCTATAGCCATTGATGATCCAAGAAGCTGTACAAGATCTAGGTTTCACTTTCCTTGCCTCTTAAACCCTAATATGTGTTGTCATAGTAAGTATATGAGGATGGAGATCATACACCAATTTATAGAGGTGGAGAGAGGACCTAAATCTACAAACCTAAGCCCATTAGATCTAGACCGTCCATCATAGTTAAGATCTACGGTAGATATGACTTCCACATAACCTATTACTAATTAGCTTATTTCTATATTAAACCAAGGTTAAAGGTACATGGACCACATTATGGGTTGGGCTTTATATGTGGAAATTCCAACAGTCTCCCACTTGGTCCATAGTAAAATCTCACATACTGTTTAATGTAGAATACATAAGGCGCGCAATAAGAGCTAAATTAGTTTCCGAAATGGTTATCATAATACCGTCATTAATTAAACCACTAATATGAGTCATGGCAGTTCCACATCGCATAAATGACATGGTTCCTTCCATGTACTACGATATCAACAATTTAATTAACTAGGTCTATAAGCGGAAGTAACAATAATGGTCCAGTAATGTCTTCATAAAAGACTATTTCTGTCAACAATTATCCATTCACATACATGTACATAAACAATGGAAAACAGAAAATTCAGAACTTAATCAATAATAATGAGCTCAAAATAATGTCAAATAATAAGCACTAAGTAATCCACAAATCATTAAGTTATGGGTTACATTCAAAACCCAACTTGTTAACATGATTCTAGAATATCATTATTTCTAGTTCTTAAGTTAATGGATTTACTAACACGTGTACTAATGTGTTCCATTGACACTCACTTGTTCTAAACTTAAGCCATGATCGATAGGTATTTTATATCATGTGCTAAACATTAGAATACCTATCATTCTTACAAAGGCATATAGTTGCAACATTATTACAATAAAATTCAAACGACTTACAAATTAATAACTCTAAGACATGATATAAAGTTTTGCAACTATACAACATTGCATGTAGTTATTTTACAACATGCTACAAATTTGGCTTCTATGGTGGGTGAAACAATAATGTTTTATCAACTATCCACACACCCATTAAATTCCGAATTTGTAAAACCAATCACCTCAAGGTGATTAGATCTCTTAAAATATGAGCATACGGTTTCTCTTTCATTCGTTCTTGTTCAAATTCATTCATAGGATCTTGATTTAATTCAAATATTCCCCCTCTGAATTGGAACATCATTACAGTTATGCCTTAACACATTAAATCTATCCAAAACTTTATTAATGAAATCTTTCTGAGACGTTCCAACAATTATTGTGATCAATCCCGAAATATTTTTATTTCTATCACATATGACGCATCACCATAACTTTCATTGCAAAGTGTTCAGACAGAATAAATGTTTACATAAACGAAAATCACTGCTGCGAAACAATAAATCATCAACATACATAATCAAAATAATAAACTTACTCCCACTGAACCTTGGGTATGTACATTAAACCCAAACGTTTGATACTATTAATCATTAGGTACCATTTTCGAGAAGCTTGTTTTAAGTCTGTATATTGACTTTTTTAACAAATAGATTATGTGTTCTTGTTCTTCCTTTATGAAGTTGTGTGGCTAATTAAACCATGTAGACTTTATCTAAACTTTCATTCAAAATATCATTTTCACATTTATTTGGTGTAACTCTAAATCGAAATGAGTCACCAACGCCATAATGATTCTCAGATAATTCTTCTTTAACACATAAGTGAAGGTTTCACGCACGAGAAAGTAATGCCACCATATTGAGTAAACTGTTTGGATACAAGTTTTGTTTTATGGCATTCAATAGAACCTTTTGAGTCAATTCTACTAACCCCAGACTTAGTTAAAATCCACACTTAATTTATCTCTTCATTCATGGCATGAATCTTTTTATCAGAATTACTATAAATAATGGCTTGTGAAAATGTAACTAGATCATTAAATTCAAATTCTTGTAAATACAACACGTGGTCATCCAAAGTAGTTGGTCGTGATCTTTAAGATCTTTTTAATGCTACTTCTTGTGTGTGTTTACCTTCAGTTCAATGACATTAATTTCATTAAGTGGTTGAGGATCAACTTGTTGTTTATTGTTGTTAAGTGGTGCAACAACATGAGGAACAACAAAAGTAACAATAATATCATTACAAAATTGAGGTAACAAAATTGGTACCATAATTTCTTTAATGATTACCTCTTTGATATGATCACTCCCACTTATTTTGTCATTCATAACGAATCAATAATTTCCAGTTTCAATAATTCTAGTGGCCGGTATGGTTAGGATAGTAAAATCTATACACTTTGGACTTTTTTGGATAAACCCTAAATGTGTAAATGTCTTGATCTAGGTTTCCAACTTTTTCACAGTTCAAAAAAAAAAAAAAAAAAGTGTCTTTGTAACTGTCTTACTAAGAACCTAGTTCAATATATACACTACAGTTCATAAAGTATACATCCAAAATGATATGGGTAAGTTAGAATTACTCATCATGCTTCAAACCATATCCATAAGAGTTTGATTATGCCTTTGAGCTACACTATTCTGTCATGGAGAACCAGACATTGTGTATTAGGCATACATTCCTAACCGTTCTAGAAGTTTGGCAAAAAGACCGGGATATTGTCCTGTGTCATCGATCATACCTTCCAAGAAATTCACTACCTCTATCAAACGTATAGTTTTCACCTTTCTATCTAATTGTCTCTTAACTTCAGTTATGTAAATTTCAATAACATTTACATATGAGACTTATTATGCAATAGATATATACAATAATGAGAAAAAATCATCAATAAAAGTAATGAAATACTTTTCTCTACTAAAAGATGGAACATCAAAAGTCCACATATGTCTATTTGAATTATTTCAAGAAGCGTACTTCCTATGACTCTTCTTAGTGTGTTTGGTTTGCTTGACTTAATGCATTCCACACACACACACACACACACCAAAATTAGTAAAGTTAAGGTTCGGGAAAACCCCTTCTTTTACTAGTCTACTTTTCATCTAGATGTATAATCCAGTCTTTTATGCCATAATAAAGATAAACATTAATCATAATCAATTCACTAAGGGTTAGGAATACCAATTAAGTTTGATCGAACCATACTAAAACCAAAAGCTTACCTTTTATATCAAACAAACGCCATATTCACATAAATGGCATCGGCACACACATAGTGTATATCCAAATACAATTAGAGAATTGTTCATTCAACTTCTTGAAACATGAATTAAACTTGAGTGACATGATTATAATGTTGTTTAAGCCTTGCCTATACTTGAACTAGTAGTCTCGCCATTTAATTCACATTCCACTTGTCTTTAATAGTGTAATAGTGAAACTAAACATACTATATAGACAAGAAATTTAGAACAAATTGGAGGACAAAGTAATCATCCACTAACATGCCTAAATTCTTTGATTTAACAACTAAATTTGAAAACTCAAGGATACAATCATGCATACTATATATGAGTACTATCAATAGTAATCAGTTCAACAATTAACTTTTCAGCTAGCAGTGCCAAAATGATTCTTAATATTATTCATCAACAATTATTCACATAAACATTGAGTTTAATTTGCATGTTCAATCGAGTTCATGCATAATGCATAATTTTTTCCTTTTTACTATTTTTATAAAAAATAACAGTAGATTCAACAATAAGGAAACATATGCCAAGATCTAGAACTCCCACTAAAATCAACTAGAGTTATTCATTCTAGTTCATTACATTAGTCTTCTTAAGGATAAAAACATACAAAATATACGAAATATAAGAATAATAGAACGTGAAGAATAAACATGCTCACAACATTAGTCAACACATTAATTAAACAAATATGACTAAGATTTTTAGTAATACTATAAATGGGTGACATATCACATGATCAAAATAAGCATGGTATCTGTGGATATCCTACACTCATTTAATCACAAATACGTGCAACCCCTTAAGTTTATCCAATGTAACATATGCTTGATCTACTTGTGGGTAGCTCAATAATGCAAGTGAATAAATAGGCAATAAGGTACTTTGTCTAACATTCAACACAATATTTAGTTCACTGTGGTGAAAACCAAATCATAATATGAATGGTCAAGGAAGTTTTAATATTCATTAAACATATTGGAATCACTGCAATGGATACCAATAGAAAACTTGATATGAATATAAAACAGAAAACAATGTCAATAATCGTAATTGGTTCGCTGTGGTGATACCAAATCATGATGATATGAATCTTAAGGGAATAAACATGCAGCCGAATAAATGCTACAAGATCAAAATATCATAATGCATCTTAATCATAAGAAGTGCACAATCTAATAAATTCAACTAGGGCACATGCATAATATGGGACTTAAAACGAAAGAATAATTATAAGCATACAAGTATGAATTTGGCATAGAAGTAAATGACATTATAATATAAACTATTACAAAAAAAAATTTAACTGTAAGTCCCAAACACATTAACTATGGGTTGTGACTGTAAGGCTTATGCAAACATTAATTCGAAAATCTTGTGCAAAGAGTAATTGAAAATACCAAACTACCAAAACACTAATGGACAAAGCGTTAAATCCAAAACAAAAATTGGTTCAGTTTTACTTTATGGTATATTCATAAAAATCAATATTCATAAACATACTTGGTTTCACTGTGGTGAATACCAATAAAAACCTTAACACGAATATTGAATAAGAAAAAACAATTTTGATAACACTTTAGTTGGAACCACTACTGTGAATACCAATGCGTTTCTTGTTATAAATATTACCATTATAATTTTGCACAATATTTAATCAGTAAAATACATCATCATAATACAATTGGTTGGGTTCTTGTCACTAAGTGAGGCACAAAAACCCAAAGTAATAGTATACTATAGGACAAAAAATACTTAATATGGGTTGTAACAGTAAGGCCCAAAACCCAAAGAATGATATATCAGATTATCATCTCCTTTGGAAAGATGTGTACTACGGCAGTAATCGAAGTAGGAAAATTACCCAAAAAAAACATTAAACTTTAGCCAGTAAGAATGAATGGGGTCTTTGGAACCGGGTTACATAAGAATTTAACATTCTACGGATTAACATTAAACTTCAGCTAGTAAAGAAAGTCCAGATTAATAAGGATTATACGTTACTTAGAAGGGGTACTACCAGACATGCTAATATCAATCAATTTTGGGAATACAAAGCATTATATTAGGCTAGCAATAAAGCCCACAATTGGACTTATATTGCAGTACACACCAAAACCATAACCCAACAGGATTAACAAAGTCACTACTGGACGAAACATGATGTTATAATTAATGACAGTAATCCTGCTAGCTTCAAACAGTAATCATAATAATCATGAATTAATTCTAGAAGAAGCAGCTAAAACCATATATTGCATTAAACAAAACTTTGTTGAAGTTGTTCTGTCCTTATTATCCAACTAATCATGCATCGAGAATTCATGCACCATAACCCCATATATATTACTGCCAACCATTAACCAAAAATTCATAAGTGTTCATAATACCCAAAGGTCCCATATTAATTAATTAGTGATCACGTACAGTAAAAAATTTATGAGTCCAAAAGCATACTAACGCTAATCTTGATGTAATTTATAACGGAAAGAAATACTACCGTATTTAATCACAAGGAATATCATCTTAATCATACGAATCATCAACCATAAAAATAAGAATTACTGTTTTCTTTAATGCGGAATCATAATAAACAGTATTAAATTAAACGAGGATGATAGAACTAATAACATGATTCATATTGGCGACTGATACCACATATAAACATAATAATATTATTGATAAACAATAAGGATCATGAATCATATAATTAATCACTACACATACCTTTATTTGTCCATAGCCATTGATGATCTGAGAAGCTGCACAAGATTTAGGTTTCTCTCTCCTTACCTCTAAAACCTTAATATGTGTTGTAATAGTAAGTGTATAAGGATGGAGATCATACACCTATTTATAGAGGTGGAGAGAGGACCTAAATCTACAAAACCTAAACCCATTAGATCTAGACCATCCATCATAGTTAAGATCTACGGTAGATATGACTTCCACATAACCTATTACTAATTAGCTTATTTCTATATTAAAACAATGTTAAATATACATGGACCACATTATGGGTTGGGCTTTTATAAGTGGAAATTCCAACAATAGACTGTTATCCTGCAACATTGTAACTTGTAACCAGTTCTGCATCCTGATTCTTTTAAACCAATTCACAAATAAGAAAATATAATGGGATTCACATATCAGCTAAAAAAAGGCTGTTTAAACAGCTGGTTTAAGAACCATTAATAGAATGGTGTTGTGACAATAGAGCAACCCAACAAGATTCTTGGTAAAACAATTTATGTTTAAGTGAAAGAGAGAGGTTGAGTAGGCCGAACTAACTTAACTGGATTCGATATGTACATATGCCTTGAAGAGGTATGTACGTCCAAACACGATAGAGTATCTAGGATAGGTACGTATGTACATCTTTACGTACGTCCATATAGCTAGGAACTGCAATCTGATAGACTGGGAATAAGGTGTAGGACTCGAACCGAACTTCACCGAACACATTAAGGTTCATCCTAATAATGTCATCATGGCGAGATACCCTCCAACACGCCTAAAACGTTTTTTTTGCTTTAAAGTGATTAATATTGAAAACGAAAGGGAAAAGGGAGAAAGCACAAGAAGGAAAAAGAATATGGAAGAGTGGTTCATAGAACACACCATTTTTCATAAAACAGAACACAAAAGTTATGCTTTAATTTCCTAAAGTATGTGGCCTAGACTCATTTGTGACAATAACCTATAACTCTAAGAGCCCTTATAGTTCTTACTTACAAGAGACATCCTTTACTCATAATGTCATTTATAAGATATACCACCCACCCACAATTTCTGTGTTCTCGTGTTTGCTTATTATTATATCAACTTACTTAGTGATAGAAAAATAGTTGCAGTATTTTTATCCAACGATGCATTCACCAAGTAACCCTACAACACAAAGTATATCCTTTGAAATTTTGAGCGAATAACAAGATAAATATAAACTTCCAAGGTTGAACTACCCGTCAATATAAAAAATTCAAGGGATTTTTAGACGTAGCCCCACCCCCCCATTTATAGTCACGTTTTGAGTAAACCCCCCCCATTTGTCCAAGTTTGGATTTTAACCTCTCTCTGTTTGTTACTGTCAAATTTAACGTCAATTTTATTTGTAACTTCCCAAAATGCCCTCAATTGCTATTTTAGACTTAACTCTCTAAAAATATGAGAGAGGGGTATTTTAGAAAGTAAAATAAAAATAGACGTCAAATTTGACAGAAGTATACGGAGAGGTGGTAAATATGGCTTGTGCGATAGTTGTATTACTTCTAGTAATCTTGTAGTAGTTACTAGTAGTAGTCAAACTTGCTGTATATATTTTGTATATGGTAGTGATATGATGCTGGATTTAAATTTCCTAATATTACTAATAGAAATGTGGAAAGGGTCTCAACAAGATATTTTAGAGTGGGTTAGACCAGAATAGGAAAGGGTAAAGGACTGAAAGTAAATAAATGGGAAATAAAAGAAATAATCATGCCCATTCTTTCTTTAGCGGTTTAATTATCTTTTATGAGAAGTGGCCCAGCAAGCACCAACCCAAGGTATCTTGGCCTACCGCGCACCAACCTATGGCATCACACGCTCCAAACAGGGGGTGGATCCAGGATTTTGAAATAGGGTGGGCTTGAACTGAGGGGAAAAAGAAAACAATAACACAAAATTAAAGAAAAGTTTAAATTTAAATGGGCAAAATAAATAAGGTTCTAACTCATTATTTGATGAATTGGGTGCTTGACGACAGTTTTCATTAGACCTAAAATCAAAAAATGGTATAACAACTGACACAATCAATATCAATCAATAATATTAAAATATTTAAATATTTAGTACCCCTCTCACGAAGTGGAGGGGTTGTGTGTTTGAAACACGTCAACAGCTGATTGTCGATATAAGTTTCCACACGTAATTTAAAGGGGTAGGGGTCCCTCAACCCCACATGCCAATCAAAAAAAAAAAAAAAGTGTATGAGTATTTTTTTTTTCTTTTCAATGTGACATAAAAGAAAAAACCCAAATCAATCAATGAGAGAAAGACAAAGAAGCTTGGAAAGCTTAGAAGAATACTCCTCAAATCAAGATATTATTATTATGTTTTACCAAAAAAAAAAAATCAAGATATTATGCTGATATAAAATCATGAGAATTGTTTTGCTCACCACCCTTTTGCTCACCACGTTCCCCACCCCTTTGATAACTTCTATCTATCTTAGGTGCTATTTTGCCCCTATTAATTTTTATTTTTTGTTTTTTGTTTTACTATTATTTATTTATGTTTCTGATATTTAGAAGAAATACATACAATAATTGTATTTTTTTTTTTTTTTGCTAAATACAATAATTGTATTGATACTCACAATAACGTCTAATATTATTTACCATTCCTGTCCATTCTAACTAATATTTATTTATTTTTGACAAAATTCTTCCATCCATTTGGTCGTTTAAAGATGAGGAGGAGAAAGAAAAAAATAGGAGAAGATCGATTGAGAGAGAAATCCAAGTAACGACTGAGGTGTTTTGTTTTAAGAAGATTGTTTTAATTAGTATGAATTAGATACGGGCATATCTGTAAAAAAAAATGGAAGTTATCAGAAAAATATTTTCAAGATTTTAGAGCCACGTGTAAAGATCTCATTGAGGTGGGGAGGATGGTGAGCAAAAAAAATTCTCTAAAATCATATCAAGATATTTTCTTAATATATAGTTATAGGGTTGACTTTCTACTAATTTTTTTCTATGAACTCACCCCGGGCTAGAGCCCTGTTAAGCCCAGCTAATGGTCTGCCACTGGCTCCAAGCCTCAGTAAGACTTATTGGGCGAGTGTGAACACTTCCTCATTTTGCTGTTTAGGGGATGAAGAGGCTTAATGAGCACCAGCCCAAGGTATCTTGGCTCTTTAGGCACCAACCCGTGGCATCACACAGTATATATATATATATATATATATATATATATATATATAAATGTAAAGTTGCGGATAATTAGGGTTTCATTTTTATCAACATTTCGAGCTGAAAGAGAAAAGACAGCCATCACTCAATCATTAGCCATATGGATGAAACTAAAAACAGTAGTAATGACGATGAAGATAATATCAGTGCTTTACCTGATTCAATACTTCTTCAGATTTTATCTTGCAAGAAGATATGCATGTCTGAAATTGTTCGGACAAGCGTTCTTTCGAGAAGATGGAGGTATTTATGGACTTCTCTTCCAATTCTTAGATTCTATGATGAAGCTGTTGATAATGAAATTGGGTTTTTGAATTTTGTTGATAATGTTCTTCATCTTCATGATGATTCTATTATACACAAATTAGTTCTTCACTGTTATTTTTCGAGCTCTGGTGACCGTATTGATTCAATTATTGCTGAGGCAGGTAGAAGAAATGTTCAAAATATTCATCTTTCCTTTATTTTGAATGACAACCCTTTAAAATTACCTGATTGTCTCTTTAATTCAGAGATTGGGAAAATTTATTTGGAATCATGGCACGAGGACAATGACTATTTAGTCGAATTGCCAAATTCTGTTTGTTCAGCTGCTTATTTAAGAACATTGAAATTATATTGGGCGAAATTTCCGGAAGGTGATTTAAATGGTGAACTTGTGTTGAGCTGTCCAGTTTTGGAAACCTTGATTATTAGTGATTGTCAAGTTGAACATTTGAATGTTCTTACTATATCTGCTCAACAATTGAAAACCTTAAGTGTTACAGATAATATTTCTGGTACTAATATCAAGATATGTACTCCGAATCTCACGGCATTGCACTTGGAAGGAGAACTTTATGATGATTATTTTCTAGACAATTTTCCTTCTCTAGTTAGTGCTTGTGTTCATCTATCTGTTAAGGGGGATGACGATGCTCACCTATACTGCAAAGTTCTCAAAGGGCTCTACAATGTGACGAATTTGACATTGTCTTATGGCTGGGATGAGGTATACTTCTGAGTTTTGATTCAAGAATATTTTTTCATTTTTGTATGTGTGTATGTATGTATGTATGTATGTATGTATGTATGTAACGCGGGATTTCAATAGAAAAACCTTAAAACCATAAAAATGGCGACCACCCTTTTGCGATTTTCTACGGTTTCGTGTTCTTGACTCTTTCTTCATGACTACCCTTCCTGATCCTTCAGGGAAGGAAGGAGCTCTGAATGGATTATCTCCTACTCCTTCTTTCTCTTCCCTTTCAAAAGTTTTACCCCAAAAGCCATTGATCTTGCACCAACCACTTTTGGATCTTTTTGTAAGGATGGCAAGCTTGCCATTTGCTTTAGCAAAGAGGACATAAGAGCATGGACAAAACCTGGTTTCCTCCTTTTTTGTAGTCCTCAAGTTCTCTTATCAAAGACCTAATCTTGTAAATTTGAGAGGCAACATTTCTCGTGATTGGAATGTTATTGGAGGATTCGCTATGGGTCTCATCGATCCAAGACATATACTTGTTCGCTTTGAATCTGAAACAGAAGGAACAATTAGCTATTTTGGTCCTCTAACTTTGCTCAAATTTTCAGTTGAGTCCTCAAAGTTTAAACTGGTCAATTTGGTCCTAAATCTTTCGAAACGTTTGCAAAATGGTTTGGCCGTTTCCAAGTATTTAACAGAGTTGCCCAGTGGTAGTTTACTATCATACGTGGCAGTTTATGAAATGCCAAAATATAAGAGGGGGAGGTTAATCATTTTCGATATTGTTTAACTCAAGGTTTTTCACTTCAGATATAGGTACAGGGCAATTGAGTAGACCACGTATGATAGTTAACTGTTACTGGGCAACTTTGTTAAATGCTTGGAAACATGAAGATAAACGAGTGACCATTTTGCAAAAGTTTTGAAAGATTTGGCACCAAATTGGCTAGTTTAAACTTTGAGGACTCAATTGAAAATTTGAGCAAAGTTAGAGGACCAAAATAGCTAATTGTTCGAAACAGAAGTCACCAAGGCCTTGTCCAGGCAAAACTATAACTACATGGGAATAAGATTTAAATTCTTTCGATGGCACACAGGGTTAAATTTCAAGAAAGACCCTGTCGTTGCTTTGGTGTGGGTGGAACTAATACAAATTACTAGGCAAATAAACTATTGAATGCAGAATTAAACAATAACAGCAAATAAGATAAACAAAACACAAGATCTCGAATAAACTAGCTTCTTTATTGAATATTATGAAGATTACAAGAATCTCTGCCTCACAATACTCTCTAGACAAGCTAAGCCCCAACCGCCTCTTTTATAAACACACTAAACCTTAGTGGTTTCTCTTGAAACAAGTAAAGACTACATGTTTCTTTATATATTTTGGTTTATGCCAAAACATATATTTATAGGCCTTGGACCATAGGTGAAAAAATCAAAAATATCGGGCGGATATTCACGAATTTTGCCAGTTTTTTGGAATTCGGAGTGGTACGACATACGAAAAATAAACGAATTTTTCGAATTTTTCGTGAATATCCGCGAATATTCGAGCAATATTTCTTGAGAACCATTTGCCAAACCTCCCAATTCCGACACCGGGGTCCGGATATTTGCGGAATATACTGGTTTTTCAAGGGTCGGATATTCGAGTTTTTTCGAAATTTTCACCTATGCCTTGGACAACTTCTAGTTGGGTAAAGATTTCTTTTTTCCTGAAATTCCCACCCTTATGGAACAAGAAAACCTATTTAAGGTAGGACAAGGAAAAGAACTAATAAGTTCCCAAGTAGGATACACCTATTACCTATATCATGGCTCCCCCTTTTAGGAACTTAAACTCCTGTTTAAGCTAGAAACGAAGATGGAAGAACTCAAGAGCTCCCTGGACTTTACTGAACCATCCAACTTGGAACTTGACTTGCACGCCCAATACAAAACACTGTTTGTTTCCTACTTCGTGTCCTAGTCATCTTGCGCTCCAATACACAATCTTCCTTGAATGACTCCTCTCGATCAACATCATTATCTTCTTGAATAGAAAACAAACTTTTTTGTTTCTGCTTTGGGTTGGCTTTCTGCTGCGAAGTAGAAGTCACCAACTCAGATTTCTTTGATTTTGTTTATGTCATATTCTTTGTTTTGTCTTCTTAAAATCTTCCAAGGACACAAGAACTACTTTACCTAGCTTTTTGTACTGCGAACGAGTTAAGACCATAACCACTCAAAACTCCACCAAGGAATCGAACTTTGCTCTTGATACCAATTTGATACAAATTACTAGGCAAATAAACTATTGAATGCAGAATTAAAAAATAACAACAAATAAGATAAACAAACACACAAGATCTCGAAGAAACTATTTTTTTTTATTGAATATTATGAAGATTACAAGAATCTTTGCTTCACAATACTCTCTAGACAAGCTAAGCCCTAGCTGTCTCTCTTATAAACACACTAAACCTTAGTGGTTTCTCTAAACAACTAAATAAGTTATGTTTGGTTTATGTTTTTGGTTATGCAAAAACATCACTAAACCACTAAACCTTGTGGTTTCTCTTGAAACAAGTAAAGACTACATGTTTCTCTATATATTTTGGTTTATGCCAAAACATATACTTATAGGCCTTGGACAACTTCTAGTTGGCCAAGGATATCCTTTTTCCTGAAATTCCCTCCCTTATGGAAAAAAGAAACCTATTTAAGGTTTACTTTTCATTGTCGTACAAGGAAAATAACTACTAAGTTCCCAAGTAGGATACACCTGGATCAGGAACTCCCAAGCTTGCCGCTCGATTTTCATCATCCTACCTTCATTAAATCGATTGGAGACCACATGGGGAACTTTTTTTGAATTGATAAGAGTACCATCTGCTACACACGACCAGATGACCCAAAAATATGTGTAGAGATGAATCTCCAGGAAGAATTAACTGAATGTATCTGGTTGGAAGGACAAAACTATCCTTGTTTTTGGCAGCAACTTCATTATCCTAATTTTCTATATTGTGCCTTCTGCTCCAAAACTGGTCACTCTATAGAAAAGTGCAAAACGAAACATGCCTTGAGTAAGGATAAAGAACCAGAGAAGCAGAAGCAAAACCAACCAAGAACTCAAGTCTCCAAGGAGGCGGATACTCAAGCAACTGCATGGAAGCAACAAAAAGGAAAACCATTTACGGGCCAACTGGAAGAATATGGGAAGAAGGTGGTGTTAGTTGCACTAAGGACTCTAATGGTGTTGTCATTACACAAACCACTGCTGCAGTTAATAAGGAAAATGCCCATGTTATTCAATCCAACCCTTTTGAGATTTTATCCAATCTAGAAGAAGTAGATTGTCAAGAGACAACCTTGTTAAACAACCATGCAAACCAAGTATAGGAAGATAGTACTAGGTTGGAAGAACTATCCAACCCTCCTACAGTTACTGAAAATGAGTATGAGAACCTTGATGTTACATTACTTATTATAGAGGGTTCTGCTAAACCACGGGTAGATGGAGATCTCTCATCTTTTGAGACTGGAGGCTCTGCAGAAGAAAGACTTCACAATATTGTTACTGAGGTACAAGTAAACCAAGAAATGCTAACCATGGAGCAGATGGAAGCTCAACCTCCAGGTAACTCTGATGTGACTACTTTAACAACTTCAACTCAATCAATGCATGTAGAGGCCCCAGTGGAAATACCTGCATTGACACAATCATTCCCACCTGCATCCATGCCTACACTATTGCTCACGCAGGAAGAAAAAGATGAGGAGGATGAAGGCACACAAACAATAGTTCCCTATGGCTCTGACTCAGAAATCCTGGGAAGATAAAAAATGGGAGGTCCACATGCTATGCAAACAAGGTCCAAGGCCTCTGGAATGACATCTTCTGCCAAAATAAGTTTCCAATGTTGCAAAAAATCCTCATATCTTGCATAAATTCTACCCAGCATCCTGGCCCTCATCCATTAAAATTTAAAAGGATGTGGACTAGTCATGAAGGTTTCATGGAATTCATTCAAGGGAACTGGTCTCTATCAGGTTATTCTCCACTGCCTCTTATCAACTTAGAGATGAAACTAAGAAATATAAAAGTAAGACTAAAGTGGTGGAATAAGACCATCTTTGAGGATATTCACAAGTCATGAAGGTTTCATGGAATTCATTCAAGGGAACTGGTCTCTATCAGGTTATTCTCCACTGCCTCTTATCAACTTAGAGATGAAACTAAGAAATATAAAAGTAAGACTAAAGTGGTGGAATAAGACCATCTTTGAGGATATTCACAAGAAAATTCACAACCTGGAAGATAAAATTACAGAAATTGAGTTTAATCTCATATCATCTTGGGATGAAAAATAACATATTGAGCTCAAAAGTAATCAGTTAAGCTATGAAGGTTGTCTACTTAATGAGAACCTCTTGGAAGTGATACCTCATAGTCTAAATGAGGAGGATAATCAAGTCATTATGGACGTGCCTACTATAGGATAAGTAAAAATGGCAGTTTTCAGCATATCAGCCAATAGTGCTCCAGGGTATCATGACCTAACAGCTCACTTCTACCAGGTTTGTTGGGATCGGAGATAATCAAGGAGTATATTTGGCAAGATGCCAAGGCCTTCTTTTCAGGTCATAAAATCCCTGTTTCCTTTTTAGCAAATTTTATCTGCATGATTCCTAAAATGGATAATCTAACTGCCTTAACTGATTTTTGACCTATTAGTCTATGTAATGTAAGCAATACGATAATATCTAAGCTAATTACTATGAGACTAACCACTATTCTGCCTAAGCTGATATCTGCAGAACAAGGCACATTTGTGAAGGGCAGACTCATAACTGAGAACATATGTCTAGCTCAGGAAATGATGCATTCTATAAATAAAAAGGTGATGGGAAGAAATATGGTGCTTAAACTAGATATGGAGAAGGCCTTTGACAGACTTAAATGACCTTATTCATCAGATCCTACTGAGATTTGGTTTCTCCTTCTAATGTGCAAACCTTATACTATCATGTATTACACCCTGCAGTTTTTTAGTGCTCTTTCAAGGTTCTAAGAAAGAAAATTTTAAATCCACAAGAGGCATTAGACAGCGGGATCCCTTATCCCCATATTTGTTTATTATTGCAGCTGAAGTCCTGAGTAGAGGGTTATACAAAGAATTTGAGGCCGGAAGGATCGAACATTTTTCTTTCCCTAGGAATTGCCCTCCTATTACTCACTACTGTATGCTGATGACACTCTAATCTTTCCAAATGGAAGAAAAAGCTCCATTAAGGGTTGTATGGAGTTTCTGCACACTTACTACAACCTGTCTGGGCAACAGCTGAATGCTCAAAAAAGCTCTTTTATTGCATCACCCAAGGCTCCAATGAAAAGAATTCATGTCACCAAGCTTGTTACATGGTTTCTTCATAACTCAGCACCAATGGAATACCTGGGGGTTCCAATATTCTATGGGAGAGTAAAATCAACTTACTTTGAAAAGTTTCTAAATAAAGTCTGAAGAAAATTAGATGGTTGGATAAACAAACTATTATTCAATGGGGGCTAGCTCATTCTTCTAAAGCATGTACTACAAAGTATACCAGTTTATCTCTTTTCAGCCTTCTCAGTTCCTAAGAGCATTATTAAGTCCTTGGAGTTCTTATTTCTAGCTTCTTTTGGGGTATGAAAGATGAGAAAAAAGAAAAAGAAGTGGATTGCTTGGGACATAATAACCAGACCTATTGGTAATGGTGGTTTGGGGATAAAATCATTACCCTTGGTTCTCAAGTCTCGCAGAATGAAAACCACATGGAATATGCTTAGCTGCAGCTCACTTTGGGCCACCTTCATGAGGGAAAAATATATCCAGGGGAAGACTATCGTAGGAACAGTTGTATCCAAGTGACCTGTTGAGATTGTTGGAAATGTATCGAAGAGATTGTGGAATTCTCAACTTGGGAATATGGTCCATGGGAATTTAGTGTCACTCATGGAAATTGGAGGAGGTCAGGCTGTCTAGCTCCTACAGATGTTCTCATGGACTGCACTCAATACACTCTTCAAGAAGCTGTTCAGGCTCAGTTCAATCTCCCCATTTTCAATCAAGTACAACGACAACTTCTATGGTTGGAGTATAATCTTAATAGAACAAATGCTCAGGAGGATAGAAGAATATTGCCACATTCTACAGATGGGGTATTCTCAGTCAAATCTTATGTAAATTTGGTACAAGGGACTCAGGGATCATCCCCCATACTTAGGAAACTATGACAACCTTTTGTTCCTACCAAGATTTCCCTATTTGGTTGGAAACTACTACATGGAGCTATCACCGTGGATACAGCAATAGCAAGATGACACATTCTTATAGTCTGTAAATGTATGTGTTGTACACATTCCATGGAGGAAACTGGTATACACCTATTTATACAAAGTGAGCTTGAAAGACCAGTTTGGGCACACTTTCATAATATCTTTGGACTGCACCTACAAAGATTCTATAACTAAGGTGTAATCTTGGATATGTGGTTTAAAAGGGGTAAAAAAGGATTTATGGAGCACCTATGTTATATTGTCACACCTTTTGCAATTCTATGGGAAATTTGGAAAGATAGATGTGGCAGAAAGTTTAATGGAGGGTATACTTGGAACCAGAGTGGACCTATCATACTGAAGGTCAGATATTGGGTACTCAAGCTTTGTGAACACTTCACTCCTGGAAGCACATCATCCTTTTGTTTTGTCAATGCAACAATGAAATTGGGAATAAACACAAAGTATTCACTTGCCAAACCTCCAACCATAGTTTTCTGGAGAAGCCCATCTGCGCAGGCTTTGTCGCTCTAAACACAGATGGAGGTGCAAAAGAGGGTCTGGCAGCAGGTGGAGGAGTACTCAGAGCCTCAGATGGTAGGCATGTCTCAAACTTCTTTGCATTCTATGGGTCTGGAACCAACAACTTGGCTGAAACTAAAGCTATCCTGGATGGTCTCTCAATATGCTCTATTCTAGGAATCAAAAGGGTGCAGATTCAAACAGACTCAAAGATGGCCTCTATGTGGTTTACTAAGGAAGTTTTCATTCCTTGGAATTTGAGGATTTGGTGGGATCACATTAGAGCATTGTGCAGAGGAATGGAAGTCCAAATTATTCATATTTTCACGGAAGGCAACGACCTTGCTGATTATCTCTCAAAACTGGGACTCAAGCATGTCTATCGGAGCTATCAATCATAATGTGGACACCAAGTTCAACCAGATACAAACAGGAGACCAAAATGAAATTCCAAATATTAGACATACAAAGAAATAAACAGTTCATCAACATAGTTCAGATTAAGGGTGCTCAATCAAACAACACTGGCTTGCCTAACCTGCAAGCAACAAGCTAGAACATCCAGAAATGCAAAAAGCTATAAAGGGAGTCTAAGGATCATCATCATCACAAGGCCCTTGGTCGTCCATTTCTACTGCATCTTCTTCCACTTCAGATTCCAGATGTACTCTATCATCATATCATCAGAGTAATCATTATCAGAATCCAACACTATTGGATTTGCCTGAACTCCGGGTACTTGATCTCTATTTCTTGTTGCATCCTGAACTACATCATTCTGAACCATAGCAGGCTCATCTCCATTTTGATTCCCCTTTGCAGCTACATTTCCATCTTGCTCTATGTCTATAAGGGCACCATCCTCTTGTTCAAACTCTTGACCTTCATAATCCCAACCAAGTACAACAGATCCGGAAGTGCACTCATTACAGGTCCTCAAGACATATCTTCCATAGAAATTACAGTCATAACACAAGTCTTGAAGAGTGTTACTGGCCACCGCCCTCATCCATCCATCAAATCGAACCCAGTCTTCACTTCTTACATTTTCTGGTGGAGGTGGGAAACAATTGAAGAAGACATCCTTCACCCTTTGACTCGAACCAGCAACAAGCTCACTCACAACTCTCAGGTTGGTGTGAATGGAAGAAAAATCTGTGAATTGTTGTGGACACATGGAGGGACGAAGAGACGTATAGATCTGATCATAATAATGAGCAGCCATTTGAATGATATCTCAAGAGTTAGAAGGGGTATGGAAGGAGGGGGGAGATGTTTTCTCCAACACTGGTTTTGGTTTTGCCCAAAGCTTGGTGCAAACAAGCAATTGAATGGGAGAACATCTTTTTTTGGCGCTTATTTTCGAGGAGCTGACGTAGTGGATTTATTAAGAATAGTCTGTTTTAGGTTTCTTAAAGAGTCTGTACTAAGTTTAGGCCTTCTCGGCCCATGTCTTTTGTATTGAGGTATGGCCTTATGTCCCCCTCTGGTTTAATTTTTCCAATTTTAATTAACAGGTAGGGGTCTGCCAAATCCCACCCCCCTTTTTATTTAAAAAAAAAATGTATGTATGTATGTATCTATCTATCTAAATAGGGCCAATTATCTCTGTGCAATATGGGCAGTGTGGGTAGATCAGTTGAAAACTCTTAGGTTTTTGGTTAAGTGAGCGTAACGATACATTTTTTCTGGACAATTAGCTTAATTAGTAATCACAATTGTTTTTATTGATGGCATTCATTTCAATTTGATAGGTCTCAATGTGCCGATCGGCTCAGGAACAACTCCCCAGCCTATTTAGTAACCTGAGGCATTTGAAGCTGCACGGGTATTGTGGCAATGTTGTGGCGAACTTACTCAAATTCACTCCTCATATAGAAACACTTTTCTGGAAAACAGCTGCTAAGGTAATTATTTCAACTGATATTATTTATCATGATGTCATCCAGAGACATTAGATACTTTGATAGCTAATTAACCATATCTTTTCTGCCCCCCCCCCCCCCCCCCCCCCTATCAGGAAGATATCGCAGCTTTTTATGGCGGACAGTTTCCACTCAATTGTGTACTTTGTGAACTCAAATATGTTGAGGTTCATAATCTCCAAGGGTGTGAGGATGAACTCAAGTTACTTGAATTTATAATGAAGAATGCATCGGTCTTAAAGACAGTTGATATCACTACAAGCGCTGGGGAAAAGGATCTGACTGAATTTAGTAACAAATTACAGTCTCTATCAAGAGCCTCATCAAGTGTCAATATAAATTTTCTCTCGGAGAGTGTAACTTCTGTGAACGTTGAAGACGACTTCTCCTGGTAGACACTTTTGCGTTAAACATGGAAGAGCCAAGTTACTTAAATACTTGCAGGTGAAGCTTTATCTAGCATTGATGCTAGTGGCCATTGTTACCAACATTTTCAGAACTTATGTTTTAATTTGCTATTTTGAATAACTCATTACTTTATTTAAACATTCAAAGGTTATGTTTTCAGCTGAATCTTTGTATTCTTAAAACTGGTATACTGCCATTTATTCAGTGTACTTTTTCTTTAATTGTGCTGTCTGTATATCATCTGATACTGTCACGCGCTATTTAACCATGTAGACAATGCCTCATAAAAGATTGAAGTAGTGGAGTATCCCACATTATTTAGTAAAGGATTGAAGTAGACAAGGAAGAAACTTGGGAATAGAAGCAAATTGTTCATGCAGGCACAAATAAGACCTTGTGACTGTGTTTGGTTCACATAGCTGATTTTTTCTTAACATAACATCTTTTATCAACCTATCTTTCCTTGTGACTGTGTTTGGTTCACATAGCTGATTTTTTCTTAACATAACATCTTTTATCAACCTATCTTTCGATACAACACCCTATGTGAGTAGTTTAGTTGCAGAAAAGGAGGAATTGAGTACTGTGCTTCAGGTACGAGCTCATTTTCTTCATTACTGCTTTTTCCTTTGTGTTAATATGGGAGCCATTAGTGAGCATTGATTCTGAGTCCCATTTATGCAATGGGCTTCATAAGTTATGGTGGCTGAAACAAGTCATGTGGCAGTGCCACAGATATTCAGTGCTATGCTCACTAAAAGATTGTTGTAGGCATTATTTCTGATCTATCAACATTTTTGAAGCCATTGCAGCTGGCAAGCTTATCACTTCCACGGGATAAGGTTTAATTTGTGAGGTAAGTACGTACCATGCAAGTCAAAGTTTTAGAATTAAGAGAAGCATAAAAGTTTAAGAAAGCAAGTGAAAATCCGGAGGTGAAGCAGGCCGAATTGCCGAAAGATTTGAAGTTCAAAGTTTGAGGGAAGTAGTTAAAATGTTTTTTGACTCAGAATCAAATACCCTTAAGCCGATTGTCTATAAATTAAAAGAGATAATTCAATATGAAGCATATATCTGGTATAACTAATAAATACGCCTAAAACAACAGCTGCTGCTGCACGCCCCACCATAAAAATCTCAGTACCCATCCCAACCATGTCAGATGCCCATGTAACATCAACACATACATGCTTGCCTTCAGATCAGTTGTAGACGAGAATATCAGCAAGATGTAATATAGATCTTCCTTCTTTAGGACTAGCAAGAAAGTTAACAGGACCTTCCTTCTTTTTTTTTTTGGCAAGTGAGGTCGTAGGACGAAAGGACCATATTTCTTTAAATTGAAACATTTTATGATTTTATCAATCATACGCCGACGTAGTTGGTTTTATATCTATATTATACTATGCGTGGACACACAAATTTGGGGAGATAATCATAACTAGACAAAGACGGAAAATGGGCTTAAGTTGTTATGTTATATGAGTTGCTGTTATGTTTTAAATTGGGCTTGAGATGGGCTTTAGTTGAAACCTTTTTGGAGACAGAATATGGGTTTAAGTTGTTATGTTATATGGGCTTAAGTTGTTCTTATGTTTCGAATTGGGCTTGAGATGAGCTTTGGTTGAAAATACTTATCAACCTTTACAACAGAGCTATCAACTGCTCATTTCACTCCACCGCCAGAGTCGAATCACTTCACTACTCCATCCTCTCCCGATGTGCCTTTTGCTCTGACCTTTTCATCTGCTATGGATCTCAAAAGCACCAATAAATCAAGTTATGTCACTGCCAATTTCAACTTCTATCAACACTCAACTTCTATTACCAAAATACTTATCAACCCTTACAACGAAGCAGTACCTTATCAATCAACATTCAACTTCTATTACCAAAATACTTTTCAATTTCAATTTCTATTTCTATAACTTATCGATTTCAATTTCTATTACTTATCAATTTCAATTTCTTTTACTTATCAATTTCTATTGCTTAGGTTGTTATGTTGGGCTTATCTCTTCGACTGCCTAAAACCTTAATTAAGCAAAAGATTCTCTTTGTCTGTGAATCAAATCGAACACAGAGGTAACTCTCTTCTTCCACCTTCATCTTCTACTACTTGATAATCCAATTTGTCTTTTTTTTGTTCTCCCAATGAAATTTATTTTGCTAAAGAGTTGGTACTTGGTACAGAGATATCAAAGAAGAGTGCGAAAAAAAACAAAACATTGATAAAAAAGTTGTGATTTTTTCACATGAACCTGTTGTTCCTACTTCCTAAGAAACAAGCAGTGGCTCTTTTCTTAATCTTCCTCTCCTCGCAACAAGTAACTAAGTAAGCACTTTCTCTTTTTTGAAGGTTGTTTACTTTCTTCAATTTTTGTACTTTTTTTATGTGTTTGCATGTGGTTTGTAACCAGCAGTATGCCAACCCCTCCAATCATTAAGATTATAATCACTGAGTTATTGACAATAGGAGAATTCAATGGGGTATATAGATTTATGTTAGAGAAATTTAATATCATTCAAGATGCCAAATCAGTACCAATAATAGTAATTAATAATAAACGGGAGAAAATATTTTGGCCCTTTCGGGAGAGATCTTTTAGAGTAGGGGCATCCCTTTGTGCTAAAATTCACAGTTATTGAGCCAAAGCATTGGCTCAGTAATGAAATGAACCCTCATATCAGCTCAAGGTGACTGGCCGGTGAGACAAAGTTTAACTTAGGATCGAAAACATCAATGCCATGGATAACTCAAAAGTGTCCAGAGAGTGCAAAGGTCATATGACTAATGACTTTCATACTGTCCAAGAAGGTCCTTGCTATATTGAGAGAAAATTTACGAACGTCTTTTCAATATAGCTTTCTTCATGCTTACAACTTAAATCTAATGCCTCAAGGTTTTGGGTTGTGATATGCCTTCCCCTGATGCCTTATAGCACTTAAGATATATACTGGATATACGCCAGATTAGGATAAATGATAGGTTTCATTGGTCCAAAAGGTTACTCTCAAGTCCATCTTGCTTATCCTTGAGCAATCATAAAAATTTATCATGACTTCATGTGTCTTGAAAATCTGTTGCATGGAACAAAGTTCTTTCTACATCAGCACGGTTTTCTGTTACTTTAAGCATGCAAAAGCTTATAATTGGTCCTAATTTCTTGATCAAATAAATGGGGTTTAATACTTGGACAATATGAAATATGCAGTTTAATTCATGCTAACCAATATATAGTTAGTTATTGAACTGTCTAGAGTAGTCATATACAGGAGGTTTGATATGAATATTTTATTATTGCATTGAGCCCAAGGCCGAGTTCCATCCTACAACGTGGCTTAGTGATCCCATCACCCATGATCCTCACAAGTATATTAACTTATAAGTTTATTAGGTTTTTTTGACATTCATGGAACTCTTCTGAATAGTGTCTTAATACATTTATGTATAAAAACTTCAAAGTTCAGATGCAGTGATCATTAGTACCATTACAACTTTGACATCTACTCAAATCCAAGGCATTTGAAAAATAATTATAGCGAAGTTCATTTGACGATCAATGAACGTCATGTCATGTAGTTATTTTATAATGGTCGTGGTATATATTCAATGTGTTGAAAAAACTTTGAATATTATGAAAATTGATACCCAGAGTTTCAAGATTATGATCCAATTGTCAGTATCACAATTCACCCAATTAGGTAAATTTATCAATTGGGATAAATAAGACGGTCAAAGGACTGCATTTGAGAATGGAGGTATGCAGAGGTATAAAAGATGCTAAATGGGTTATTAAAGGTCACACGAACAAATCTGTTAGTGATCTTTAGTTGCTGCTGAAATTGGGAGTTGAATGTAGGACTGCGACTTCTCGAAGTATTAGAGAGGTTTGCGACCACCTAATGTCACGATTGTCAAAGCTAATACTGATGACGCCTTTATAGGTAACCCATGACAAGGCGGCATAGGAGTGATCTATAGAAATTATTCAGGAGAATTTATGGGGTGCTTGGTACAAGGACTAGGCATCACAGATAGCTTCACAGCTGGGTGTTGGGCAATAACTAAAGCTATTGAAGAAGCCATTGATCAAGGATGGTTGAACTTAGGAATGGAAACTGAGTGCATACCAACTGCTTAGGTGTGTAGTAACTGGAGTCCTCCATAGCAGGTTCGAGCTCGATTCATGAGGGCAACTAAAAGAATCCAATCTATGTGTATAACCCATATTTATAGAGGGTAATTTTTCTGCTGACATGGCAGCAAAGAAAGCTCTGAACTTAGGTATGAAAGAGTGGAGCTTAATTAGACCCCACATTCATTACTTGCTTGGAGGAAATCTACAGAGCTTATTATAGATTTAAGTGATGATTTGATGTAAGCATGAAGAGCTTGGAATATATACTCAGTTCCTCAAATTTCTTTTGTATTTCCTTTTCTTTTTATTAATGAAGCTCACCGTAGCAAAAACAAATTCAGCAATTTTCTGGAATGTAGACTGTTTAGAAAACCAAATATACATATTGCCTATAAAACCGAAGGACAAGTTTATTCCAGTATTGATCCATTGAGTGTGGAGTTGTTTTTGAAGTTTATTGTTTTGATTCTGCGATAGATTGAAATCTACCAATGGTAATAACTTTTAGTAACAATTATTCAGTCTCCTATCTTCTTTTACTTGGTATATTTGTAGGATGAGTATCTGAAACCTTATTATGATCCATATGCCGCTTCGCTCTTGAAACAACAAGAACTAGAAGATACAAGTAATTTTTCAAACCAGTCTAATCGTCAAGGTCAGGTATAATGATGATGCCGAATGAGAAGATGCTCAAACTTCAGGTACACTTTTCTTGCATTATCAGCTAAACTACGCTTATCTCTTTGAGAAATAAGATAAATTATATGCCTGAAAGTGTAGTTATTATTATATATTTAAAAACCTCTCATATTCCCAATGGATTTTGAAGATTAAGTTGTAATATTTGTGTGTGGTCGTTTAATAAATTTGTATTAACTAGAATATGGGTAGGAATATTGAGGAATTTGTTTAAAGTAGATGTTCATCGGAACCAACCATTGGAAGCCTTCAAAAATAAAAATGAAAGTTAATAGTGCTCACTATATGCTTGCCTACTGATCAGAGGGTAACAAAATGGAAAACATTATATTATGAACACTGATAGATAATACATATGGGTGTGCCTTCGGTAGTTTGAACACAACCCAAACTGATGCAAGAGCAGAATAAATTTAATGTTGTCATTATTATTTTAGGCTTGGAGTTGAGCTCATATTTAAGGTTTCCTGTTATTTTGTTCAATTATTTTGATTTTGAATTTGGATTCCTAAGGAGATCAGGATGAATGTTTTATTTTAGTTGATGCCTTTTACATTGTGTTTCTAATGAGAATATCAAAGCATTAATAAAGTTGGTATCGTGATTTTTTCATTGTTGATAGTGCATTGGTATGTATGAGCTCCCTACAGTATGTATTTGCCTCCGTATTTGTTTTAAAATATTATGGACTGTTTTTGGCTTTATGTCTTTAACAATGAAAAGAATTCAACCAAGTGCAGTTACATTTAAGCTTGATTATGTTTCAACAACCCAGCTAATTATATGAGGAAGTCCTGGCTCCCTTTCCCAATTACATTATATTGGGGAGTTTCATTTATTTATTCTTATTTTATTGTGTTTGTAAATAACTATACCTTCTATTTGCAATGTGGTATTTTCTAAAATATAATTGTTAAAAGTGGGTTTTTTCCTCCCTCTCTCTGTTATTTTTTCCTTTTATAGAAAGTACAAGTGATTAATATACGACCATAGAAACAAACAGTAGACTAATTTATTATCTGCCAGCTAGAAAAATCCATATTTTGTCTTTCCAAAGAACATATTATTGTATTATACTATTATCTGATAGCTGGAAGTTGACGGAAATAATGGTTCACTTTTTTTTTTTTTTTTTTTTTTTGAGTAACTTTCTCCAACTTACTACAGGCAACCCCAAGCAAAATGTGTGATTTAAATGTTAAAGCTACAGCTTCCGGAGATGACAAGGAAAACAATCTAAGGAGTTCTTATATCATTATATGGAGCACCTGCACTGCACGTTTATAAGAAATGAAGGTGAAATGAGCAAATTTGTCTACAATGCCTTCATAAGAGATGTAGCTTATCTGGTCAATCTCTTTGAATTGATACGGTGTTATGGAACACAATTATTTTCAGTTCTTGCAAAGAACAAATTTTATAACGAAGCTTCAAGAACATTTTGTGAACTGAGAAAAGCAGGGTAGCAAGCGACATAATTACATGGACTTTGATGGTTTCAGGTTATGCACATTATGGGTTGGTGGATGTGAGTCTAAAATATTATGGATTAACAAAATAATGATGTTGTTTCCTGGAACAAAATGATTGAGGGATTGAGGGATTTGCAATTTATATATGGGAACACAAAGTTGCACTTGCTTTAATGTTGTGTGCAGGAGAAATCTCTGATAGTGTTACATTCATAAGGGTCCTCAACACATGTAGTCATGTTGGACTACATGTGAGATCCAATACAATAGTGCAAATATCATATCAATTTTGTGTTTGGATGCACTATATGCGAGAGATGTAAGGAAAATGTGATCCAATTTTTCTTTAGTTCTGCTATGAGCAAAATCGCTCCAATAAATGTGAGAAACATATTTGATTATATTGATGTTAATGTTTTCTAACGTGTTTTATATTCTCAACAAGTTTGTATTTTGTTAGGAGTTTGTTGCATTTTTTTTTTTTTGGTAAGGTGATCATACTCAATTGTTTGTTACCAGTTGCATCTCAAGTGGTAAGGGATCCTACTCAATTTTTAATTCTCAATTTAAACATCGTACAACATTGTTCAAAGCAATGGTTGCAGACTTGCAGAGATACAATGATGGATATAACTACCCTATCAGCCTATTGATGAACTGCATGTTGATTAGTTGTAATTCTGTTGTGTGTAATGGTGTGGTAACAGGAACTGGGAAGACTGTGTTGCTGAGTGGTCTATTGTAGGGTGTCTTTCAACTGATTTTTGCAAGCAGCAGTTAGTTTGTAAATTGTAGGGACAGAGTGCAGCATAGTTTCTTGACAACTATAGTATGAATAAAGATGTAGTTAATCATGCCTGGTTAGTTGTAGGCTTTGTCTATGCTGATAGATATGTTTTGTATATGTACTCTATGTTGTTTCTGTTTTATGGGTGGGTTATGTATAATTCTGTACGAAGAGGAGCATGTCCTCTGGGAGGTATTTGATGGTGCATTTAAACTATGTGTGCTCATCAGACTTTATATATGGTTTGGTTTTTTTAGTGTTTAATAAAATACAAACTACTATGTAGACCATCAAATGATGCCTTAAATCTTCAATTTGTCCATCTATGTTAGAGACCATTGCTACAGTTATGAAGATAGAATTGACCACCTATCAGCCTACTGATGCTGAAAACTAACAATCCACTTGCTTGGTATCCTTCCACTGCCTTTACAGTCACACTTGATGTCACAATACTCCATCTGAAATTATTAAAAGTGATCATAATGAACAAGAATATATTTTTGTATCTATAAAATATACGAGTTGATAGGATGTGTTTGATTCGCATGCATTTGGTTCCCGGGAAAACGAATAGAAATGGCTAAGTTTTAAAAGATTTTGAGTATGAGATCGGAATTCAGATTCCGGGCATAGCTATTTTATTTGAATACGGTTTTCATTTTTTTTTTAAAAAAAAAAAAAACCATTTTATATAATTATTAGGACAAAGCAGACAAGTGTTTCACTTTAGTAAGAATTTCGTCAATCTCTGTCTCTATTTCTCTCGCTTTTCTGCCCACTCTCTCTCCCTCTCCTATCATTCACTGTTACATTAGTACCCTTCCTTTCTTTGGAATTTAAATTCCATGAACCAAAGACAGCAGATGATTATAGTTCTAAACATGATGTTATTAAAAGTGACTTAAAACCATTCGAGATATGACAAGATTTGGATAAATTTTTTGTCATTTAGCGGGACAAAACTACTGAAAAATTTCCAAGAAAACCATGAATCCAAAAGGTCTGTTAACAATCAACATAAACAACAATAAAAGCTTCAATCCAACGTTCGGATACAAAGCAATAAAGTACATCCACAAATACATATATCGAAAAAGTAGAAGCTTAGAAAATACTTCGACAACCAAAATAAACAATACTGGTATGGAACATATGGAAGTTCAAACAAAAACTGGAAACAGGCATACTTGAAGCAACAATAGATGTGATGGAACAATGACAAAAATATGTATTTTTAATACTTGATTTTTAGATTTATTTATCTTACTCCCATAGTCCAAGTTCCTAAGATTTAAGTTTAGTCTTGTTATCTATTATTTACCACTTGCTGAGAATCAAAAGCTATTTATCTGGTCGAAACTAACGTGGCGTAGCCACAGGTACAACTAGTAGTCTTATACTATGTATGGACAAGTGACCACTCAGTTTATGACAGGGTGAAGAACTTGAACTGGAAGAACTATAACAGCAAGTTTGAAAGTCTTATTGTTGATGGAGACTATAGCTCTTCCCCGTGAAAGTGATACAAGGTTTTGGATAGAAACTGACTCAGAAGTGGTTGCTAATAGCTTTTCAGTTTACAATGTACCATGGCAGCTAAAAAGTAGATGGTATAGAGCTTGAAAGAGAATACAAGAATGGAGAATAACTCAGAGAATTAAACTTCAGTGCAGATCAGATGGAAAAGAGAGATGCTAGGCTGATGAGAGGAGTGGAAGGATGGCCTTGGGGGGGAGACACCTCAATTCCTGACATGATGGAAGTCTCACACCAAAATTTAAAAATTACTTCAAGTTTCATTAGGATTTCTTGTCATCACAATTGATACAGATTTCATTCTATGCTTGTTGCCTATTTTGTTTTTAAAGGAATAGACTGTTATCCTGCAACATTGTAACTTGTAATCTGTTCTGCATCCTGATTCTTTTAATACCAATTCACAAATAAGAAAATATAATGGTTTAAGAACCATTAATAGAATGGTGTTGTGACAATAGAGCAACCCAACAAGATTCTTGGTAAAACCAATTTATGTTTTAGTAAAAGAGAGAGGCTTAGTAGGCCGAACCAACTTAACTGGATTCGATATATACATATGCCTTGAAGAGGTATGTACGTCCAACCACGATAGAGTATCTGGGATAGGTACGTATGTACATCTTTACGTACGTCCATATAGCTAGGAACTGCAATCTGATAAACTGGGAATAAGGTGTAGGACTCGAACCGAACTTCACTGAACACATTAAGGTTCATCCTAATAATGTCATCATGGCGAGATACCCTCCAACACGCCTAAAACGTTTTTTTGCTTTAAAGTGATTAATATTAAAAAAGAAAGGGAAAAAGGAGGAAGCACAAGAGGGAAAAAGAATATGGAAGAGTGGTTCATAGAATAACCATTCTTCATAAAACAGAACACAAAAGTTATGCTTTAATTTCCTAAAGTATGTGGCCTAGACTCATTTGTGACAATAACCTATAACTCTAAGAGCCCTTATAGTTCTTACTTACAAGAGACATCCTTTATTCATAATGTCATTTATAAGATATACCACCCACCCACAATTTCTGTGTTCTCATGTTTGCTTATTATTATATCAACTTACTTAGTGATAGAAAAATAGTTGCAGTATTTTATCCAACGATGCATTCACCAAGTAACCCTACAACACAAAGTATATCCTTTGAAATTTTGAGCGAATAGCAAGATAAATATAAACTTCCAAGGGTGAACTACCCGTCAATATCAAAAATTCAAGAGATTTTTAGACTTAACCCCCCCATTTATGGTCACATTTTGAGTAAACCCCCTCATTTGTCCAAGTTTGGATTTTACCTCCTCTCCGTTTGTTTCTGTGAAATTTAACGTCAATTTTATTTATAACTTCCCAAAATACCCTCGATTGCTATTTTAGACTTAACTCCCTGAAAATATGAGAGAGGGGTATTTTAGGAAGCAAACTAAAAATAGACGTCAAATTTAATAGAAGTATACGGAGAGGGGGTAAAGTCTAAACTTGGATAAATAGAGGGGTTTACTCAAAACATGACTATAAAAGGAGGGGGGGGGGGGGGGGGTGGGGGTTAAGTCTAAAAATCCCAAAATTCAAATGGTTTCCCATACCTGTAACACCCCGCACTAAATTATCATATGATTAACGTTTCTTGATATATAACCTGTGAATATGGTTTGTGTGATAGTTGTATTACTTCTAGTAATGTTGTAGTAGTTACTAGTAGTAGTCAAACTTGTTGTATATATTTTGTATATGGTAGTGATGCTGGATTTAAATTTCCTAATATTACTAATAGAAATGTGGAAAGGCTCTCAACAAGAATTTTTAAAGTGGGTTAGACCAGAATAGGAAAGGTTAAAGGACTGAAAGTAAATAAATGGGAAATAAAAGAAATAATCATGCCCATTCTTTCTTTAGCAGTTTAATTATCTTTTATGAGAAGTGGCCCAGCAAGCATCTACCCAAGGTATCTTGGCCTAACGTGCACCAACTTGTGGCATCACACGCTCCAAAGAGGGGCGGATCCAGGATTTTGAAATAGGGTGGGCTTGAAATTATATTGGGCGAAATTTCCGAAAGGCGATTTAAATGGTGAACTTGTCTGGAGCTGTCCAGTTTTGGAAACCTTGATTATTAGTGATTGTCAAGTTGAACATTTGAGTGTTCTTACTATATCTGCTCAACAATTGAAAACCTTGAGCGTTACAGATATTATTTCTAGTACTAATATCAAGACATGTACTCCGAATCTCACGGCATTGCACTTGGAAGGAGAACTTTATGATGATTATTTTCTGGACAATTTTCCTTCTCTAGTTAGGGCTTGTGTTCATCTATCTGTTAAGGGGGATGACGATGCTCACCTATACTGCAAAGTTCTCAAAGGGCTCTACAATGTGACGAATTTGACATTGTCTTATGGTTGGGATGAGGTATACTTCTGAGTTTTGATTCAAGTATTTTTCATTTTTGTATGTATGTATGTATGTATGTATGTATGTATGTATGTATGTATGTATGTATGTAACGCGGGATTTCAATAGAAAAACCTTAAAACCATAAAAATGGCGACCATCCTTTTGCGATTTTTTAGGGTTTTGTGTTCTTGACTCTTTTCTTCATGACTACCCTTCCTGATCCTTCAAGGAAGGAAGGACCCCTGAATGGATTATCTCATACTCCTTCTTTCTCTTCCCTTTTCAAAAGTTTTACCCCAAAACCCATTGATCTTGCACCAACCACTTTTCGATCTTATCGTAAGGATGGCAAGCTTGCCATCTGCTTTAGCAAAGAGGACCAAAATAGCTAATTGTTCGAAACAGAAGTCACCAAGGCCTTGTCCAGGCAAAACTGTAACTACATGGGAATAAGATTTAAATTCTTTCGATGGCACACAGGGTTTAATTTCAAGAAAGACCCTGTCGTTGCTCTGGTGTGGGTGGAACTGATACAAATTACAAGGCAAATAAACTATTGAATGCGGAATTAAAGAATAGCAGCAAATAAGATAAACAAAACACAAGATCTCGAAGAAACTATCTTTTTTATTGAATATTATGAAGATTATAAGAATCTTTGCCTCACAATACTCTCTAGACAAGTTATGCCCCAGCTGCCTCTCTTATAAACACACTAAACATTAGTGGTTACTCCTGAAACAAGTAAATACTACATCTTTCTCTATATATTTTGGTTTATGCCAAAACATATATTTATAGGTCTTGGACCATAGGTAAAAAAATCAAAAATATCAGGCAGATATTCACGAATTTTGCCGGTTTTTGGGATTTCGGAGTGGTACGACATACGAATAATAAACGAAACATAAACCTCCCCATGCTGACCGGATTTTTACGAATATTTGTGAAATATTCAAAAAGTACAAAATTTTTGAATCTGAAATTAACACATTTATTTTTAAATATAATTCCCACATTTATGTAATACAATTTTTCGAATTTTTTGTGAATATCCGCGAATATTCGAGCAATATTTCACGAGAACCATTTTGCCAAATCTCCCAATTTCGACACTGGGGGTCCGGATATTCGCGGAATATACCGCTTTTTCAATGGTCGGATGTTCGAGTTTATTCGAAATTTTCACCTATGCCTTAGACAACTTCTAGTTGGCCAAGGATTTCTTTTTTCCTGGAACTTGGCCAATATGCAATCTTCCTTGAATGGTTCCTCTCGATCACCATCATTATCTTCTTGATTAGAAAATAAACTTTTTTGTTTCTGCTTCGGGTTGGTTTTCTGCCGCAAAGTAGATGTCACCACCTCAGATTTCTTTGATTTCGTTTCTGTCATATTCTGTTTTTGTCTTCTTAAAATCTTCCAAGGACACAAGAACTTCTTTACCTAGCTTTCTGTACTGCGAACGAGTTAAGACCATAACCACTGAAAACTCCACCAAGGAATCAAACTTTGCTCTTGATACCAACTTGATACAAATTACTAGGCAAATAAACTATTGAATGCGGAATTAAACAATAGCAACAAATAAGATAAACAAAACACAATATCTCGAAGAAACTATCTTGTTTCTTCAATATTATGAAGATTACAAGAATCGTTGCCTCGCAATACTCTCTAAACAAGCTAAGCCCTAGTTGCCTCTCTTATAAACACACTAAACCTTCGTGGTTTCTCTAAACAACTAAATAAGTTATGTTTGGTTTATGTTTTGGGTTATGCCAAAACATCACTAAAGCATTAAACCTTAGTGGTTTCTCTTGAAACAAGTAAAGACTACATGTTTCTCTATATATTTTAGTTTATGCCAAAACATATATTTATAAGCCTTGGACAACTTCTAGTTGGCCAAGGATTTCCGTTTTCCTGAAATTCCCTCCCTTATGGAACAAGGAAACCTATTTAAAGTTTTCTTTTCCTTGTCCTACAAGGAAAATAACTACTAAGTTCCTAAGTAAGATAAGCCTGTATCAGGAACTCCCAAGCTTGCCGCTCAATTTTCATCATCCTACCTTAATTAAATCGATTGGAGACAACATGGGAAACTCTTTTTCAATTGATAAGAGTACCATCTGCTACACACGGCCAAATGTCCCAAAAATATGTGTAGAGATGAATCTCTAGGAAGACTTACCTGAATGTATCTGGTTGGAAGGACAAAACTATCCTTGTTTTTGGCAGCAACTTCATTACCCTAATTTTCTATATTGTGCCTTCTACTCCACAACTGGTCACTCTATAGAAAAGTGCAAAAAGAAACATGCCTTGAGTAAGGATAAAGAACCAGCGAAGCAGAAGCAAAACCAACCAAGAACTCAAGTCTCCAAGGAGGCGGATACTCAAGCAACTGCATGGAAGCAACAAAAAGGAAAACCATTTATGGGCCAACTGGAAGAATATGGGAAGAAGGTGGTGTTAGTGGCACTAAGGACTCTAATGGTGTTGTTATTACGCAAACCACTGCTGCAGTTAATAAGGAAAATGCCCATGTTATTCAATCCAACCCTTTTGAGCTTTTATCCAATCAAGAAGAAGTAGATTGTCAAGAGACAACGTTGTTAAACAACCATGCAAACCAAGTACAGGAAGATAGTACTAGGTTGGAAGAACCATCCAACCCTCCTGCAGTTACTGAAAACGAGTATGAGAACCTTGATGTTACATTACATATTATAGAGGATCCTGCTAAACCACGGGTAGATGATGATCTCTCATCTTTTGAGACTGGAGGCTCTGCAGAAGAAACACTTCACAACGTTGCTACTGAGGTACAAGTAAACCAAGACATGCTAACCATGGTGCAGATGGAAGCTCAACCTCCAGGCAACCTTGATGTGACTACTTTAACAACTTCAACTCAATCAATGCGTGTAGAGGCCCCAATGGAGATACCTGCATTGACACAATCATTCCCACAACTACATGACAATGTGTTCATTGTGCCTGCATCCATACCTACACTATTGCTCACGTGGGAAGAAGAAGATGAGGAGGATGAAGGCACACAAGCAATAGTTACCTATGGCTCTGACTCAGAAATCCTGGGAAGATAAAAACTGGGAGGTGCACATGCTATGGAAACAAGGTCTAAGGCCTCTAGAATGACATCTTCAGCTAAAAAGAGTTTTCAATATTGCAAAAAATCTTGATTTGGAATGCCAGAGGAGTGGGTAACAAGGAGACTAGAAGAAGAATTAAAAGGATGAGCAATGTGCATAATCCTTTTATCTTGGTCATCGTTGAGTCAATGATAGTAGAACAAAAAAGAATGAAAATTTCAAGACTTACGGGTCTAGATAACTTCACATCTAATAAAAGCAGTAGTGGCAAGGTGTGGATCTTCTGGGATGACTCAGTGAATATCACTAAAATCAACCAAAGTAATCAATGTTGCAATATGCAAGTCCTTCACCTTCAATCTAACAAGACATTCCTAACATCTTTTGTCTATGCTAAATGCCCTACCAGAGAAAGGAAGCAGCTATTAGAGGATATCTTGCAATTCAGAGCAACTTCACAGGTTCCATGGCTAGTAGGAGGAGATTTCAATGCTATTCTCGACTCATCAGAAAGGTTGGGAGGGGCTCAACCATCTCTAAGCTCTATGGAAGACTTCAATAATTTTACTTTTAATGCTGGGTTAATATACTATGGTTTCAAAGGGACAAAGTATACTTGGTGCAATAATCAACAGGGCGCTGATAGGAAATGGGCACGGCTGGACAAAATATTTATCAATACATCATGGGCTAGCTTGTTTCCTCAACTAGAAGTGCAGCATCTCCCAAGGGCATGCTCAGATCATCTACCACTTCTCATATCTTGCATAAATTCTACCCAGCATCCTGGCCCACATCCATTCAAATTTAAAAGGATGTGGACTAGTCATGAAGGTTTCATGGAATTCATTCAAGGGAACTGGTCTCTATCAGTTTATTCTCCACTACCTCTTATCAACTTAGAGATGAAACTAAGAAATATAAGAGTACGACTAAAGTGGTGGAATAAGACCATCTTTGGGGATATTCAAAAGAAAATTCACAACCTGGAAGATAAAAACAGAAATTGAGTTTAATCTCATATCATCTTGGGATGAAAAACAGCATATCGAGCTCAAAAGGAATCAGTTTTCACTAATTCAGGAAGAACAGTTCTGACAAGTAAAATCAGGGGAGAAATGGATACTTGAAGGAGAGAAGAACACAAAATATTTCCATCCAAGTGTATTGGCCCAAAGAAGAGTTCAAGTGGATAAACTCTTGCTTACAAGTGACCCTTATATTTGGTGTGAAGATTTGGAAGAAATTCATGAGGCTACAGTGAATTGTTTTTATCATCAATTAAGCTATGAAGGTTGTCTACTTAATGAGAACTTCTTGGAAGTGATACCTCATAGTCTAAATGAGGAGGATGATCAAGCCATTATGGACCTGCCTACTATAGAAGAAGTAAAAATGGCAGTTTTCAGCATCTCATCCAATAGTGTTCCAGGGCCTGATGACCTAACAGCTCACTTCTACCAGGCTCGTTGGGATCGGAGATCATCAAGGAGTATATTTGGCAAGCTGCCAAGGCCTTCTTTTCAGGTCACAAAATCCCTGCTTCCTTTTTAGAAAATTTTATTTGCATGATTCCTAAAAAGGATAATCCAACTGCCTTAACTGATTTCAGACCTATTAGTCTATGTAATGTAAGCTATAAGATAATATCTAAGCTAATTGCTATGAGACTAACTGTATTAACCTATTTCTAGATTAATGCACTACTAGGTCAGGTCGCTGGGAGACTTGACCAAAGGGGGAGATTTTAGGTCGGGGTGGCTGCACCTCGTTGAGATCGAGATTGCCTACGTACTCTTAGCTCGAGGGGATTGAACTTAGAGATCAAGCCATCGTAGTTCTGCTCTTATAGAAGGTAGAAAGGCGTGGATCGTGGATCTTGCAGATTCTCTGTCATCATAATGAGGATTAATTGTGTAACGCGCGTGGATCATCCCTGTGAATTAATTATGTAACTGACGAGAATATTCTGTGCATTGAATGAGAGCGCGTATGTGTAAGCAGGCCGCTGCTCGTTATGAGGTCGAGCTGTTGTGGACGAGCTACTAGCAGGTAGAGATCGTGGCGACCTGGTGGATGAGTGACTGTGCCACGTGGCTGCTTTTGATTGGTTGGAGTATGTAGTACCCCTACATAAGCCCCTTCTTTTTAGGTCGGCTGTAGAAGTCGGGCTGAAAAGACTAATAACTCTGATCGATGTTGATTTGTGGTTTGCTTTTTGAATTTTCTGACGTGGCGGTCATGCAGGCTTGTCTGTACTAATCATGGCGCCCTTACGGGGAAGTGGGAGGTTTTCCTCGAGCAGTTAGCCGCGCAGTTATGGCAACTGGCGCACGTCTTGCCTGATATAGTCGTTGCGTGGCACGTGGGTTGATCCGACGGTGGATGTGAATCTTTTATGAAGTGGAAAATAACTGCAATGGAAGTGGATCATCTTGTTCGATCTCAGCCGTTCACCTTTTTCGAACTGATGGCTGGGATTGTACGAGCTGCAGTATTTAAACTGTAGGTTTGTTGAGAAGGGTTTACCTATTTCGCTTTCATTTGAATTGCTGCCGCTTTACTCTTGCGATCTGAAGAACTTTGAGAGCTCGTGAGGTTAGTTTTCTTCTCTTTCTTTTCCTTCATCTTCTGTTTTCATTTCTGTTATTTGAGAGAAATGTCTGATTTGAGTGACTCTCAAAATGATAACCTGAGTGGTCTTGGTGGTGAGGAGTATGAGTCTGAAAGGACTCATTCTGAACCTTTGTCGCCCGTTCGTGGTGTAGACCCTGATAGCCCCCAGAGTAGTGGCTCTCACGGGGCTGACTCGTCTGACGAGGAGATGGTGGAAGGAGACGATGGTTCGATGTGTAGAGTAGTGAACCTTAAGTACGTAAATAGGCACATTGCATTTAGGAAGCAGTACGGTCTTAGCTCCATTGATCATTTGGAGATTAGATTTTTAGGAGATCGTTTACTTTCTGCTGAGTATCGACCTAAAAATCCTTTTTCGACTGTTTTTACCTTGACCCAATTCCGAGCTGGGCTGAGGCTGCCATTGTCTTCTTTGGTGGTCGACCTGTTGAATGTTATTGGTCGAGCCTCCTGCCAGATGAATGGCAATTTCTGGAGGAACATGAGGGTAATTGAAGACCTCAACAAGTTGCATAGGTGGAACGTCACTGTGAAGGATGTGTTGGACCACTTCTGCTTCAAACGTTCTTCCAAGGCTGACTTTTCCGGCTATAAGATGCAAGTTAGGCCAGAACGTTTGCCTTTGATCTATCCTGTAAGTAGTGAGCCATGGTGGAAAGATCCCATGCTGATTACTGGGTCGATCATTGAGGGGAGCATCCAGTTGCGTCATGTGACTAGGAATGATGCTCGTAAGTTTCTGGTCGTTAGTCTTAGGAGATTTTCCTTTTTCTGTACCTGATTATGTTGTATCTTTTTGCAGCGATCAGGGACGATCATCTTGTGAGGAAGAACGATCTGAAATCCGCCTTGAACGGTTTTGGTTTCTGGTCTGACAAGCGTAAGATAAAGTTCTTACCCCACCTGAGGGAACATTTCATTCCTAAAGGTGGTGCGAAAACCGTTGAAGACGAGCTAGAGAGGAGGAAGTCGCTGAGGAAGGCTCATATGTCTGCTGTACATAAAGGTGAGGCTCGGCGTTCTGCTGGCAGCTCGCGTGCTGGGGAGAAGGAACGAGCTGGTGGTAGCTCGAGGCCTGCTGAAAGAGAGCGGTCTGGTGTCGCTGTTCGGAGGTCGGATAAGGAACGACCTGTGGAGAAAGAGAGACTTAGTGGTAGCTCGCGCCCGGTGGAGGTAGTGGCGAGCCCCCTAGTCGTGTCTCCTCCGCCTTCATTTCCCAAACTGCCTGCCTTTTCTGGGCAGAAGAAGAGGTCTCATTCAGGTAACCTGAAGCTGTTGGAGCGGCCCATTGTGCCGACACCTGCTCTTACCCCATCTGCTAGAGCTCCTGAGATGTCTTCTGTGTCCAGGAAGACTGTTGTTCGGCCCTTGGAGAAAGGCAAGGGTGTGTCGTCTGTGTTTCGCCCTGGGCCATTCGACTATTTGGACGGTCGTGGTGAGAGGCATGTCGTATATGATAACGACAGTGCTATTGACGACCCCTGCGTCGCCCGGGCTGTGAATGAAGGCATCGTTCTGGAAGCTGATGCTCGAGCTGTGAAGTCTCAGACTTTGTTGGTCACCTGCTCGAAGTTAAATGCGGCGCTGGCTTTGGTGAGTGTTGCGATTATTATTTTCTTTGTTTCTGCTTAGTCGTCGTTGCCTAATTCTGCTTGCACTTGTAGGTTAATGCGAGCTTCCAGGAAGTGCGCCTTGTCGCTGAAGTTGGTGCCCGAGCTGAGGTTGAGCTGAAGGAGCTGAACGAGAAGCTTGAGCAGGCGAAAAACGTTGCTGCTGTTGCGGAGTGCAGGGTGAGGGACAGGGATGCTCAGGTCGCAGCGTTGAAGGAGACCAATGAGCAGTTAAAGGAAAGTTTGGCTGCTGCTAAGGCTTCTGCTGACCACTGGCAGAACGTAAGCCAGGAAAATGGTGCAGCGTGGCAGGCCTGCTGTGAGCAACTGCAGAAAGCTTTGATGGGGTCGCCCGAGGGAGAGGAGACGCGAGGTGGGGCCGAAGAAACTTTGGCGCCAGCTCAGGACGCCTTGATGGGCCCTAGTGACCAGGTCGCCAGTGGCTGTATGGAAATTGATGGTTCCAGCGACCAGCCAGCGCAGTAATGAACTAGTCCGGGTCCCAGCTTTCTTGTATTGGGTAACCTTGTGCAAAGTTTGCTTCTTGCAGTCCTTGTTCTTGCAGTACGTCTTCTTTGGTCTTCCTCTAAGCAGTCCTCTGTGTTTTTTGTGCTTGAAAAACAATTATTTGTTGGAGTTGTATTGAACAACATTGAATTTGATGAGCTTGTACTTAAGCCGTTCTGATCAGCTAGTTTCCAGGGAGTCCTGGTAGCTCGTTCAGAAGGCAGATAGACGAGATGAATGGCTGCAAGCAGGACGAATTGAAACAGTTCTTCTTGTATGCCTTAGTTTGACTTTGCTTTTACCTGTAATGGTTAGAATCTCCTTAAGAAAAAAGAAAATTCAATGATTTACCTTTTATTGTCATTCTTGCTACGTTGTCTGCTTGTATGAGTTTTGCAAACAAGTAGTAATCATAGTGCTGGACCTGCTGGTGGATGAGGTCGTGTGCATGGTTGCTTGATTGTACAGAGGTCGTGGGAATGATATGACCAATGCACCAAGTTAAGTTGCAGATGTTTGAACTTAACAAATTAAAATCATCAAAGGGACTAGAGTTTTGATAATTTGTAGGTCGAGGGGGTAGACCTTTAAGAGCCATTCATGTTTGAGCTGAGATGAAGGCAACAATGTGTTTGTATATTGAAATGTAATGAATGGATGCTTACATTTCATTGATAAAACTTTTTCAAGTGATAAGCATTCCATGGATTCTTAACGATCTCTCCTTCTGGTGTTTGAAGACGATAAAAACCGTTGCTTTGAACCTTGGTGATAATGTAAGGTCCTTCCCAGTTGGCATTGAGCTTGCCAATGATATCCTTCCTCTTGTTGTTGAACATTTTCCTTAGGACCAGTTCTCCTGGTTGAAAAGATCTAGGTCGTACGCCTTTGTTATAAGCTCGCTTTAGTCTTTGTTGATATTGCTCAAGCTTTATAACGGCATGGTTTCGTCGCTCCTCGAGGAGATCGATTCCGAACGACCAGACCTGATTGTTAAGCTCTGTGTCGACCAGAAGAGATTTGGTCGTTCCAAATGTTAACTCGGTGGGAATAACGGCGTCAACTCCATAGCATAGACTGAATGGTGACATCCCAGTGGATGTACGAGGGGTTATTCTATAAGCCCATAGGATGTTCTCCAACTGTTGTGGCCATTGATCATGCTGATCTTCGAGCTTCTTCTTCAGGTTGTTTAGAATTTGTCGATTTGCAGCTTCGACCTGGCCGTTGGCTTGTGGATATCTAGGCGTTGACCTTGAATGCTCGATTTTCCATAGGTTGTAGAAAGCCTTTATGTTTTTGCCAACGAACTGAGTGCCATTGTCTGTCACTATTCGTTTTGGTAGGCCAAACCTTGTGATGATGTTTTCCCACATGAATCTCTGCACATCTGCTTGGGTGATGTTGGTTAGTGCAACAGCTTCCACCCATTTAGTGAAATAGTCAACGGCCACTAGAACGAATCTCTTCTCTGATTTCTTCTCTTTGATTATTGGGCCCATGATATCAAGCCCCCACATGTGGAATGGCCATGGTGTCGTGACGTTGATGAGATCATTGGGATGCCGATGTTGCTTATCAGCAAATCGTTGGCATTCTACACACTTCAAAACGAATTTCTTGGCATCTTCCTTCATTCTTGGCCAGAAGTATCCCTGGGAGATTGCTTTATGGGCTAAGGTTCGCCCTCCGGAGTGATTTCCACATTCCCCTTCATGGATTTCTTGAAATATCATCTGGCCCTGTTTGGGGATTAGGCACCGTAATAACAAACCAGTTGCGGATTTTCTGAAAAGTTTACCCTCATGGAGTTTGTACATTGTGACTTTATGTAACAGCTGACTGGCTTCCTTTTTGTTGGATGGTAGGACACCAGTTTGAAGGTAAATAATGAAAGGCTCCATCCAAGTACCTTGGATATCTGCTGGAGTTGTCTCTAGTAGATCAGAGATTTGATGAACATTTTCTTCCTTGAATAGATATGCGGGCTGTGTATTGATTGCTATTGTGAGAGCCTGCGGTCTGTCTGACTCGATCTTAGATGCTAAGAATGCCAATGAATCAGCATGCCTATTGTCATCTCTTGGTATGTGCTCGATTGTGAAATAACTGAGCTTGTTGATGAGCTCCTTCGCTTTGCTAGCATACCTGATTAGGTTGACCCTATTGATCTGGTAATTACTGGTAATCTGATTGACTACCAGTTGTGAGTCGCTGTACACCTTCAGGCGAACTGCTTGTAGGTCGATGGCCATTTGTAAGCCTTGGATTAGGGCTTCGTACTCGGCCTCGTTGTTGGAGGTCGCGAAGTCGAGACGAGTTGATCTCTCGAGCTGTGAACCCTCAGGAGAAATTAATACAGCACGTATGCCACTTCCGTTGGAGTTGTGGGAACCATCCACATACAGTTGCCATGTGTCAGGAGGGCCTTGTGAGAACTGGTGGAGTAGACAAATATGCCTTGAGATCATTGAAGGCTTTCTCGCATTCTTCTGTCCACTCATATGTAGCCCCCTTCTTTAGGATATGAAGCATTGGTCTGCACTTGTCTGATGCTTTGGAGATGAATCTGTTCAGAGCTGACACCATGCCGTTTAGGTTCTGGATTTGCTTCTTTGTTTTTGGGCTAGGCATGTCGATCAGGGCTCTGATCTGGTCGGGATTCGCTTCAATGCCCCGTCTGGTGACTAGGTAGCCGAGGAATTTTCCTGATGCAACCCCGAACAGACACTTCTCTGGATTAAGACGCATTCTGTATTGTCTTAATCTTTGGAATGCCTGGTCGAGATTGTACAAATGATCTTGCTCTTTGTCACTCTTAACTAGCATGTCGTCAATGTAGACTTCCATTGTTCGACCTAGGAGGTCGTCGAACATTCTGGTGGCCAGTCTTTGATAGGTCGCTCTTGCATTCCTTAACCCGAATGGCATAACCTTGTAACAGAAAGTACCTTGCTCTGTTGTGAAAGAGGTCTTCTCTTGGTCAGGCTCGTACATTGGGATCTGGTTATACCCTGAGTATGCGTCCATGAATGACAGTAGCTCAAAACCGCATGTCTGATCGACTAGCCTATCGATTCGTGGCAGTGGGAATGAATCTTTAGGACAAGCTTTGTTCAAACTTGTGAAGTCGATGCAGACTCTTGTTTTCCCATTCTTCTTTAAGACTGGTACGATGTTGGCTAGCCAGTCTGGAGTATCGACCTCTCTGATAAAGTCGACCTGTTTAAGTCTGTTGATCTCTTCATTGACAATTTCGTGAAATTTGGGAGCAAGCCTTCTTGGTTTTTGCTTTACAGGTCGATAATTGGGATTGACCCGCAGTTTATGACATGTAATTGATGGATCTATACCAGGCATATCGATATACGACCAAGCAAAAACATCTTTATTAGTTGAAAGAAAATTTACAAAGTTATTGAACTTATCTTCCTTCAACTCTGCACCTACATAGATATATCTCGGGTCATTCTCTGACCCAATGTTCACACGTACACCTGGATCAGTACTTCCGAGATTTAGCTTGGGGGAGCCCGCTAGCTCCTTCTGTAGTTGCTATTTGGTGGCTTCACTGTTTTCTTTGGAAGGGCTCTTTGACTTGTTGTCGCCCTGTTGAGCCTCTGGTGAGATTGGGGTCTTTCCTTTGACTTCAGCATCCTTGGCTCCCGAGGTGGATGTCTTTGACTATGGTACAGCTTCAACAATGCCATGGCATTCCTGTGCGGTGTTTTGATTGTCGCGAAGTTCCATTATCCCATTAGGGCCAAGATAACGGAATACTTGATGATACGTTGACGGCACACCTCTCATAGCATGGATCCACTTTCGACCCAGAATCGCATTGTACTTGCTTGCGATATTGAGGATGTTGAACTTGTCTTCCTTCCTGCCCACGGTGACGGGCAACAGAATTTCACCCTTGGGATCCTCTCTTGAACTGTTGAAGCCCAAGATGGGAGTGAAATCTGGGATGAGAACTGAATCAGGCAACCTCATGTCTTTGAAGGTTCTGTACATGAGGATGTTGCATGATGCGCCAGGGTCTATGAATACCCTCTTGATGGTGTAGTCTGCAATCCGCTGCTCGACGACAAGGGCTTCATTGTGAGGAGTAACGACCTTGTTGAGGTCGTCCTCGGTGAAAGTGATGTCGGACTCTTGGCGGGCAGGGATGTTGAAACGAGCTGCTCGGCCAGTGATGGAGTAGACATGATGAAGATGCTCTACTCGTCTCTTCTTCTCTCGAGAGACAGGGGTGTGGTTGGATTCGTCAATCATGTAGACTAGATGACTGTCCGATTCACTGTCGCTGTCGATCTTATGTGCGACCTTCTTGTTGATTTGGTCGCGTAGGTTTCCTGTTGGACCTAAACGTTGGGAGAGGCTACGCCCTCTGCTGCGGACTGGACTTGCTGAGGCCGTTCTGGCCTTGCTGTGATTTCTTTTTGGGGAACGGGGAGGCGTTCTGGACTCCTTCCTCACCCGCTTGCCTGTGGATTCCTCATTCCTTCCGAGGATCCAATTGTTGAGCCTTTTCTCGTCGGCCCATGTTTGCAGTGCGCGTTTCAGAACGCGACAGTCATCTGTTTGATGACACCGTACCTTGTGGACTTTGTAGTACGGTCGTCCAGATGTATCCTCCAGTTGTGTGAAGGTAGGAATCTTGCACCAGTGGTTGTGCTTGATTCGCTCGAATATGTAACCGGCTGGTCTTGTGAACTGGTGATACTCTCGCTGCTCAGTAGGCAACGACTTACCCTTGAACCTCTTGCCATCTGACCGAGGTCGCTTGGTTGAGTCAAACTCCACATTGCTGACTACGTGATTCTTCTCCCTCCCAGTGAGGGCTTCCTCGAGCTTGATATAACGATCTACCTTTAGGTAGAGCTCGTCCAGGGATGAAGGTCGCTTCATGGCTAGCGACTTGTGGAGGTCGGACCCCTGGGTCAGACCGTGAGTGAATACGATGGTTGCAAAGGTCTCGTGCTCCTTTGCAAAATCCTGAATTGAGTGTAATTCAGACTTAAAACGAGCAAAGAAAACGCTTAGTGACTCACCATCTCGCTGCTTGACTTTGAAGATGGAATCGATGGTTACTGGGCGCTTCTTGTTGTGGATGTAGAAGATGACGAATTGTTTCTCGAGCTCTGCAAAGGAGCTGATGGATCCTGATTTCAAACGGTGAAACCAGTCGAGAGCAGGTCCGGTGAGACTAGACTGGAACAAAAAACATAAAAGGTGATCCTCCTTGATCAGAGGAAGGGATTTCCGGAATCCCTTGATGTGGTCGGTTGGATCTCCGACTCCGGCATATTGGTCAAACTTGGGGGCATTCAGCTTGTTCGCCAAATCATGTTCAAGGATCTCCTTGGAGAAAGGAGACTCCTGGAACTGCTGGAGGGACTGTACAGCAAGTTGCTCCGCGGTGTGGCTCTTGGAATGGTGAAGGAGAGCCTGGGAGGCTTTGAACTCCGCCAGTTGTTGGCTGAGTTGTTCGAATTTCTGGTTGGAATCGTCAGCAGGAACGACTCCATGTCCGCTATTTTCACCTTGTTGGGGGTTGGTTTGTGCGGCCTTCAAACGTGCGTTTTCTTCCTGCAAAAGAGTGATTTTAGCATGCAGATCATTGATAGTTAATTCTGGGGTAGTCATTTGAATAGATGACTTTGAGAAGGGTGGGAGGGTTTGGGTTTTTTCGATTTATATCGAATTCCTTGCAGTCGACGCCAAATGTATTAACCTATTTCTAGATTAATGCACTACTAGGTCAGGTCGCTGGGAGACTTGACCAAAGGGGGAGATTTTAGGTCGGGGTGGCTGCACCTCGTTGAGATCGAGATTGCCTACGTACTCTTAGCTCGAGGGGATTGAACTTAGAGATCAAGCCATCGTAGTTCTGCTCTTATAGAAGGTAGAAAGGCGTGGATCGTGGATCTTCCAGATTCTCCGTCATCATAATGAGGATTAATTGTGTAACGCGCGTGGATCATCCCTGTGAATTAATTATGTAACTGACGAGAATATTCTGTGCATTGAATGAGAGCGCGTGTGTGTAAGCAGGCCGCTGCTCGTTATGAGGTCGAGCTGTTGTGGACGAGCTACTAGCAGGTAGAGATCGTGGCGACCTGGTGGATGAGTGACTGTGCCACGTGGCTGCTTTTGATTGGTTGGAGTATGTAGTACCCCTACACTAAACACTGTTCTGCCTAAGTTGATATATGCAGAACAAGGCACATTTGTGAAGGGCAGACTCATAACTGAGAACATATTCCTAGCTCAGGAAATGATGCATTCTATAAATAAAAAGGTGATGGGAAGAAATATGGTGCTTAAACTAGATATGGAGAAGGCCTTTGACAGACTTAAATGTCATTATATTCATCAGATCCTACTGATACAATATCCTGCAGTTTTTTAGTGCTCTAGCTTTCAAGGTTCTTAGAAAGAAAATTTTAAATCCACAAGAGGCATCAGACAGGGGGATCCCTTATCCCCATATTTGTTTATTCTTGCAGCCGAAGTCCTGAGTAGAGGGTTATACAAAGAATTTGAGGCCGGAAGGATCGAACTTTTTTTTTTCCCTAGGAATTGCCCTCCTATTACTCACTTACTGTATGCTGATGACACTCTAATCTTTCCAAATGGAAGGACAAGCTCCATTAAGGGTTTTATGGAGTTCCTGCACACTTACTGCAACCTGTCTGGGCAAAAGCTGAATGCTCATAAAAGCTCTTTTATTGCATCATAAAAGCTCCAATGAAAAGAATTCATGTCACCAAGCTTGTTATAGGGTTTCTTCATAAGTCTGCACCAATGGAATACCTGGGGATTCCAATATTCTATGGGAGAGCAAAAACAGCTTACTTTGAAAACCTTTTAAACAAAGTCTGAAGAAAATTAGATGGCTGGATAAATAAACTATTATCCAATGGGGGCAAGCTCATTCTTCTAAAGCATGTATTACAAAGTATGCAAGTTTATCTCTTTTCAGCCTTCTCAGTTCCTAAGAGCATTATTAAGTCCTTGGAGTTCTTATTTTCTAGCTTCTTTTGGGGTATGAAAAATGAGAAAAAGAAAAAAAAGTGGATTGCTTGGGACATAATTACCAGACCTATTGGTAATGGTGCTTTGGGTATAAAATCATTGCCCTTGGTTCTCAAGTCTCTCACAATGAAAGCCACATGGAATATGCTTAGCGCCAGCTCACTTTGGGCCACCTTCATGAGGGAAAAATATATCCAGGGGAAGACTATCGTAGGAACAGTTCTATCCAAGAGACCTGGAGAGATTGCTGGAAATGTATCCAAGAGATTGTGGAATTTTCAACTTGGGAATATGGTCCATGGGAGTTTAGTGTCACTCATGAAAATTGGAGGAGGTCAGGCTGTCTAGCTCCTACAGATGTTCTCATGGACTGCACTCAATACACTCTTCAAGAAGCTGCTTAGGCTCAGTTCAATCTCCCCATTTTCAATCAAGTACAACAACAACTTCTATGGTTGGAGTATAATCTTCATAGAACAGATGCTCAGGAGGATAGAAGAATATGGCCACATTCTACAGATGGGGTATTCTTAGTCAAATCTTATGTAAATCTGGTACAAAATCCCCCATACTCTGGAAACTATGGCAACCTTTTGTTCCTACCAAGATTTCCCTATTTGGTTGGATACTACTACATGGAGCTATCCCCGTGGATGCAGCAATAGCTAGATGCCACATTCCTATAGTCTGTAAATGTATGTGTTGTACACATTTAATGGAGGAAACTGGTATACACCTATTTATACAAATTTAGCTTGCAAGAACAGTTTGGGCACACTTTCATAATATCTTTGGACTACACCTACCAATAAGATTCTATAACTTAGGTGTAATCATGGATATTTGGTTTAAAAGGGGTAAAAAAGGATTTATGGAGCAGCTATGTTCTATTGTCACACCTTTTGCAATTCTATGGGAAATTTGGAAAGAGAGATGTGGCAGAAAGTTTAATGGATGATATACTTGGAACCAGAGTGGACCTATCATACTCAAGGTCAGATATTGGCTACTCAAGCTTTGTGAACACTTCACTCCTGGAAGCAGGTCATCCTTTTGTTTTGTCAATGCAACAATGCAATTGGGAATAAACACAAAGAATTCACTTGCCAAACCTCCAACCATAGTTTTCTGGAGAAGGCCATCTGCAGGCTTTGTCGCTCTAAACACAGATGGAGGTGCAAAAGAGGGTCTGGCAGTAGGTGGAGGAGTACTCAGAGCCTCAGATGGTAGGCATGTCTCAAACTTCTTTGCATTCTATGGGTCTGGAACCAACAACTTGGCTGAAACTAAAGCTATCCTGGATGGTCTCTCAATATGCTCTATTCTAGGAATCAAAAGGGTGCAGATTCAAACAGACTCAAAGATGGCCTCTATGTGGCTTACTAAGGAAGTTTTCATTCCTTGGAATTTGAGGATTTGGTGGGATCACATTAGAGCATTGTGCAGAGGAATGGAAGTCCAAATTATTCATATGTTCACGGAAGGCTACTACCTTGCTGATTATCTGTAATACCTTGCATATTTATATGTTGTTATATGCTACAGGTGTATTGTTTTGTATGTGGGCCTGGGTAGCTTAGGTGGCAGCCCATTGTTTGAAAAAAAAATAAAATAAACCAAACCAGGTTAATATGTTCACATTAGAGAAATGGGAACCGACCTCAGAATCTTAGTTTGCAAGATTTTCTTTAGCCGACTTAACTTGACACCGACTCACTTTGTAAATATAAACTGTCCTGATCTATTTGCTATACATAAAATGAGAAAGAAAATAACCTGCTTTTGATAGTGTTCACACTATATACTTCAATTTTGAAAAAGAAGTTGCAGAAGTCTATCAGAAGAAGAAAAACTATTTATAAGTTAAAGATCTCGATACTTGGAATCTCTAATTTGCGAATTTCTCGTTAATAGCTCGTTGTTGTAGTGTTTTCTTCGCGAAGCGAGGTAAGTTACATTATTTGATATCGTTTCTTGTTTTTAGGAGATAGATGAGATTAGTGGGTGTAAGAGTATGCTATTGTTATACTACAATTTCGGTTATGCGTATTAATAGAATTTGTTTGATTTTGATTTCATGAAATTGATATCATTATTCGGTTATTGTTGGAAAATTGATAGGAAAGCATGTTAGTGTGTTGATTTGATTCTAACATGATATTGATTGTCATAACTCTTAATTGACGCTGCAATGAATTATTAAATTATTGGTGATATTATTCATGTATAATTTTCATGCCAAAGGTGAGATTGCATATTTTGAAATTTATGCGCATTGATAGTTAAGATGCATTTAAATTGAATGTATGGATTGATTTGTGTGAAAAGGGCATTCGAGCCAGAGACTGTTTTGAACAGTCTGAATTTGGGGAGACGTCCCTGGAGTGTACAGAGAGTATTGTTCGGTGTCGCATACAGAAGTACACTCAGTGGTCCTATGTCACCAACCTTATGAGCCTGCAGAGAGTATTGCTCGGTGTCGCATACAGATGCATGGCTGGCGTACTGCGGTACCAGATGATTGGATATCAGATGGATGGGCTTTATGCCATATGTGTGATGATTAGATTGTTTATATAATTGTTTATTGATTCGAGTTGCTGGAATTGATATAATGATTATAATTGATACATGTATTGTATTGCTATATTTTATTGGGTGTGCTGATTCCGTCTCTGGAATCAAGATCGGATATCAAGTTGTGTAACTTGCTAGCGTTTAATCGCTCCTTTTTCCCTTCCTTCCAAGAAACAGGTAAAGCGATTCTCGGAGCGTGCGAAGAGGATCTAGTTGGAGATAGTTAGCTAAGCAGGTGCTCTAACTTGTAGTTAGTCTTTTGTTATCAGTGTAGCCCTTGGGGCAAACACAGCATGTTATCCTTTCAGTTGTGTGTTTTTCTTTCAGTTCAACCCTTGTATATATGTATATACAGAGTTCGGCTTGAATAAATCTTCCGCTGTTGTTTTGTTCGAATTTTGTTCGTGTGATATTTTATTATTCTGTCCTTACATGGATATTGGATTTGGAGCTTGGTGTCGCGTGGCAGTAGTGTGAACCTACGGTCCATGGTGGACATATGGAGAACATTACGACTCTGGAGTCTGGTCTTAGCCTGATCAACTAGGATTGGATTTTGGAGGCGTCACATTATCTCTCAAAACTGGGACTCAATCATAATGTGGACACCAAGTTCAACCAGATACAAACAGGGGACCAAAATAAAATTCCAAATATCAGACATGCAAAGAAATAAGCAGTTCATCAACATACTTCAGATTAAGGGTGCCCAATCAAACAATTACGTAACCTGCAGGCAACAAGAACATCCGGAAATGCAAAAAACTATAAAGGGAGTCTAAGCATCATCATCATCAGAAGGCCTTTGGTCGTCCATTTCTACTGCATCTTCTTCCACTTCAGATTCCAGATTTACTCCATCATCATCAGAGTAATCATTATCAGAATCCAACACTATTGGATTTGCCTGAACTCCGGGTACTTGATCTCTATTTCTTGCTGCATCCTAAACTACATCATTCTGAACCATAGCAGCCTCATCTCCATTTTGATTCCCCTCAGCTGCTACATTCCCATCTTGCTGTATGTCTATAAGGGCACCATCCTCTTGCTCAAACTCTTGACTTTATTCATAATCCCAACCAAGTACAGCAGATCGGGAAGTGCACTCATTACAAGTCCTCAAGACATATCTTCCATAGAAATTCCAGTCATAACACAAGTCTTGAAGACTGTTACTGGCCACTGCCCTCATCCATCCATCAAATCGAACCCAGTTTTCACTTCTTACATTTTCTGGTGGAGGTGGGAAACAATTGAAGAAGACATCCTTCACCCTTTGACTCGAACCAGCAACAAGCTCACTCACAGCTCTCAGGTTGGTGTGAAGGGAAGAAAAATCTGTGAAGTGTTGTGGACACATGGAGGGACGAAGAGACGTATAGATCTGATCATAATAATGAGCAGCCATTTGAATGATATCACAAGAGTTAGAAGGGGTATGGAAGGAGGGGCGAGATGTTTTCTCCAACACTGGTTTTGGTTTTTCCCAAAGCTTGGTGCAAACAAGCAATTGAATGGGACAACATCTTTTTTTGGCGCTTATTTTCGAGGAGCTGACCTAGTGGATTTATTAAGAATAGTCTGTTTTAGGTTTCTTAAAGAGTCTGTACTAAGTTTAGGCCTTCTCGGCCCATGTCTTTTGTATTTAGGTATGGCCTTATGTCCCCCTCTGGTTTAATTTTTCCAATTTTAATTAACAGGTAGGGGTATGCCAAATCCCACCCCCCTTTTTATTTAAAAAAAAAAAAATGTATGTATGTATCTATTTGTCTATCTAAATAGGGCGATTATCTCTGTGCAATATGTGCAGTGTGAGTACATCAGTTGAAAACTCTTAGGTTTTTGGTTAAGCACGCATAACGATACATTTTTCTGGAGAATTAGCTTAATTAGTAATCGCAGTTGTTTTTATAGATGGCATTCATTTCAATTTGATAGGTCTCAACGTGCCCATCGGCTCATGAACAACTCCCCAGCGTATTTCGTAACCTGAGGCATTTGAAGCTGCACGGGTGTTGTGGCAATGCTGTGGCGAACTTACTCAAATTCACTCCTCATATAGAAACACTTTTCTGGAAAACAGCTGCTAAGGTAATTATTTCAACTGATATTATTTGTGATGACTCATGCATGATTTCATTACTTTTTGGTTAAGTGAGCGTAACGATACATTTTTTCTGGACAATTAGCTTAATTAGTAATCACAATTGTTTTTATTGATGGCATTCATTTCAATTTGATAGGTCTCAATGTGCCGATCGGCTCAGGAACAACTCCCCAGCCTATTTAGTAACCTGAGGCATTTGAAGCTGCACGGGTATTGTGGCAATGTTGTGGCGAACTTACTCAAATTCACTCCTCATATAGAAACACTTTTCTGGAAAACAGCTGCTAATGTAATTATTTCAACTGATATTATTTATCATGATGTCATCCAGAGACATTAGATACTTTGATAGCTAATTAACCATATCTTTTCTGCCCCCCCCCCCCCCCCCTATCAGGAAGATATCGCAGCTTTTTATGGCGGACAGTTTCCACTCAATTGTGTACTTTGTGAACTCAAATATGTTGAGGTTCATAATCTCCAAGGGTGTGAGGATGAACTCAAGTTACTTGAATTTATAATGAAGAATGCATCGGTCTAAAGATAGTTGATATCACTACAAGCGCTGGGGAAAAGGATCTGACTGAATTTAGTAACAAATTACAGTCTCTATCAAGAGCCTCATCAAGTGTCAATATAAATTTTCTCTCGGAGAGTGTTAACTTCTGTGAACGTACGTTGAAGATGACCTCTCCTGATAGACACTCTGCGTTAAACATGGAAGAGCCAAGTTACTTAAATACTTGCAGGTGAAGCTTTATCTAGCATTGATGCTAGTGGCCATTGTTACCAACATTTTCGGAACTTATGTTTTAATTTGCTTCTTTTAATATCCCATTTACTTGTAACATTCAAAGGTTATGTTTTCAGCTGAATCTTTGTATTCTTAAAACTGGTATACTGCCGTTTATTCAATGTACTTTTTCTTTAATTGTGCTGTGTCTTCACATTAACCTCGGATCACATGTTGTTGGACTGTTATAAAGCTAGACAGATTTGGGACTTGCTACTTGATATGTTTGGAGTCAGCACACAACAATATCAATGTAAGAATATAATATCAACGACACATCAATACAGCAACTATGTGAAGGATTTGTGGACTTCAGCCTTTTTTTTTTTTTTTTTTTTTTTTAAAAAAAAATTGGTATATTAATCATGGCCCGAAGGCTTACAAAGACAAGGCCCGAAGGCTACTGATGCTACTACCTAAGTGTCCACACCGCCACCTTGCAACTCGAGCAATTCTACTACTCAGGGACTTGCTTTCGCTGAAGAACACCTAGCCACATCATCATCATGGGAGAACACCTAACCACATATCATCATCATAAGAGCATGGGCCTCCTAATCTCGAACCAGGCCCGAAGGCTGACCCACCTAAGAATTACATGAGAAATTCCCCCAAACACTGTTGATGGGAATTGAACTCACAACCTCTCACTCGTGGGAGTGTTTGAGAGGGATAACAAACCAACTGAGCTAGCAGTTGTTTTTATTGTGGACTTCAGCCTGTGAGCATACTATTGTGAAAATCTGGAAGCATAGAAATCTGGTGATCATTGAAGAAAAGGATTACACAGTTGAAAAAATCAAGATGATGGTTTGAAGAGGAATAAAGGAGGTTAGCAAACTTGCAGTGAGAACTCTGTCTTTAAAGGGATCGACTGTCATCCTGCAACACTGTAACTTGTAACCTGTCCTGAATCCTGATTCTTTTATTACAATTTCACAAGTAACAAAATAATGGGATTCACAAATGGGGAAACCCCTTGCTGAAACATCAGCTAAAAAAAAGGCTGTTTAAATTGTAAACCAGGTTTCAGAACCATTCATAGAATGGTCCTGTGACAATTGAGCAACCCAACAAGTACATGGAAACAGAAACTATAATGCACTCATTTTACAACTAAATGTACAACCTTTTATCAGATAGGCGTTGCAATGGGATTGCAATCAGAGGTGTTGTTTTCTTTAATTCGAGTCCGAAGGTGTCTGATAAATCAATCTTAGTTCCCTCTGGCAGTTTCCAGTTGAACGAATGCAGAAGTGACGCAAGAAAGTAGGGTACCATTCTTTCTGCCAGGGGAATTCCAACACATATCCTCCTTCCAGATCCAAATGGTATATAGTTCGGATTTTTGCCATTATAACCCCATTCGCAATCTGAACCTAGAAACCTATCTGGTTGAAATTCCAAAGGGTTTTTCCAGTATGTAATATCCCTCTGTATTGCCCATATATTCACCAAGATATTGTACCTTTCGGAATCATATAATCACTTACAGTACATGATTCACTTGGACATTTCGGGAATGAGAGAGGGGCAACGGGATGTAAACTTAACGTTTCTTTCACTATTGCATTTAGATAATGCAATTTAGAACAATGGGCCTCTTCTAGTATATTGTTCATTCCCACAACTTTGTCGATTTCTTCTTGAGCTTTCTTCATGAACTTGGGTTCTCTCAACAACTCTGTCATCGCCCATTCAACTGTTGCTGCTGATGACTTTGTGCCCCCTCCCAGCAGGTTCTGTTAAGAAATGGATGAGTTAGTATAAATCATCTATAAATTGCAAACAACCTGAAACGTAGAATCTGCATCTCCTCTTTGTCTTCGTTTCCAAGCCGTTGATCAATTATAGTATCGAACTCACTATGAAACCACATACACATCATCCTGGCCTGCTGTGCCAATCCCTGTATATCAAACTTAGCAAGAACTGGGAAAAGATCAGATATGTTAGGTGCTAAAAGTATAGGAACAATTTTCTCCAAAGCATCTCGAAACTTTTCTGTGAAATTTGCCATTTCTCCCCCTTCAGGTGTACCGCCCCACATCATGTTGGCCATCACGTTGTACATAGTATGGAAGATGTGATCCCCAATATCAATTGAGTTGAAGGTTTTTGAATAAATTGTGTTCACCATAGAACGGATTTCTCTGCGGAGATCATATAAAGCATCAAGTCGTGTACTGTTTAACAAATGTTGAACACATATTTTACATAGCATACGCCAATGGTCACCATGAGGAGACCAAACAATATCAGTACCACCCCATGAAGCAGCACTTGCTGCAGCTGTTATATCACGATTAGCAAAAATGTTATCATGATCTTTGTGGACTTCTTTCGCGATAGTGGCAGAATTTATAACAATACAAAACCTTGTCCCCAATCTGATCTTCATGACTGGACCATAAGTTTCAGATAACTTTGCCAAGCACTTGTGAAGATTGTACTGATCGAGGGAGAAAATGTTTCTGACCAATGGGAGACCCCAAGGACCAGGTGGTAATGGTGGATTTTTCTTTGGCATTTTGAATAACAAATGGTACCATATGATCACAGTAATTACTACTGCTATTAAACTGATGTACTCATCTTTCAGAATCCTTCTTGGTTGCCAAAATGCATTAGGAATCATGGCTTACAGAAGGAAGATACTACTTGAGCTTCAACAAGAGGATTTGTACTCTGAATGGTTACGTTTGGTTCGCTGGAATAAACATGCTTCAAATGGTTGTAGATATATGTTGTATAATGTTCCTGTACATTTATTAAGCCGCCAATAGCCGCCATTTTTTTTCAAAATTTCCTTATAGATATTTTATTTCTATGATTATTCATTATTATGACCCCAGGTTGGAGAGACCCCTAAACTTTTTCAATTAGGTGAAGTAGCTTTGTCAACAATCAGTTGTTGAGAAGTTTGGAATGGATCCAGCTTTAATACAATACCTTGTTAGGACGTTTATTTAATGAAGACTGTTTTTATTTGTGTTCATGCTTAAAACGTTGTACGACTACATATGGATAGTGATATCTCTTGCGCAACAAAGTTTTTTGATTAATATATCTATCAGTAAATCTGTTTTTGATTAACACATTAATCAGTAGATTAATATATAAATTTGTAAATTACTTTATGAATCTACTGAATCTATTTGTGTTGGGATATCAAGTATTTTTTTTGGTAGTTGATTAGCAAGTTAATCAATTCATGAATCTATTAATTTACATGTTAAACACTTTTAAATTGTATTACAAAATACATTATCCAAGGTTTACAATTTCTTGCTTAACATGATAATTAAGAAGGTTGATCAGAATGTTGAGCAAGTGTTCTATTTGTTATTGGGTTGGCAACCAAGTTCTACGACAGTTTAGTTGATTAGTATAATCAACTTAGAAATTTACATTTTATTTTTTGTTTAGGTTATTAGTATACTAAACAACTCAACAATAACTGATATATTAGTACATTAATCATCTTAGAAATTTATTTTTTTCTTTCTGTTTATTTGATTAGTATATTAATCAACTAAGAAATTTGATTTTTCCTTTTTGTTTAGTTAATTAGTATTTTAATAGACTCAACAATAATAGATTAGTACATTAATCAACTAAGAAATTTATATTTTCCTTTTTGTTTATTAATCAACTACAAAAATAGTTGATAAACTAAAGTTGATTAATAACTTAATTAACTCAAACAAATAGTTGATTAGTATATTAATCAACTAAAATGCTAGTTGATTAATACATTAATCAACTCGGCAATAGTTGATTAGTACATTAATCAACTAAACTTTTTATATTTTTTTTTTCTATTTGGTTGATTAGTATATTAATCAACTAAGTAATAGTTGATTAGTAGATTAATCAATTAAAACGGTAGCTAGTTAATACATTAATCAACTAAAAAATTTAGTTTTTTTCTTTTTGTTTAGTTAATTACTATTTTAATAGACTCAACAATAATAGATTAGTAAATTAATCACCTAAATAATTTACATTAAATTAGAAATTTTATTAATCACCAAAATCAAAGTAATACAAGCCTGATCAACAAGCACTAAACAACCTGATCAGGTGCATAAAGACCCCTATATAAATGTACCTACATAACAGAAAAGAAACCAAACTCTGCAACACTTCAGACCATGTTATCTGAATCTATACACTCCACTAAGAACTACCTGGTGGTCCTTTACTGCCCTGCATCTAATTATCCTATATTCCTATCGTTCTCTGTTCTACAACTGGTTGTGGTGCTGCTGTACCAAAGTTTGTTGTCCCTGCACATAGCTCTGTATCTACATTCATCTCATGCCACTGCAGATGATTCTTGTGTCCACTGCCTACACCATAATCTATCTCGGCCTTGCTTCCACGTCCAGATTGGTCTTCCTGATCATTCAGTTGAACATGTTGTCACATCTCTGTCTCAATTCAAGAAAATTGTGTCGTTTTATGTGATGCAAAGTTACCTTGCTTATCTCCAGCAATGCCCAGACCGAGGATTTAATCCTTAACACTTCTTTCTCATTTGAGTACACCTCATTGCTGAAAATTTCACCCCTTCGCATAAAACAAAGTTGTATTGAAAACAAATGCATTCTAATGATTAAAACGCAGGGTATTTAGGTTTTGGTCACTAAAAGTATAAATTAATTAGGAAAAAAGCATTTAAATTTTGTTAATTAGACTTTAATCACGAACCGCTAGTTGAACCGATATATATTTTAAAATGCCCCAAATACCCCTATTTGAATTACACGTGAGAGGTAGGAGACTTGGTGGTAACTGTTAGTATAGGACATGTTGCATTATTTGGACCATTGGATTTTTTTCAGTGTAATTTGTCCATCATCTCACAACCACCACAACCAGTTATCTTCAACTCACCTTCTCTGATTGTTCAGAATCAGATTACCAAAGATAAAAATACTAAGGTGGTGTTTGTTTTTCATTCAGCAGTCTGAATGACTGAACTTAAGTGGGTGGACCACCGTATTCAGTCTTCAGACTGTTTGTTTTATACTAACCATTAAGTACTTAATCTATTTCATCAGCTAAAAGTTCAGTTAAGTCATTCAGACATCAAATTTGGCAGAATGGATCACTTAATGACTGAATGTATTAAGTGATCTTCAGAACTTAATGAGTATTCAGTGCTTAACTGAAGGAAAAACAAACGATACCTAAGGCTCAAAGGCTCAAAGCTAAAGCAACTCAATCTTTCTTTTCTTACATATGTATTTGTTGAGAAATAAAAGCCCAAAACAAAGCCCATTTTTCAACTAAAATTCAAACAACAGAAAAAATAAACAGTGATGATGAAGGAGGGAAAGAGAGAAAACTAGGTGGCGGTGGATGGTGGTGCTGTGGTGATGGACGGAGAGAGAACCAGTTGATGGCGATGGCGGTGTGGTGCTGTTGTGGCAACAACAGTAGCTAGGTTTTAAACTGTGTTTTAAACTTTCAATCTTATCACCGTCAATTCCTTCCAATCAATGAAATTCTTTCGACATCTCAAGGTTTATAGAAGAGTGATTGATTCAGATCTGTAAATTCTCTCTCAAAACAGCTAGAATTTGTGTTTGATTAACTGATAATATGTGTTTGAAACACATGAAATTGAAGGAAATTTGATGGTTTAAGGTCTGCACAATAGAGTTATATATGTTAGTTGATCATGTATGAGCAGAACAATTTTCCTCATCTTCTTCAATATTTTTTTTCAACAGATGTACTCTTTCATTAAAAAAAAATTAAAAAAAATCATCTATTGTTCAATGATTCTTTGAATTATTGAATTGAAATTTCTTTCTTCTTCCTTTTTTATATCTCAACAACCAACTCTGTTTTTTCAAGGGCTTGTGGTGGTGGTGGTCGTCGTCGTACGAGATAAGAACAGTCGGAGAAGAAGAAGAAGAAGATGGAGAGTGTTTTATTTTTGGTGTTCAGTTTAAGTGTTATCAAGTGCAGCACACGTGACCTTCACAGGGGTAATTCAGTTATTTTTTTAAAAAAAATCCGGTTAAACCCGGTTTTTTCGTAACTCGGGTTAAATCAAGTAATCAAAATTTAATTAATTGAACTTAAATGTCATTTCTCTAATTAGTATATAGGGAAATTTCTTAAAAAACCACCACCTTTAGGTGTCTCTTCCCATATAGCCACCAATGAGAGCTAATCTTCCCAAATAGCCACCTTACCCCACTTGCCTACTTTTTCTTTACAATTATACCCTTCTGTACATCTGTTGCTCTTGTCTCCATCAAATCAACTTTTTGGTTGAAAAGAAAAGATTCTTTTATTGCATTTAAGTTTTAGATAAGGACATTAAATCAAACTTAGCCGTTGGATTGGAAACAATAGATCCCTACCGTTGGATTTTCTAATTAATGTACTGCACATACAACCACGTCATCTTCATCTCTTCTCTTCTTCTACTTTTTCGATTTTTCTCTGAACCTTAACATTGTTTGTTCTCCCTTTGTTCTGCACCTTCTTCTACACTATTCTTCTCCCCAACCTTAAACACACAAACATTGTACTTCTTCACACCCAAAATGCCACCAAAGAAAAAGGCAAAATCGAAAGCTTTAATTGCAAATGAAGTCCAGATGAACAGTAAATTAGGTAAGTAAGCTTTAAATGTTCTTAAATTTGCAGATTTCAATGTTTGGACAATAAAGTAGGTGTTGTTGTTTGGCTTTGAATGCAGTAGGTGTCGTTGATTTGTGTAAGCATTTTAACATACGTTTTGTTCTGTTTTATGACAAAAATGTGGTGAAGGTGTTGGCGATTTAAAGATGGTATCTCATGAAAAGATAGAATCTTTATAAAGATACCATCTTTATAAACCCTAACCTTCATAAAGATGGAATCTTTGATAAAGATTGTGTTTTTATGAAATCCCAACCTCATAAAAGTTGTATCTTTAACAAACTCACATCCTCATAATTTAGAGACAAGCTAACATAAATGGTGCTGTGATTTTGATTGTTGTTCATTATCAGTTTACTGGTGCACATCTGAGGTCAATGTCACTCTGTTTTAAAAGTAAACTATAACTTATATTCAATTAGAGGCTAAATAAAAGTATACTAACCGACTTGTTAGTTACGTTTAGCCGATATGTTTTAATACTTTGCATGAAATTGTGGTTTCAGGTAGCACTATCAATGTTGTGTTTCGCTATGGTGGTCAGGTTGAGACGAATGCAGATGGATTGTTATCATACAAGAATGGTGACACAAAAATAACAGTTTTGGAGTTGAAGGCACCATATGAAGAGTTTATGGAGATGGTTGAAGATATGACTCATACACAAAGACACAATTTTTTAATTCAAGCTGTCGTCAATGACAGTCCACGCAGCATCCCTGCTCAATATGACTATGATCAATTGATATTGGGGATTGTTGCTGCCAAGAACTTATACGTCATGTCTGTTTGGATAGTAGGAGATTTGAAATCAATGAATGGGGAATCAAGCTCCAAAACACAGAAAAATGTGAAAGGAAAGGAGAAAGTAATTGAGGAAGAAAAAGGTAAAGGAAAAACTGGATTGAAAAAAAACCTTTTCCCAGAACCTACCCCTCCAACAGATTGGGGTAATCAACCTGATTATTCAGATTTTTCCACACCTGTAAAGCAAGGTTGTATTTCTTCCCAATATCTCCTAGACCCTGTAGCAGCACAGAAGAGCCATGTTATCTTCTCAAAGGGGTATGGGAATGAACAACAACCTCTTGTATTGGATACCCCACCTGGGACTTATCCCCAAGCTGTTATAACAACTTCCCCTCCTGCTTCTTCTAGAGTTTCATCTAGAAGTGAATCTCCATTGGTGGCTAATGTTGTGCAAATTGGAGCTGATAATAAAGTTGGGTACAGTTCTCATAACATATCCTCTAATGCTGGGGATATATCCTCTAATTCTCCCAATCTATCCGCTAAAGAGTGTGCTGCAGCGGCAATTCTTTCTGAGATGTGTAATAATGATGGAATTTGGAAAGGATTCTCCGAGGAAATTGAAGAATATAATGCACTGCAACAAACACAACTAAAAGATCAAGCTCAATGGGCAGGTGAAGAGCAACCACAAGATGAAGGTAAAGATTGTTCGATAGCCGACGACGATAGCGATGCAACTTATACAGAATCTCTACTGGATGTGCATGATTCACCAATCATTTGGACCACAGAGGATGAATTGGAAGATCAGATGTATGATGATTCTGCGCCTATGTTTGGTTCACAACATTCAGATAGCCAGGAAGAAGGCCCTACACCCCTGTCAAGGTTTTATGGTGGAAAAGAAAACCCCTTAGATGTAGCAGGTACGTCTACACGTTTAGCCAATGTTAGATGCAACTTAGAGGATAGATACAGACATGCATCTAGCGAGAACAATGTTTCACAACATGAGAGCAATATACCAAGTCATGGACAAGTTCCAGAACATTTTCCAAGCCATGACAATGCTCAACATGAGGAGGGTAATTTCGTAAGTCAAACAAATGATCCACAACAACAAGACAATGTTCAAAATCAGACAAATCCTCCACAGTAGCAGAACAATCGGGATGAAGATAGTGTACGACGTCAAAGGCATTACCCATCTCAGAACAATCGAGATGAAGATGATGAAATCAAACAAGAACTACATAATATATACGCAAATCTTCGTCGGATCAATAGAGGTTGTGCTCCACACACTGAACCTTTACACAATAAGTACTTGTTCCCTAAGATTGGGCAGATATATTTTTGTCGGGATGATTTTATGAGAGACATGAAATCTTATGCAATCGATGAGGAGTTTGACCTGAATAAGTATAAAACTGAGATGAAAAGGGTGTATTGGAAATGTAAAGTTCCAACTTGCCCATGGTATGTTCGTGCTACACCAAATTTGAATGGTACTTGGCAAATAAGATGCATTGCTGAGCGTCACACATGTGGGAAGTTCAGACTTGGATCAAAAAATTGTCAAGCTGATAGTGATTGGGTTGCATCTAAAATTGCGAGAAAATTACGGGATAATGAAGATCTTACATCCAAACAACTAAAAAGCCAAATTAAGGAGGAATATCTTACCCAGATTTCGTACAAAGTTGCTTGGAGAGCTAAAGAAAAGGCATTGGCCAAGGTATTGTTCTATTTAAAATTGCACCTTCCTATCTTATCCTCTAGTTCATTCATATATCTCGGCTACTTACTTTATCATCTCCTCTAATTAGTCATTTTTATCCTCCAATTGTAGTTAAGGGGAAGCTTCAGTGAGTCATATCAACAACTTGAAACATACTGTAATGAACTTAAGTTGGTCGATCCAAATTCTCAGACTGATATTATCACAGGCCCTGGTGATGAATTCCAATGTATGTTCTGGTCATATGGTATAACTGTGAGAGCTTACAGAAACACATTAGATCGGTAATCATTATAGATGGAACATTTCTGAAAGGGAGATATCCTGGAGTTGTACTATCAGCAATTGGAATTGAAGGAAATAATCATGTGTTCCCTATTGCTTTTGCCCTTGTGCAAAAAGAAAACAATGAGTATTGGGAATGGTTTCTTGAAAAACTTAGGGACCATGTGGTTGGGACTGACCATGAGTTTGTGCTTCTTTCAGATAGGCACAAAAGTATTATTCAAGCTGTACCAAAGATTTTGCCCAAGGCTTGTCATATGTATTGTGCCCAACACATGTCCCTTAAATATGGGAATGCAAAAGTAAGGTGGTTGCTTAAAGAGGCTGCCAAGACACTCAATCAAAATGAGTTCTGGGGTTTGATGCTGCAAATATGGGCCATATCTCCAAAGGCATACCACAGCCTAATGGCAATTGGACCACTAAATAAGTGGGCTAGTGCGTTTCAGGAGAAACCCTGGTCGGTATCTATGCATTTCAATATCCTCTACTAGTAGTCATTCTACCGTCTAAGTATAGTTATCATACCGGTTAATTGTATATTTGTCTCCTCTTCTTAAGCAGATATGGAATTATTTACACTAATCATGTGGAGTCGTGGAATAGAATGATTATACCAGAAAGAATGCTTCCTGCTACAAATCTGGTCGAAGGAATTCATGCCAACATCATGAGGCATCACAGAGATTATCGTGTTGATGGTGAGAAATTCAAGACACCTGTAACTAAGTGGTGCCACGAACAAATTTTGCATAATGCTTGGAGAGGTAGAACCTTCACTCGTGAGAAGACATCTCCAACTATTTGGACAGTTTATGGTGAGAGCAGGACATGTGTGGTGGACTTGAATGCAAGAGAATGTACATGCAAATGGTGTCAAACTATGGGAATACCCTGTGAGCACGCAATGTCTGTCATTAGAGAATGTCAAATGGATCCATACACATTTTGTGGTGTGTACTATAGAAGGGAGACATATATGGAGACCTACAAAGAAAATTGGAGACCCACAAGAGGAAAGGATGAATGGCCAAAGGATAGAGTAGGCAGAAAGATTCTTCCACCACTACCATGTGTTATGCCTGGAAGTCCAAAGAAAAAGAGAAGGAGAGGCAAACTTGAAGGTATCCCAGTACAGGAGAGAAGATGCTCAAGGTGTAGGGGTACAGGACACAACAAATCAACATGTATTGAAGTTGTACCAGACTTTGACTATTTTTTCCAACCTTTACCTGATGGACCACCTGATTCCTATTAAGTGTTGGGTGTTTTTTTATCTAAGTTATGCCTTTGGAAGGTGTACCAGATTTTGACCATTTTGTTTTATGTTTGCCTTTTATATGGCAAATATGTATCCGCTAGTTGAAGGATTAATATCCTCCAACTAGTGAAACGTTACCGTCTAATGTATACTAACTTGTTGTATTAATGAAAATCATTTGTACATCCAACATTACAGGAGTGAAGAAGCTCAAGGTGTACCATACTTTGAATATTTTTTGACCACCTGATTCCTATTAAGTGTTGGGAGTGTTTTGGAAGTTGTACCAGACTTTGACCATTTTGTTCTATGTTTGCCTGTATATGGCACATTTTGTAGGTTGCCTTTTATTTTGTATGTTTCTTCGCTTATCTTCCAGATATCACATCTGTATCCTCTAATGGTGATGATTAGTATCTCTAACTAGTAATTATGTATCCTCTAACGTATACTAAATATTGGACGAACAAAACATGTAATATAATAATACATTCATAATTTGCATAAGGGAAGGGAAAGGAAAAGGGTTTGTACATCCATACAAGACAAGAAAAAAAAAACTTCAACAACATAAAAAAAAAACAGAAAACACTTCAGCAAACATAAAAGAAAACTTTCACTCATCATCATCGTAATCTTCTTCTTCTTCTTCGTCTTCTTCTTCTTCATTTTCACCAGAAAAGCTGCTCTCCACCTCATCTTCCTCTGCGATGTCCTTATCCTTTCCAGCAACACATTCTTGGGAAGAAGGCACATCATCATCAGGGTAATCAACAAGAGGATTGGGCTGGACATAATCTGAGGTATTCAAGGAATCAGACTCATCATCTTTCTTCTCTTCACTTGCTGAGGTATTCAAGGAATCAGACTCTTCTTCGTCATCATCATCTTCTTCATCATCACTGAAACTTCCAAGGAAAGGGTCTGATATTTTGAGAAGCTTCAGAAAGCATTCATCTGCATCCTTGAGTAGAGAAACAGAAATAGAAGCCATAGTTTGAAAAAAAAAACTCTCAAGAATGGTTTGTTTGAGTTGTGACCTCTGCATGGATTTATACTAGTAACATTTAATAAAGTGGGAAGATCAAGACGCGGATTCCAAGCATTTGACTAATTTTTTTCACCATCCAACTAATATTCTTTATGACCATTTAAGAACATCCCTCAAAAGTATCAAAATACATTGAACTGAAAGTAAATATTGACGGGACATTAAACTTATCTAGTTTTACAAAAGTTTAGTCACACTGTTCATACACCCTTACTTGGTGGCTTCAATCCACATTGAACAAGGTCCATAGCAACACGTTTCCTCATAAGAGCAGACCTTCTCTTGAAATCAAGTTCCCTACCCCTGACTATACAATCAATGTAACCAAGCAAAAAAACACCACAGCTGTGACCATCATCTTGTTCTGGGCAATTCACAAACTCCCTTTCCCATGCAAATTCCAAGTCAAAATCTGGAATGTTAGGGTCAGCAGCAAAGACCACATAAGGCAACATTTTCTCCAACCCTATCTGTTGTCTTGATGGTCTCTTCAAGCCCAAAGAGTCATATATTCTCACCTTCTTTTCCTTAAAGCTGAAACTCAAGAGCACCCAGTGGTTATCATTGACCTGCATTATTAACAAATATCATAGGTTTTAGCAGATATTACCTTTGTTGTTAGAGGATGTTCTTAAAGTACATTAGAGGGTACAAAGTCAATACTCTTACTTGTAAAGGAATAAGTATAGCCTTTGCATGGTAAGGGGAAACTTGGTTCTCCATATGACCAGTAGGGCTCATAATGTTTATGGCACCTGTCTTAATTTTGAAGGCACCACTCCTAACTCTGTTTGCTGGTGATAGTGTAGCAAAAGTTGGATCCCTCATACGCTTATTGTATGTATACTGAACATCACCATAAAGCATGCCCTGACACAACCAAACAAATATATTTGTATCACCAAATTACTCATAGTGTAAACTCTAAATAACAAAACTGTATCCTCTACTTAAAGGTTCAAGTATAAGAACTTTAAAAAAAAAAAAAAAAAAAAAAAAAATACTTACAGCAAATTATATTGTTGGAACAATAGCATACTGATTATGTGGGTTGATATGCCTCCTCATCATTCCATACCAACGAATGATCAAGCTAACATAGGCTTCAATGATATCTCCATGCACCCAATTAGTGTTCTATAGGCTGTAAAACTGCTTCACATGGACTTCCAGTCCATATCCATAAACCCTCATCACTTTATGCTCAAAATTTGGCTCCTTCGCCAACCACCAGTAATAGTTCAAAACATCTGTCTCATTATGAGTTGTAGTTCTGTCTAGAAATGACATGCCCATGGTAATCATCAGCTGAGCATCAACTTCTTTCCCCTCTTCCTTCCCCTGATTCTTTTTTCTCAATCTTTTCTGGCTGTTGTTAAAGTCATCAATAACTTGCTTATCCACTTCTTCATCTTCTTCTAAATCACCAGTGAAAACTATATCATCTTCATGGTGTTCAAGATTACCCATCTCACCAGCTGATGCACCATCTATTTCCACTAAATATTCTTGAGGAATATTCTTAGGAGCTGGAATGTCATCATCAAAGCTATAATCTTCTTCATCTTGCTCATCCTCCTTAGCATCTACCTCTTGAATTTTAGTAGGCAACTCTTTCAGATCTTGCACATCAGTATTCTCAGACTTGAGGATGGCCAACTCCTGTACATGCTCCATGGTAGTATCAAGAATATCTGATTGGGGCAATATTGCCATTGCATCAGCAACAATAATTTCTTGTGCTGTATTACCTTCCACTGCAACCTTTCCTTCACTTTCATTTTGTCCTTCTCCTTCAACCTTTTCTTCTCCTTTAACATTTCCTTCATTATTAGCTTCTACTGCATTCTTTCCTCCACTTTCATTTTTTTCTTCTCCTTCTCCTTGGACTTTTTCTTCTCCTTCAACTTTTCCTTCATTACTAAGTTTTCCTTCAACTTCTCCTTCAATTTTTCCTTCTCCTTCAACTTTTTCTTCAACATTCTTTCCTTCTTCTTCAACTGCTCCTTCAACTGCTCCATCATCCTTTTTTCTATCTCAGCCCCCCCTTGGGTGCTTTTTCCTTTCTTTTGAACCTGTATGTCCTCATCTTCATCACTATCTGGCCTTGGAATAAATCTTCTTTTTTTAGTTTCTTCTTTGGCATTTTTCCTCTCAGCAATTCTTGCATCTTTGGCTTTAATATTTTTCCTCCATGACCTGTCAAGACCTGCTACTTTGCTTTGCCTGAGGATATAAGACAAATATTAGATGGTATAAAGTTAACAATTAGCTGCTAATAATTAGGGATTTAGAGGATATAACTGAAATTCATACCTAAGAGGTTGTTTTCTGGTAGGAGGTGGGATGGTCTTCTGTTTCTTTGGTGGAGGTGGAGGTGGAGTCACTTGTTGCTTCTCCTGTTCGATAATTTGACTTGTGCTCCTTGTGACCCTCATCCCACCTAAAGAGAGTCGTATAGTTTGAGACCTCTCTGGAGTTGTTGCAATTGGTGAACTTAACTTCTCACTGGCAATTTTCTTGCCTTTTCTATCTGCACTAGGACTTGAAATGGTCTTTGCATTGGTTTTAGATAGAGTAGGCTTTCTCTTGGTTGGAGTGGAAATGCTTTGACTCCTTGTATTAACACCACTCTTGGAGACTGCTTTGGTGGTGGGGGTAGTTGTGTTGCCCTTCTTCAGAACTGACTTGGGTGCCAAAGTTGTTTTGGTCTTGGGTGTAGCAGTTGTTTTAGGGTTAGCCTTGGGGGCAGGTACAGTTGTTTTAGACTTGGCTACAGCTGCTGCACTCTTCTTAGTTTCATTTCTCTTACTGGGGGTACTTGGTTCCTTCCTCTTTTTGGTGGGGGTACTTGGTTCCTTCCTCTTTGTGGTGACCCCACTTGGTTCCTTTTTTTTTTTGGTGGAGGTACTTGGTTCTTTCCTCTTTCTGGTGGGGGTAGTGTTCTTCTTCTGTTTCCTTCCTTTAGGAATGTTTCTAATCTGGGTTGAAGATGAAGACCCCCCTTTCAGTGCCTCGGGTTTCAATATCTTGCTTACACCAGAAACAACTCCTTCCTCAATGTCTTTTACCACTCCCTTCAGAATTCCTTCCAGTGAACCCACACGTATATCCTTTTCTTGTTTGTCAAGTTCTTGTTGCCACTACAACAACATTATATACATGCTAATATTAACAAATAATATTTCAGAGTCTAGAGGATATAATTGTAATTTTAGCCGATAAGATAGACATAATTTGAGGATGCAGATAGATTGTTATATGTAATGTAGGAATTTACTATCTACAAGATAGACTAGGCATAATGTATGGGATATAAAACCTAATTAGAGAGTAGTATACATACCTTTTCTGCTTCAACAACAAGTGCTTCACCAGATTCTTGAAGAGTAAGGAAAGGGGGAGCAACTTCGATTGCTTTTCCGCGAGGAGGGTTAAGCTTCTTATCAATGGTTTCTCTACATGTTGTTTTTCCTGGAAGATTCTTCCAACCAAGCATCCTAGGGAATGGTGGTACATCAGCTTCCCTTCTAGGACCTAGACATGGGATGTGGCTGTATGCCCAGACAATAAATGCAAGCACACACCCAGGTAGATTGTAACTCAGTTTTTGGGCTGCTTCATTTGTTGCTGCTGTTTCTAGAGCATTTTCTAACAGATTGAACACAACAGTTCCCCAAGGAAATTCATCAAATTTCTGAAGATTTGATGCAAGGTCGACATACCTAAGATCAATGGTCATATATGTTACAAGACTATTACAGTATACATAAACCATGTTAACATTATATAACATAACATATTTACCCTAAACCTTGTGCATATACTAAATGTAGAGGAGACATGATTAAAGTTTAGAGAGAACATGCTGATTTTTAGCAGATAACAGGACACAAATATGAAGCCTAAATATTACTATTTAGCATATAAGAATAAAAACCACAATATTGCCAGATAACATTGTGTGAATTTTAGAAGATAACATGAACATATTTAACAGATAATATAACCACATTTGAAGATAAATGTGTGAATTTTAGACATACATGACATCAATGGTATTAGATGCATCTGGTAGTAGGCATGCTAACAGAAGCAACAAACGATTCAAACGATGCACATCATCACCAGAATTATGATCATTTCGTGCTACTTCAATTGCATCTTTCATGTTCTTTTCCTTAAGATTTTCCTCTTGCCAAAATATTTCTCCCTAAATGGACTTGGAACTTCTGATTCCATGAAAATGAACTCATGTCGTACACGACCAATTTTCAATCCTAAATTTAAAGTCACATCAAATGGTTTGAACTGCATTTCCTTTCCCCCAATCTTGTACTTCAATTTACCAACTCTAGCTTTCACAATTTGTGTAACAACAGATGTAATCATGTGCAATTTATCTGTTTGAACATTTAAGAAATACCTAAAGCATGAAGAACTAAAATTTTCCTTCTCCAATAGAGGTAATTTACTCCCAAAATGATCACCTACCTTCTTCATTGAGCATCTTACCGTTACACTGAAATTACGGCCATATTTCTTTCTCATCTGTTCTACTCCACTTGATTCTGGAATTTCATCATGTTGCTCTTGAATTTTGTCTACTTCTTCTTCCATTTGTTGTTGTTCCTCTTCAATTCGATGTTCTCCTCCTTCAATTTGTTGTTCTCCCACCTCAATTTGTTGTTCTCCCACCTCAAATTGTTGTTCTCCCACTTCGATTTGTTGTTCTCCCACTTCGGTTTGCTGTTCTTCGCCTGCAATTTGCTGTTTTTCTTCTACATGTTTCTCTTCTTCTTCTTCTTCGTCTTTCTTTCCAAATTCTGCTTCTTTCTCTTCAGTTTCTTCTACTTGCTCTTCAATTTTTCCTGCAATTGCTCCTTCTAACTTCTCATTAACAGACATTGATACTGTTTCTAGGGTTTTGGAGGTGGTGGATTCAACAACCATTTTTTGTCAAAATTAAGAGTTCTAGAACTACAAAGAAATAATTGAAACGGTATAATTTCAACAAGAAATGGTAACTGTGTTAATGGAGGCGGTTGGAAGAAGAAAAATGGTTTTTGGTAAGTTAGGGTTCTTGTTTGGAAGTGATTATCTTCTCAAAATTTTCCCACCAAAATTACCCTCCAAACGGCTACAAACACCTGTCCTCTTTTCGTTGTATGGACAAATCCATGTTTAATCTCAGCCGTACACGTCATTTAGTTGGAAACAACTGCTAAGGGTAGTTTTGTAAATACATCTGAATAATAAACGGTTGTGATTTAATCTCTCATTTCTAGCAAAATCAATGGTTGTAATTTTTATATAGGTTATTGTGAAGGGGTCACATCAGCTTGTACTTGGTCAAATCAAAGCAAAAAGTTTTGTCATAAGTACAAAGGGTAGTTTAGGTAAGAAAAAATCTGAAAAGTGTAAAGTGGTGGGGTAAGGTGGCTGTTTGGGAAGATTACCTCTCATGAGTGGCTATTTGGGAAGAAGCACCTAAAGGTGGTGGTTTTTTGAGAAATTTCCCTAGTATATACATTGTATATGGTCAGAAATACATCAAAGAATACTGGAAGACAATGGTTCAAGTCTACCAGAATAACCGACATCCAAACTTGCTTTAAAAATCACTACTACTATTTCTCCCCAATCAAAAACACGATTCTTACTTTGAAACCGAAAATTTCCGATTTCAAACACAAACCTTTAACTATCACAACTGAAGGAAAAACCCCAACATTTTTCTTGAAAACTCTTAACAAAAACTAAATCAATTCCATCATAAGTATCAAAACTCAGACATAAACCATACCATGTTTTCTGTATTCTTTGTGCAGAAACCCCTAGAATCAATCAGAACATGTGAAATTCAAGCTCAAATCTTCAAGAACAATAAATCCAAAGATCTTATAGTCTTACGATCGAAAAAAAAAATTAGCTAGAGGGATTGAAAATTGGATTAAAATTCGAAACAAAAGGTTTTCTTTTCTCTTGCTTCAGAGAAATGAGAGAGAGAGAGAATTTGATTTTCTTCGACTAACTGAGATAAGAAAAACTCCCGAATCCTACGAAGAAGACGAGGATACTTTTGGTATTATATAAAATTTATCAAGCCAATAACACGTGGTTTTATCTTGGAAACAAACATCTATATTATATGGGGTATTTAAGTTTTAGTCGAAGAGTTAATGGCAGCAGTATTACTATAGCTCATTTTGCTTAGTCATTAATCCGACCGGGATCTACTAACTGGAGACAGGAGTCCTCTTGCAGCTACAATTGATTAGGAAAGGTGAACACCAGCAAGGAACTTGTTTCCACTGCGGGATTATAACCAGTCTAAGGATTGTCAGACAACCGGAATTTCTACTTTTTCTCAGCTCTTTTTCCTTTCTTTTAGCTTCTGCTCTCTGCATTTACTACTCATTCTTTTTGCCCCTTGTCCTCCCCAACATCCCTTTTCTAATATATCCTTTGTATGTTTTTTTTAACTATTTTTAGGTGTATTCAGATTACCAACAAGTACAACCCCATTAAAGCTCATCTCTGCATCATCCTGAATCACATACCTCAAGACTGCAACTTCACCTCAGCAAAGTACTTCTCTCATTACCTATAACCCCACACCTACACAAATCACCTCTCTCATTTCACACTTCCCAAACCCATCACACATTTACCAAATACAAACTCTGCTCCACCTGCTCCCAAAATTACTGTTCATTTTTTCTGAGTTCCTCTTCACACAGCCGAGTTATCACCTCACAGCAGGGTCTACTATTACCCAACGGATTTCCAGGTTTTTTTATCTGACAGTATCTCATTATTAATTCCCTCCATTTATTCTCAACCACAAATTAATTCGCCAGAGCCGCATTCTTTCTCACCATCCCATCCGTAACACAAAGAAAACCCATTCTTAGCACAAATAATAAAGCTGTCTTCCAACTTCTCTAACCATTATTTTCACTAATTATATCCATCCATTCATTCATTCCCTTACCCCGATGTGCCCATCCATCCATTGGATGATTGATATTTTCAGTTGGTATCAAACTGTGGTGACCACTCTACCCTCGAAAGCAAACACTCTTAAACTATTGCAACCCCTAATACCACTTCTTATGGAAAAACAGGTTGAAAACCTAACCAACTCTCTGCAAACTCTATTTGAAAACCAAACAAGACCCTCAATGAATATCCCCCAAGCTATGTTGCAACAAAACAATGAGCAATGGGCTGACTCCATTGTGTTCACTCTCTATGGTGGTGAATTCTTGAATCCCAACCATGTTCTCAAAGCAGTTAGAAAGAAACGGGGGGTCCAAAATAATGCAAATATTATTAGGTTTGGACCAAATGTCTATCTCTGCAATTTCTTACTGATTCGCGACAAAGAGCGTGTGCTTGAGAGAGAGCCATGGACAGTCATGAACCATTTGTTGATCTTGGAACCCTATGTCCAAGACATGAATGTAATGGCCCTTATACTATACAAGGTTCCACTGTGGATGAGCTTCCAAGGTCTGCTCTTGGAGCATATGCATAAAGAAACAGTTGAAATGATCAGCTCTGTAGCCGGTCACTTGGACTATGTGCTACCGGAAAAGTTCATGCCGTGCACAGCTGAAGGTTTCAGAGCTAGGGTATTTGTGCAGGTCAATGAGCCACTAGTGCAAAGATGTGAAGTGAACTGTGTAGGAGGTGGAACAGTATGGATAAAATTCCGTTACAATAATCTTCCTGCCAGTTATTGCACAATTTGTTTACATTTGGGTCATGATCGTACAAATTGTAACCAACAGGTTGGAGAAACCATTGAGGAACAGCAACAATGAAACTATGAAGAGAAAGGCGTGCTCGTACTTCTTCTGATCAAGGGTGGGGCTGTCAGTGCTGCTCCTGGTATACTAATCGATACCCTGGAGCATGGGATCAATCCTGATTCTGTAATGGATGCAAACTTGCAAAACCATATGCAGGAGCAGGGAGAAAATTCGAATCTTGGGCCGGATCGAAAAGGAAAAGGTCCAATGAAAGACTTGCTTGAATTTGTGGAAGGGGTTAGAAAGGTCCAACCCACTTGGGTATCTGTGGGCCTTAGAGTTGGGAAAAGCCCTACTACTGCTATGGAACAGATCCATACCATCTCTTCTTCCTCCTCAGAGACTGAAGATGAAATCACCAGCTATGTTCAGTAGCCACCAACTGGAAATCAATCTTCTGATCTCCCAAATACTCATCCACCACAACCCTTCATACCTACTTCCATTCAATCAAATCACCCTATAGCCATCACCTCTGATTATGCTCAATCAGCCACCACCCTGATCAATGACCAAAAATTGATTGTGACACCAATTGCCATTGATCCCAATCCTATCCTTCCCAAACGTCGAGGGCGACCATTTGGTACCACTAAGGAACTTCTTCAAGCAAGAAGACTAGCAAGACAAGCTGAACTCGACCTTGAAGAAAGTCGTCCCAAAAAGAAAAACAAACATTCGAGGATTATCCATGATTCTTCCGAATTAATTCCTTTTCCTCCAATGATTGCTGCACCAAACTCTCTCCCAACTAGTCCGGTAATTGCGAGAGGATTATCAAACACTGAATTAGTTTGGCAGCTGCTTGGAGACCCAGAAGTCACAAATAACCTGCTAGCTCATGGGTTGCTAAACCCAGCTGTGTTCCCTTCACTGACCTATGACTTTCAAGACTTCAATCAACCATCACCAATTTCGGTCCTAGACATCAAACAATTTCATGATTTGGGCTCTGCGGCCTTTGAGTTGGGTGGAGGTAGCTCGAATGGAAATTTAGAGTTGGGTGGAGACCAATTCTTCAATACTGTCATGCCTGGTGATTCTAAAACTTTTCCCTCTGGTGGATCGGTTTTGATGACTGCAACAGATTTGGACTTTAATGGGGTTCTGCAAGCTGAGAATTTGAATCACTCACCTGCAAATAGTGAAACAACTGCACTGGTATGTTATTCAAGTCGTTTTAATTCCTTCCATACTTATACTGCTCTCCGGCTAGTTCACCCTCTGAATAGTTTCTACTTAACCTATTCATGCATATACTGCTCTCACCTCTACACTACTTGCCCCATAACCTATCACACAAGACTCTTAATTTTGCTACACTACATATGTACTTATCTCTCACATTTTAAACTGTGGTATTTAGCTAACACACACTTCAAAGGTCACAGTTTGCATGATATGTGCTTCAACCACCCTTATATGGTATCTATCACCACTACTTTATGTAAGGACTGGTTCATATATACTATTTGTGTATATACTAGTAGGTTTTACACTTGCTTTGATTGCTACTTACATTACACTTGCTGCTACCAATTTGTTTCAATGAAAATACTTGCCTGGAATTGTCAAGGCTGTGCGAATGCTTCCACTATTAGAACCCTTTACGACATCATGAAAGAGACGAGCCCTGATATCATCTTCTTATCTGAGACCAAAGCTGGACCTGACAGCATAAAACACTTAATCCAATCTCTTAGATATCCCAACCATCATGTTGTGCACCCCACCAACTTGGCTGGAGGGCTGCTCCTCTTATGGACCAAAGAAACCACCATGAAAATTCTCAGCTCTAACAATCATATTATCAATGTTCAAATAGACAGAAATAATAATTTGGGTCCTTGGCACCTTTCCCTATTTTATGGTAGTCCGTATCTCGATAAAAGAGCTCATAGCTGGGAATTCATTAAAACAGCCTGTAACAGCTCTCCCTACCCTTGGCTAGCTATAGGTGATCTAAACATTATCTGTAAAGCCTCGGAAAAATCTGGTGGGCTCCTTTTTAATAGAAGAGATAATGTTTGTGCTTTGGATATCATCAAAGATTTAGGTCTAATAGACTTAGGGTTCTCGGGCCTACCTTTTACCTGGTGCAACAAAAGATCTGGTCCCGCAAATGTGCGTAAAAGACTTGATAGGGCCTTAGCGACCTTTGATTGGACTTTGGACTTTCCTAAGGCAAAACTATTTCATCTCCCTGCTATCTCTTCTGATCACTGCCCCATCCTCCTTGACCTTGACCACACTTTAAATCAAAACCCTAAGCAGTTTAGGTTTCAAAGTATGTGGACTAGAGACCCTAGTTACCCTTTGGTTGTCGATTGGGCTTGGAATAATCCGGCTCCTCCTATGAACCACCACTCTATCTCTTCTAAGCTTTCTTCTACTAAAAAAGCTCTCAAGCTTTGAAATAAAAGAACCTTTGGGAATGTCTTTGAAACCATAGCCTCTATTAAGGGAAAAATAATGTCTATCCAATCTCAACCCTGCTCTCAGAGGAATAAAAAAATTGAAAGAGACCTCCTCAAAGAGCTTGAAGAACTCCAAGCCAGAGAAGAAATGATCTGGAAACAAAAGTCGGGAGATCAAATCATCAAAGAAGGTGATAGAAACACTAAGTACTTCCACATCTCTACTCTTATTATAAGAAACACCACTAGAATTGATGGTATCATTGGCCCAAACAATTCCTGGGTCCATCAACCCAGAGAGATTGGTAACACCTTTGTTAATTTCTAGCATAACCTCCTTTGCCCTACCATTGAACCTCTGAATGATGATCACAAATCTATCATCTTGTCTCTCTTCCCCACTATCCTCGATGAAGCTCATAATGAAGATATTCTTAGAAATATTTCTCTGGAGGATGTTCAATGGTATCTTAATGACATTGGTTCCCTTAAAGCTCCTGGACCTGATGGGTTCCCAAGCCTCTTCTACAAGCATTCTTGGGAACTAATAAAAGTTGATCTTCATCAAATGATCATGGATTTCCTTGAGAATAACACCTCTCTGGCTCCTATCAATCAGACTAATATCACCCTCATACCCAAATGTGACAAACCAACCCTTCCTACTGAATTTAGGCCCATCAGGCTTTGTAATGTTACTTATAAGATTATTTCTAAAATCTTGGCTGATAGACTTAGAACTCACCTACCCACCATCATATCCCCTCTCCAGTGTGCTTTTGTCCCCCAAAGGCAAATCTCTGATAACATCATCGTTACTCATGAGATCATCCACACTCTTAGAAAGAAACAAGGCTTGGGAGGGTTAATGGCCATCAAAATTGACATGTCCAAAGCCTTTGATAGGATAAAATGGGAAACTATCCTTCTCATTCTTTCTTCTCTAGGTTTCCACCCCAAATTCTGTGACTATGTCCAAAACTGCTTTTCCTCTCTCCATTCTTCCGTTCTCATTAATGGCACTCCGTATGGTCATTTAAAACCTACCTGTGGTCTACGGCAGGGAGACCCGATCTCTCCCTCCCTTTTCATCATAAGTATGGAGATTCTCACCAGAATGTTCAAGCAAGAATGCCTGAATGGTAACATCCATGGTATTAAAGTTGCTAGAGGTAGTCCTCCTATCTCCCATCTCCTTTTTGCTGATGACCTCTTTCTCTTCTGTAGAGCCAATATTGGGGAAGCTTTCTCCATAAAATCCACCCTTGATAAATTCTGTGATATCTCTGGTCAAAAAATAAATTTTGAGAAATCTGGGATCCTCTTCAGCTCTAACACCAGGGACTCTGTTCAAAACTCCATAAAAAATATCCTTCACATCAATCAGATGTCTACTGATGATCTCTATCTTGGTACTCCTCTCTTCTTAGGCCAAAAAATATCCTTATTGTTCCACAATCTTATCAATAAGATCGAGAATAAACTCAATGGTTGGAAGTCCAAAGTCTTATCTCAGGCTGGTAGAACTATTCTTATTCAGAGTGTTACTTCTGCCATCCCTAGCTACCAATTGTCTTGTTTTAAATTGCCTAAGAATATAACCAATAAGATTGATAGCTTACAAAGAGATTTTTGGTGGGGGAAAAAAGAAAACAACAAAAAAATCATGTATCTGAGAAGTTGGGACTACATTTGTAGACCCAAAAAGATGGGAGGTTTAGGCATTAAAAAAATGGAATATCAAAATGATGCCTTATCCTCTCGTATTGCCTGGAGACTCTTAATGCACCCTACTAACCTTGCTACCACCGTGTTGAAATCTAAATACTTCCGGTACAATCACATTCTCCAAGACAATAGGAAAAGAGGTTCTTCTTGGATTTGGCACACAATTGGGTGCCCTCCATTCAAGGTTTTAAACCTTTACCTAGTGGTACCCATATTCCTCACCTTAAATGGGTGAACCAACTCATTATGCCTCATACTAATTCTTGGAATGTTCCTTTGCTTCAAAGTGTCTTCACCCCTCGAATTCGATTAACCAAATCATTCCTAGAAGCTGTTGGGAAATAGGAAATGGCGAAAATGTCAGTATATGGGACCACAATTGGGTGCCCTCCATTCAAGGTTTTAAACCTTTACCTAGTGGTACCCATATTCCTCACCTTAAATGGGTGAACCAACTCATTATGCCTCATACTAATTCTTGGAATGTTCCTTTGCTTCAAAGTGTCTTCACCCCTGTTTCTATAAATCATATTCAAAACACTACTATCGAAAGCACTCAAAGAATGGCTTGCCTTCATTGGATGGAGACAAAGAACGGGAAACACACTGTCAAATCTATGTACAATTCCCTCACTCATAATAATACCCCTATTGACACTAATCTCAAAAAAACCAATCTCAAAATGTGGAAAAGCAAGGCCTCCCCTAGAGCCGCTTTGTTTGCTTGGAAATGTTTAAATGACCTTGTCCCCACCCGTGCTCGTATCGGTAGACACATAGATATCCCTTCCCTCACCTGCCCTCTTTGTAACTTTGAAATCGAGACGTTACATCATTTCCTCCTCGACTACCCTTATGCTCAAGGTGTGTGGTCTCTGTGTAGTATAAACTGCAGACTTATTCACTTCAGGAACCTTCCCACTGCCAATTGGATTTCTCTATGGTTCACTACACCGAATACTTGGCCTGTTGAAAAGGTTTATTGGGCCACTTTCTGCGTTACTGCAACCTGGTACATTTGGAAACAAAGATGTGCCAAAGTGTTTGAGAACAAACTCTGCAGCCCAAAAAAACTGGCAAAAATCATTGATCTACAAGTTACTAAACTCATGGCAGGAAAACACAATCTGCAGATGGAAACCATTGATCTGCCTAGTAGTATTTGGATTCCTCCACCGCATACTTTTTGCAAACTGAATGTAGATATAAGCTTTACAGATCCCCTATCACCAATTGCTATTGGATTCATACTGAGAAACTCTATGGGTACTTTTTTAGGTGCAGGAAATACCACTGGACATGCCGGCAACAGCGAAGATGCAGAATGCACCAGAATTTTGGCTGCAACAAGATGGGCCAAAGACAAACACATCAGGAAACTATTCCTAGAAACTGATCATAAGGGCGCTGCTGAAGCCCTCAATGGAAAAGACACCAACTTATCTTGGGTTTCTTACTCTGTTATTCAGGAAACTTTATCCTTATTTCCCTGTTTTAATGTAATAAGAGTTACTTTTACAAGTAGGACAGGAAACTGTGCAGCTCATATCCTAGCTGCTAAAGCAGATATGAGCTTACAGGTCTCCCACTCCTATAATGCTCCCCCTAGTTGGCTTACTGCCCAACTATAAGCTGATAAGCTTCTATGTAATCTGTACTCTCCTGTTTGATTTATATATCTAATTAATGACTATTAAAAAAAAAAAAAAAAGTTTTAGTCACTACATGTATATACTAATTAGGGAAATAACACTTAAGTTTGATTAATTAGGTTTTGATCACAAACCAGTAGCTGAACCAAATAATATTATAAAATAGCTAAAATACCCCCACTTGAATTACACGTGACAAGCACGAGGGTTAGCAGTAGCTAGTTGTCCAAATAATAACATGTGTTTTTTCTTTTATTTTTTTTGTGATTTATTTTAGCTTTCAAATTATCCTGTACAACATGTGACTTTTACAAGGCTATTTCAGCCATTTTAAAAAAACAATCCGGTTAAACCCGGTTTTTTTATAATCGGATCAAACCAAGTGATCAAAACCTAATTAATCGAACTTAAGTGTTATTTCCCTAATTAATATATACATACAATGACTAAAACCTAAATACCCCATATTATAACCTACGTTTATAAAACTTGGTAAAAAAACAAACAAGGGTCAAGATTTGCACAGGAGATTATAGAGATTGGGTTTTAATGAGATTGCAAATAAATGGTCATGATTAAACTTATTGATATATTGTTAAGATTTGGAGAGGATTTATGGAGATTGGGTTTATCCACATATTAAACAAGTTATTTAACGACCCGTGCAATGCACGGGTGTTATTTTATATGTGAGTTTTACATTTTGTAATTTGAGATTTTGATTTTGATTTTTGATTTTGAAATCGGTTGAAAGTAGAATTTTATTACGTATATGTATATTTATTTTCTAACTCCTCCATAAAATTATTGCTGTCCTGATTTGACGCAAGTCATAAGATTTTTTTTTTAATTAATACTGTATTTTTTAGGAGTTTTCTTTGTTTGTATAATGTTTTTCATAACTACTATATTGTGCAGGAAATACAATGTTGACTATATGAAAGCATTGGTTCATAAATCAATTGTTTTTCCGTGTTTGTATTGAATATAACATTACACTTTTATTTTTTCTAGAAAAAGAAAAAAATTTAAATGTTGCATATTAATTTTGTAGCACCCTCCCCCCGTTAAAAAAAAAGAAAAAGAATATATATATATATATATATATATATATATATATATATATATATATATATATATATATATTGAGGATTTATTTACTCTATTTGTTTACCTATATAATTTTCTTAACAATTTAAATAATATAAATTGACGTTTTTAATTTGGAGTGTAAATTATATCTCCAAGCTCACAATCCAAATTCTTGACATTATTTTGCTTATGTTACTATATTTTTATTTTTTTTAACAAAAGATTTAATTTTAACTTTTGACAAAATACCAATATTTTGGAGAAGATGTTCAATTGATTTGGTTTGTAAACATATTGATTTAACCAAGTTATAGTGTTTACTTCTTTTGGTTTTTGAACATATTTTGGATAAATTTTAGTTATGTGATTTTGATAAATAATCTTTTAATTTTGGTTTAACAAAATTCTCTTCAATTAAAGCATTAGTTTTTTCATATGGATCAACTTTTGATGTTTACAAATTAGTTTTTATCTTATATTGGTTAACTTTAAATATTTAATTTGGAGTGAAATTACTTAAATAGACTTACTAATTAACTATTGCGTAAAAGTTCTAAAATGACCTTTCAATTCTAAATTTTAATCAAATTCTCTTCAATTAGAGCATCAATTTTTCTATAATTTAGAGAGAGAATATTTGCTTAAGAGCATGCCTAACTTTAATAGAGAGTATAGATTCTATCATACAATTCTAACTGTCTCATACGTCTCTGCATGTTATCAATCAGTTCTAGCTTATCATCAAACCTCTATAACCTCTCTACTCTCATATTTTCATCAATGAACACTTTGTTTTTTCTCTCTTTTTCAACAAAGAAAAATTTGAAATTCAAGTTTTTTTGTGTTTAATTTTATTTTTATTTTCAGTATCTATAGCCAAAGTCAATTATACAAATAATACATACAACCCATCTTTAAACCTGGACTATATATGAGCTTTATACAATTAATTAATATTTGTATTTTTAATTTGATATTCGACTAACGATTCTATTAGTGATTTCAACCTAATACTATCTTTGTTGTTTTCATGTCAATGCTTTAAATTTTATTTATAAGTGAATAGTTTTAATTTCATCTATACATTTCAAAAAAAATCAAAACTTTAGCAAATAACAAATTTTGTTTTATGGATATAATGGTGTGTTGAGGTGATAACAAGGACTATCACTAATGTAAGTACTTACTTTTCAACAATATTGTTTGTGTTGAATTGCTGGAAATTCAAGGACCAAACTATGTGGAACTGGATGTTTCCATCAGAGAAAAACTACTATTGATTATCACCTAACAAAGGCAAGTTTCAATTTGAAAATCATGTCTTCACCAATGGTTAATGTTGATTGATTACTTAGATTTATTTTTTCTTTATATACACAAGGTTAAATGAATGTCGTAACTTCTTTCTTGCAGCCACACAAAATCAGCAAGTAATAAAACCGATATTTAGGAATTCAAAGGAGCTTATGAGATTAGCAGAACAACTATTCTGAATAATAAATGAACCATCAGATTCACCAAACAATCTTTTAAGCTCTTTGAAAGCAGCCTTGAAAATTTCTGACTATAGCTATGAATCTAATAAACAATGAAGCACAAAGGTCAGCCAATTCATTTTTGACCATAGTATAAATAGTCTTTCACAACCTGTACAAAGTTTTATCAGAATATGATTACTTGAACTTTCAGTGCCACAGGTTGGTTGGGTCTGCATGCAAAAACGTTCTTATAGGACAAAGAATTAATGGAAAGGGTTGGTTGATAAATTTTTGCACGCCAGACATATTTCCATTCTTAGGTTGTGCGATGTCTGCAAGGCTTATCATTAATATTCAAACTGGTATTCTAGAAAAAAAAATTCATCAGAAAATAAACAATTTTCGTCACCGTGTTTGGTGATCTGTGGTTTAGGCAATGTTTGGTTACACTTAAATTTGTATGTTGGGCCTTGGATACATTCCTGAATTAATCTACTGCATCTTACCAACCTATTTTATCCCCAACAACACATAATTCTTGCCTAAGGTTAATTGTGCATGATAACTTTTATTGAACTCATTTTTGGGCAAATATGTGTACATTTAATAAGCAAGAATTTCACCTGGACATTGTATCTGATTAAAGGCCTCATTGGTTGTTCATCTTAACTGCACAATTATTAGTTTCAATTTTCTGAATTTATTATTTTGTAAGCGACATTAAATCTATCAGGCTATCATGTAGTCTTTTATACTACTATCAAACCTCAGAAACTTTCGACTTCCAGTCTTTGACATGACCCTCCATCCTTCAAGTTCTCTCTCTTTATATATATTTATATAGAGAGAGAATTGCAAACTTTTGAATTTGGATACACGAAAATTATTCTCTAATAGGAACCAATAGTCAATTACAAAAGTATTTATTTTATCCTTTGGGAAGACGAGCATCAAAGGAACTAGCTAACTGAGATTGATTTTGAATTTAGTGTCTACAAAATTTACTTTGCTGTTTATATAATAATGAAAGAACGCCTCCATTTTACTATCACTTTACTATAAGTCCCAGAATTACCGGCCATTTGGCTTGATTACTATCATTTTGTTCCTTAATTAAACATTATATTTCAGTGTATGTAGCATGGGGTGGGTGGTACTGACGTACTGTCAAAGAAATCTAAGGAATTGTGTGGCATTGTTCTGAAAATTCATAGAATCAGAAAATATACCGGTTTAAGGGATGCATACTAAAATTATGACAAAATGATGGTATCCTTCAAGATGATTGGGTGGTAAAAGTATATTCTATTGATAGATCTGATATAAAAATAATATTGTAGAGCAAATTATGTTGTAGGGAAGAACAAATGATTATTGGACGAGCAGGGTGTAAACAGTTTACTGAAGTTGGTTTACGGTTGTTATTTTCCTTTGTATTTTGCAGTCATTGGGTCATACCTGAGCGGGCGTCAGTGATGCTAACCAAGAACTGCATCATGTTTTGATGAGATTGATGTTATACACACCATCAGTGTAAAGTTGAGACTGATGACAATTGTAGATAGGTGCTTCTGAGTTTGTTGATATATGATTATCCTCCTTAATATAAATGACAGTAAACATCTTGAGCACAAAATTTGTAACAGTAAAGTTAAATCCGTGGTTCATGGGTTTATGCTACAATGGTATTATGATGATTCAGAACAAGCCTAAAAGCAGACAAAGTAGCAGTCTAAGACTGTATGTGTTGAATGCATACATGTACAACAATAGATAAAGCAAGAGAATAACCTAACCGAGCAACCAAAGCAAGTAGGTACTAAATATTTTGTATGTAGTGGAAATTATGATGGAGATTTGGAATAACAAAAACATGACATTAGAACCTTGAATTCAACTTCTCCAGAATGACGAATACCAATTTTAATTTGTTGTGCAATGTGAAGATAGTTTATGGGAAAATCAATCATTTTAGTTACGCTTCTAGCCATGGTTTAGGAAATTACAAAAGGTGGGACTGAAAAATATACAAGGAATCCAACAGGGTGGTTGACACCTTGCAAAGAATGATATCCATGAACCTCTTCTTATTCGAACTTTCAGATTATTAAACCACGATATGAGGACTATTCTATCGTACAATGTGATGAGGGTTGCTTGACCAAGTTGATCAACCTTCATATATGGAATATGACATGAGGACTATTCTATCAAACAGTTGTACAAGCTATACTTGGATGCATATTTTCCAGATTTTCCAAAGAAGATAACACCTACACATTCCTTCATTAATTATGGCATAGGAAAGGACCTTAAAAATGCATCCAGGAAATGGAATGACTATGCAAACATCACAATAAGACGTTGCAAATGGTGTAAAGGTAGGTTCATCATCAAAAGAAGGTGAAAAACACAATTCTAAAACTCTTGAAATTACATGATATTAGGTGCCAGTAATACAGTAAACCCCTCACCTTGTCACATAAACACCATGCGATTCCTCGGGGAGGAATTCAAGAGTACGGACAGTTAGTGAGCTAACCCGATGCGTGTGTACTGAACATATATCCTATGCTACGGTTTAGGGCCAAATGTTCAACTCAGGGATTTTCTTAACAAAAAATGAAGTCCAAAAATGGTCTAACAACTATTTTCAAGAAAGAATAGAATATGTGAAACTAATAGAAAAGATTCGTGCAGCTGCAATTGAAAATATCAATTCAGAAGACATAAATCCTGAAGATGAATCTATGGAAATTTAGTATATTCTTTATTTTATTTTTGTTAAATTTATTTCTGTTTACAACAAATAAAAGTATAAGATTTATTTTTCAGTAAGAAAAAGGTTTAATTATCTTTATGATTTACATATAGAGGACTTTGCAAATTATATTAGAGCAATCAATTTTTTGGCGTTTATTATCATTGAGTTACTCAATACAAGTATAAAAATAAATTCAAATTAACTATTTTAATCAATTTAGATTTTAGATATGTGTCCAGATATAAAAATTAGTAGTTTAAATATAATTAAAAATAAGCGTCCCGGAGGGACGGGTCATACCTAGTATTTTGATATAATTGGAGTCCAATTAATATGAACCATAAACCCGTGTCCTTACGCAAGCCAAACTTAGAGCATTCCCAATGGTAGGTCTTAGCACACTTTTAGTAAACTTTTAGTGAAAACACTTGCTAATGGTAGCTTTTAACACACTTTTCAAGCAAAACACTTTTAACTCCTTGGCAAATTTGTCAATAAGTTAAAAGTGCCACGTAGGAATTCGGACCGCACTATTTATGTGGTATGGACTCATCTACAGGAAGATCCATCAACCACAATTAGTGTGGTATGGATCCATACCACAGACAGATTGTGGTTTCAATAATCCACCATTGAAAACACTAAAACCTTTTTATTGCTAAAACCATTGGAAACACCAAAATTCCTTAAAACCATCCTACGTGGCACCATTAAAAGTATTTTAACATTGGGAATGCTCTTAAACCCAAGACTAAAACCAAAACAAACGTTTGTGGTTGGACTTGTGGACGAACCAAAATAAGTGATATCTGTAATAAGTGATATCCAAACTAAAATAGTGATATCTGTAATAAGTGATATCCAAACCAAAATAAGTGATATTTGTGTAATAAGTGATATTTGTAATCAGTGATATCCAAACCAAAACTCTATTTAAGAGCCCCGTATATCTCACCCTATACTCCAACCAAAACCAAAATAAGTGATATTTGTAATAAGTGATATCCAAACCAAAATAAGTGATATCTATAATAAGTGATATCCAAACCAAAACTCTATTTAAGAGCCCCGTATATCTCCCCCTATACTCCAACCAAAACCAAAATAAGTGATATTTGTAATAAGTGATATCCAAACCAAAATAAGTGATATCTATAATAAGTGATATCCAAACCAAAACTCTATTTAAGAGTCCCGTATATGTCACCCTATACTCCAACCTGCTTCCTCTCTGAAAGTGACTACAATGTGTTCTTGCTCCTTTATTTGTCTCAATTCTAAAACACCAGCAAAAACTGAGATTTTCCCAAAAAGCTGCTTATTGGGTATTTGGCCCCTTACACGAAGAACTTCCAATCCTTTCGCCAAGAATTGGACTGATCCTAGAAAAAGGTCAACAAAAGCTTGCTTGCCTTTGAAAGTAGATCAGACAATCCGGCCTAGAACTGCTGGTTACCATCCCAGTCCCTGGAATGGTCACTTCTCTTCAATTTCTACATGCAATGCGGTGAGTATTTTGGAAGTTATAAATGTCATGTTTAATATTATCGGCAATCTGATTCTTGTTGCACAGACTAATTAATAATAGGGTTGCTAATTTATATAGCGAGATCGTGTATATGTACAAGATAATAATCATGGTATGTATATAATCCTATTAGAAAGCGCATTTATGTAATATGTTGGTCAACAAAGTAGTTTTCTCATTGATGAAACACCCATGCTGCAGAGAACTAATACTTTGAATGAAAAGAGGATTGAAGAACTGAAGAAGCAAATGAAAAGTTTACTATGTTCAGCTTCTGGTAATGATCTACTTCAAGAACTAGAGCTCATAGACAATATTCAACGACTTGGACTCGCATATCATTTTGAAATGGAGATTCAAACAATGCTACAAAGGATATTTGAAGATGCCGATATTCAAGTATTAGATCATAATGTCTACCATTGTGCAAATTTACATAGAGTCTCCCTTCAGTTTCGCCTTTTGCGTCAGGCTGGGTATTATGTATCACCTGGTAATTAATTTCTTATTGATTTCCTTTCATTTGAAAACTAACAGCTAATTATTTAGGATCATTATATTAGCATTCAATTATATATTTATATCTATCTGAAAATATACATACAGATGTCTTTAACAAGTCCAAAGATAAGCATGGAGAATTCAAATTCAACTTAACATCAGACATTAGATGCATTCTAAGTCTGTATGAAGCTTCGTATCTGGGGTTCAACGGAGAGCTTATAATGGATGAGGCTACAGATTTCACCACTAAACATCTGGAATACATTGTGAACAAACTAAGCTCTCAGTCGCAGCCACAGCCACTTGTCTCAGAAATACAACGGGCACTAGAAATTCCTCTCCAAAAGAGAATTGATAGAGTGGCGAGGCAAGGCACTACATCTCTACATATGAACGAGATGAATGTCGAAATGAATCAATACTGGAATTCGCAAAACTTGATTATAACTTGGTACAATCAATTTACCAAACTGAGATTAGAGAAATATTAAGGTAATTGAACTTCATTAATTTTAATTTTTTTCCCTTGATTATAAGGACAAAATAATTACTTTTGCTGTCGATTGAAGGTGACGGTGCGAGTGCCACATTTTAGGTAGTATGACTTCAAATTTAACTATAAAAAAGACAGCTATATATATTTTAAGTGTAATTTCATAATTTTTATTACAGTTGGTGGGATGGTATGGACATAAGGTCAAAGCTACCTTATGTGATCAGAGATAGAGTGGTGGAAGGTTATTGTATAACACTGGCACTCAAGTCAGAACCACAATATTCCTTGGCAAGAATTATATTAGCCAAAATATATACCATGTTCTCTGTACTAGATGATTCTTTTGACATGTACGGTAATCTCGAGGAACTTGCACCACTTACCCATGCGTTCCAAAGGTTTGCTTCTTATAGTTTTTTATTTATTTTTTGGCGAAAGGTTGATGTGGCTTAACATTTACATAAATTAAAATTTTTTAGGTGGGATGTTGGGGATACAAATGACTTACCAGAACACATGAAAGTAATTTTTCTAGAAATGCTTAATGTTATCAAGGACATTGAAGTGGAGACGATCACAAGAGGACAATTCCATGGTTTATCATACTTGATACAAGAGGTAATTTTATTTGCAATTCATTAATGTTTTTGCTTTTTAGAATTTATCTACGACTTTTAACATCAAAACATAAAGAAAAAAAAAATTAAATGCTCCTGGTTTTGGGACGAGGGTTTTTTTTTTTTTTTTATTGATAAGCTCAACATATTACACAAAAGTAGAGGACAAACGCGCTACAAACTGCGCGGCAAGTCTTTTCTGGATAGCAAACCCGATTCTCCTAAATACATATTCGTTCGAACCCTCAGTCATCACGTTGCTATCCATTACCTTTTGCACTCTCCTGAGGAGCTCAACTGCTTCTGAGCCTAGCAATCCAAATGTGTCAAATGCAAAGGGGATGAAACTATATTGGTTAGCCCTACAAGCTCCGTCATGTTTCTCCACTTTTGCTGCTGCTGCATTGTTAGCTGCTAGCCCCACCTCAAAAATCCCAGCACCCAGGCCAACCATCGGAGACGCCCCTGTAACATCAACACACGCATGTTTACCTTCAGACCAGTTATAGACCAGAATATCAGCAGGACGTAATGTCGATCTTCCTTCCTTAGGATCAGTAAGAAAGTTAACAGGAGCCTCCTTCTTAACCTGTACTCCAGCCCGCCAGAACACATCACACAAGATATCTCTAACGTGGTCATGCCTGTACTTGAAGCCGGGGTAATGCTTACAATGGGCCGCATGGTCCCCAAAAACATCAAGTCTGCTTATTATTTTTATTATTGATATATACTAGTTATTTAGCCCATACAATGCATGAGCCTTTAGGTTGCGGCCCATTTAAGTCTCTTTAAGTTGTGGTCCATTTAAAACTATTATAAAAATAATAATTTGACCTTCTTAAGATTAAAATGAAACTCAATTCTCTTCGATCAATTAGGAGAGAGAAACTTTTCTTACGTGCAGATTCTTTAATTATATAGAGCATAAATAAAGCGAGATAACTTAATAACTCTCAAACAACTAATAAAATATATTCAAAGAATTAGGCTGTAAGGCCTCATTTCAATTTGGTTTGGCCGAAACGACAAACCTTCAAAAGTGACTGTCAAAAAGGACAGACGCACGTTAATAATTTGTTAAAAAGACAAACCCAAATTTTAACTTTGTCAAAAGGACAAACGTTTATTATCAGACCTGTAATCATATAGTCGTACGTACTTTTTTAAAATTCTATTTTTACATGTATACATTTGATTGTCATTGTGATTATAAGCATGATCATACACACTTGTCCCTTTCATTTATGTTATCGCAATTGTAATCATACTCATGACCATAGCAAATAAGTGACTAAATGTGATTATCAGTGTGGTCATACATATTTGTACGTGATGTGATTTATGTGTGATCACAACAATAATTGTAACATAACGAATGAATGTGATTACAGGTTTCATCATAACAAATAAATGTGAATACATGTCTGATTATAGGGTTGCGTAAGATCGCAGTCCAACTAGGGCTCATTAGGGTAGTGTATTGTTTTATTGCATTTACTGTTTTGTAGTATGATTAGACTTGCGCATCGCGAAAGCTTAACCACTAAACATCGTTGATAATCGAATAGAAAATAACACACACTACAAAATGAGAATTATTAAAACAATGCAAATAACAAAACACAAAAAAATTACGTGGTTCAGCATTTGCCCATGTCCATAGAATAAAGTGAGGAACTTTTATTAATATCGAGAAGATGAAGAACAACGGTTTTGGTTTTTCGTCACTACACAACTCTGAATCTCATTTCTCTTTTTTTTCTCACGGTTCCAAAACAGCAATATTTTTAACCCAAAGGAGGTTATATACAGTTTTTAAGGAATTTTTTTTTTGGCTAAACTGTCGAGTTATGCAGCAAAGTAGGGTCGAATTCCCAACTTATGCAACCAACTAAATTAGGTTTAAAATCATCAGCAAACTTTTATGTTTTCCCAATTTATGCAATGCCGTCAACTGAAATCTAACAACCATTATCTTTTTGCTGACTGGAAGATTTTTAATATTAAAAAATATTTTTTCTTAAAAAAAAAAATTAATAATTAAAATAAAATAAAATTGGTTTTATTTCAAAAGAAGTTAAGTCTTTGGTTTCTAAACCCCAATTTTTCGTCAATCTCTTTGATTCATTAAAAACAACCATAATTTTAAATTATTTTTTAATCATTGTTTAATTTTGGGTTTTGCTTTTAAAAATCTCTTTTTTGCTTACTTTACACAGTCAGCAATAATTATTACACATTCAATAATAATAAATTTTAAAAAATATACAGTCAGCAATGAATTATTACACAGTCAACAATAAAAATTGGGTGATTTAGGTTTTGGTCACCACTTTTTAGTATAAATTAGGTTTTGGAGCCGGTTTTTATCTTTATTAGGGTTTAGAGCTGAACCGACAATTGACCCAAGTAATTGTTTATAATGGCCAAAATACCCCTGATCAAAACTATATTAGGGTTAGTGATCACGTGCAGATCACGTGAGTTTCAGGGGTAAAATTAGGTATTTTGAAAATATTTTCGGTTCAACCGGGTTTTTTTAGTTGTTGGTTCGAAAATGAGCTCTAAACCCTAATAAAGATAAAATCCGGCTCCAAGACCTAATTTATACTAAAAAGTGGTGACCAAAACCTAAATCACCCATAAAAATTAAAACAAAAAAATACAGTCAGCAAAATCTAACATTTGTTAAGGGATTGTTAACGACATTGCATAAATCGCAAAAACTTAAAAGTTTGCTTATGATTTTAAACCTAATTTAGTTGGTTGCATAAGTTGGGAATTTGAACCTACTTTGTTGCATAACTCGATAGTTTAGCCTTTTTTTTTGGTAGCAAGTTTTTAATGGAATTGAATTCCATATTAAAAAGTAATTCAAGTCATTTAAGGACATATACTGTTGCTAACCAAATTGATTTCTAATTGAAATCTAACTCCGATTTCTAATTAATTAGACTCTACCTTAATTGGTTTCCACAACGGTCTTGGGCCTTGTTCAACAATAATACTGTGTAAGCAAAATTCTTCGTACAAGTTTGAATGAATATTGATGAGCTATTAATGTAGATTCATCAATAAGCTAAGTCACCAACCCAATTTTCATTGTGTTAAACAAAACTATCGATGTATTATACATGAGATGTGGATTTATAAATGAGTACATACAATATGTTTTTTTCGTAAATGGTTATCAATAGATTAATGCTTCAATATAATAATTCTTGCTAGAGCGTTAACCTTTGGAATTTCTTTTCTAAAGCCAACATAGCATACTAAAAGTAAATAAACAAAAGAAAAATGAGAAAGAAAATATGGTGAATTAATCTATTGTGACTTTTCTATGTGGGTTTGTGGGATCAATTGAAAAATTATCGTATGTCTACAAAATCAGTTAAGTAGCTTGCTCAAATCCCACTAGTTAATTAGACCACCGTATGGTAGTGATTTATTTATCCCACATATCCAACACCAAAAGATTACAACAGACTAAAATGAACATAGATATTTTAGTTTCCCAGGTCTTACAAAGCTCTACCCAAGAACTTATCATCAAGCTTGTAAGGTATGGTCAGTTTTCCAGGGTCTTTATATTTTACCACGCCGTTATGTTGGACAACTACAAAGAATTCTTCAGCCACAAACGCGTTGTCAAGCACATTTGTTTTCCTCTTAGCGGTGCACAAGTCCTTCAAAACCTTGGCAAAAGAAGGTATTTGTTTTATAGCCGTGAGGAAAGGTATATTAATATTTATATGTTTACACACATCAAGTACCTCCTCTGCTTGTACTTCCTGTAAGGACCTAGTGAGTCTCTGGGGGTAAGAATGGGTGGGTCATAAGGCAGTGGAGAGTTCACAATCTTACGGGTATGTATCATTGGCTTAGAGGTGGTTGCCTCATTAGCTGGACCTTTAGGTGGGGCAACAGGTGTAGTGGAAACCGGGGTCATAATGTTAGGACTTGGTTTATAATTAATCTGATTATCAACCTGTTTATCTGACATAAGTGTGGAGACCGAGTTAACTTCAGCAAGTGGTGCAGATGTAGACGTTGTTTCCGTCACCAAGGCAACTTCTTTGCCCTTGGGATTCGGGATTGCTTGTCCCGGAAATTTACCCTTTTCATCAAGTTTTTGTTCAATCCTTTGGATGGCTTGGGCGTTTGATTCAATGGACACTTGCGTCTGTTGAATGAAACGTGCAAGCACATCCTCAAGGGAGGTCTTAGGAGGGGTAGATTGATTGGTTAGCACTTAGTCCCTGGAACTACTCATGTGATGAGCATTGTTCGAATAAGGGGGAATTGACACCCTGTTCAGATTATCATTATTACCAACATAGGTAGCATTGCCACGTTGCCCATAAGAGTTATTAAAACTAGGTGGAACCATGTAAGCATTATTATTAGTGTAAGACAGATTTGAACGGTCCATGTGTGGGTAAGTAGCATTGCCCCTTGTGAAGTTTGTTTCCCCGGCGTAGTTGAACGCACGGGCATCCTCAGTTTCTGGTGAATTAAAAAGGAGAGAGCAAAAATCGGCAATATGGGTCTGGTCTTGACAAGCATCACATTGGAGAGTGGAGGCACTGATAACAGGTGATGTGGGCTTTAAGGACACCTCAAGTGTTGTTATTTTTTTTACTAAACCATAAAGCAAAGTTTTAAGCTCGGGGTCGGGTTTGACCTCATACATGCCTCTAGGTTTATCATAAGAGTCCAGGGTAGTGTTTATCAGGGTAGGTCGGTAAGTCCCATTGTTGGCTATTATTAGCTAATTTTTGAAGGAATGCAATAGCCTTGGCGGTGGACATATCAAGAAAGGCTCCACCGTTCATGCCTTCAACCTTGTTTCTAGTTGTATAATTGAGGCCTCTATACATGATCCTGACCTTTTCTGTGTCATCAATTCTGTGGTGTGGACACTGAAGAAATAGGTCTTGATACCTCTCCCATGCATCAAAGAAAACCTCACCCTCTTTCTGCCGAAAATTTCTGATGGCATCAACAATATCATTGGTTCTAAAAATTGGAAAATATTTGGTAAAGAATTGTTTGCTTAGTTGAGCCCAGGTGTTAATAGAATTGGAAGGAAGGCTATGTAACCAGTGAGATGCTCGATCCTCAAGAGAAAAGGGAACAATCTGAAGCTAACTTCCTCTTCAGACAAATGTTTTTCCTTGAAAGTATTAAGAACAGTCAGAAACTTATTGAGGTGGTGATATGGATCTTCCCGTTGAAGTCCATGGAACTTAGGCAACATGCACACAATATGAGGGCGAATGTCATAGCTATTTGCAGTTGTCTCGGGCAAGACTATGCAGGTAGGTGGCCAAAGGTGAAAAGTTATCCCGAAGTGTAGCTTCTAGAGCTATAGGTGCAGGATTTACTTCAAAAAAAGAAGTTGAGTCGTTGAACTCTTCTTCAGAAGGTACGGAGGTTGAGTCGTTAAACTCTTCCTCAAGAGAAGGAGTGAGGTTCGTGATTGTGCTCGTTGCGTAGATTGGAATATGTTTGGACAAAATTTTACCTGATCTAAAATGCATGCAACATGCGCATTACATATGCCACAGAAGTCTTAACCATTCAAAAACATCTAATAAGGGGCTCAAAAACTGACTCAATGTTGCGTTCACCCAAGTCAATAAATTTTTTCCAAGCTTCCGTTGTGAATTCTTCCTATATTTTGAGAGTCAAGTAGCGAATAACCAATGTGGGAGGTTTTCCGTGCATAAGCAACGTTCCTTAATTAATAAACCACAGTGATTCTACAGACGTGATCTGTAGGGGGTTCCAGACCCAATTCCTAGCTTGTGCTCCAATCAAAGAATAGTTCACGCGGTACTAGTTGAAATATCTGCTCAATATCTCAAATGAACATCGTGATAGCATGGCTTTATTTGATTCAATTTTAAAGCTTAGGATATTGCAATCAATTGATATTAAGTTTCACTTTCCTTAGGCTAGGTCTGCCTTGCAGTCCCGGTTTAGCATTATCTAGAGTGCTTCATCCATCCTCTTAAGGAGATTTAGCTACTCATCATTGATGATGACACCATGGAATAAATAATTAAATAACAAAACATCATAAAGTAAAGTGATTTGATTTGATTGATAATAAGAATTGAATTCAATACAAAAGAAGCAGAAGAAAAACTTTTGCCTCTCAAGCATTGACTATCTAAACCCTAACTACTACTTCTCTTGTATAGAAAATACAAAGCATAATTCTTGGAGAATTGACTTCCAAATTAGGTCAAATATTCGTGGTTGCTGTTGTTGGTCTTCTAGATGCATTAGGTTTTCAGTTAAACCTAATTCTCTTGGGCTTAAGTTGTATCTTGGACCAAGACCTTCAATTGGACAGCTCATGGGCCCAAATCAGACTTTTGGATGTCCTTGTAGAGCATTTTTAAGATTGGACCTTAAATAAGGCCTAAAATAGAAATTCTGACTTGTTGGATTCAATAGGACCAGGTTTGGGCTGAGATTTGGACCGCCCCACTTTACCATAAAGTCAAGTCAACAGGACCAACCGTGGGGTGCCCTCAGTAGATCTGTAGGTGCAAATATCAATTTTCCTCCTTAGTGCAAATAACACCTTTTTGGTTGCTTTTCTTGACTTTTGGTGGTCTTTAACACAATATTCGCATTTCGGCTCATGAAACCTATACAAATGACAAGAAAGCACTAATCAATAGATATAACACAATAATATAAGCTAAGTGCTAAACAAACAAGGTGTTATTCGGGGGATAAATATACACTTTTGAGGACTTATCATGAGCTCAAAAGGCCTCGGTGATTATATATGACGAATCTATACCTATATTCCAATATCAGGACATCCTCCTCTCATGTGCCATAGGACCCACCCCCTCGGCAAACCACCTGTCAACCCGGGGTTTTACAGAAACGTTGTTAACTTTGAGAAATCCTATGTCCTGTTCAGTTCTAATGTACATGCAAGGCATCAGAAAAATGTTCATGAGGATGTGGAAAGTGAAAAGATTCAGTCAGAAAGACAAGTATTTGGGTGTTCCAGTCATGGTGGGTATATCCAAGGTTGAAGATTTTCAGTTTTTAGTTGACAGGGTTAGAAAAAGAGTGGCAAGGTGGAAGTCTAAAGTCCTATCCCAAATTGTCAGAGTTGTTTTTCTCAAGTCTGTTGTAAAACCTATACGTGTGTATGTTATGTCCAACTTTATCATCCCTGTCAGTGTGTGTGATCAGATGGAAAGGATCTGCAGAGATTTTCTTTGGAATGGCACAAAAAACTCAAATGCAATTCATGTCATTGCCTAGAGTAATATTTGCAAACCAAAAAGTGAAGGAGGGTTGGGGCTGAGAAGATATAGAGAAATGAATTTACCTTTGATGTCAAAACAATGGTGAGAAATTAATCAACACAAACAATCTCTCTGGAGGGATTCCTTCAGGAGCATATATCCTAAGTGGAGAGAAAACTGGAAAGAACTTTCCAGACCTCCTAAGGGAGCTTCTTTCTTCTGGAAATCCATTTGTAAGGCAGCTGCGACTTTTAAGATGGGAGCTATATTCTCTATAGAAGATGGCCAAATTCAATACAGAAAAAAAAAATTAACCTACGATTTTCGTTTAAGAAATTTTTTGATCTCTACATGAAAGAAAGGCCTCAATTTTATTTTTTTGGTAGGCCTTTTTTACTGGAATTAAATCCCAGGGGAGGCTAGCACATTTATCCACCGCCGTGGCCTCCCATTTAAGGCATAATTGTCTAAGTTGGGAATTGAACCCCTGACCCGTGTGCCCAACCACACAACCAAGCAGCCCCTAACCACTAAGCCAACTCTGGGTAGCAAGGCCTCAATTTTGGTTTGCCTAAGGCCCCCATATCGCTTGAGCTGCCTCAAAGCCCATGATGCTAGCTATTCCCCGTGTATAAAAGCATAACCAAAACCCTAATTTTCCCCAAAGCATCACTTCAACTTCTCCACACAATTTTTTTTTTTTTTTTTTGCAAAAGCAAGCTGGGGCTAGGCAGACCCCTACCAGAGTTTTATAAGAGATAAATAATAGAATTACATTGCCATACGACATCCATAACACTAAATACTTTCTTTTTCCAGATTACATAATTTCCATGGGCAACCAAATCATCTTCGATTGTCACATTCCTGTTTTTTTGATTTCATTGGTCTATGAACTTTAATATGGTTTATAGACGCAAGTTTCTCCTCGACAAATAAGGTTCCAATATTTTTCTATGGTCTCCCTCGACTTGAATTGTAACACCCAAATCCGGTTCTTGAACAATTTCACATGTGTAGCTGAACTTTTCGTTAAGGGCCTTAATTATTTTCCAACATGAGAATTTAGGATTCACCCCATTGACTATAGTAACCACATTACCATTCTGATTCCTAACTCGAAAATGCACGCGATCAACGTCTCTAGCACTTTGAGATGACTCATTATCAGTAGAGACTTGAGAGTTGTCATTTGAGTCTTTAATTACAGAGGTCTCACTACACACACCAAGTGTATACCCCTGGCAATTTTTCCACTCTTTTTTCTTCTTCAGAACCTGGCTTTTCCTCTTTCTCTTCATTATTAGTCTCTCTCACTACCTCTTCGCGATCAGGTTCTTCCTCTTCATAGTCAAGCTCTTCATCTTCACTCCCCGTCTTTCCTTCCTCTTCTTCTTCTTCCTCATCTTCATTGTCAGTCTCCCCCTCTTCTTTTTCCTTTTCACTGTTAAGCTCTCCCTTTTCCTTGTCATTAACAAGTTCCCTTTGCTCATACTCTTGAATATGTTGTGTATTTTGTGTGACATGTTCTTCCTCTATTTGATCCTCTTTGTCATTTCCAACTATATCTTCATGTTCTTCCACTTCCAAACAGCCAAATTTGTTTGTTGATACATTAAATTGTTGCAAGCCAATAATACCTACTGCTTTAGGTACCTTCTTTCTGGTGTTCTTAGATTGTCCTTCCTTTTCTTTGTTGTTTGTGGTTGCCTTAGTTGCATTCTGATCTTTCCTTCTCCATGAATTTTGGTGTTGCATCTTCTCTTGTTTCTTCCTATCATACAAAGGTTTATGTTTTTTGTTGACTTCAAACTTCTTCCCACACTCTTGAGTAGAATGCCCAAAGACCTTGCAATTGGTACACAACAGAGGTCTCCATGGATAGTCTAGCACAATAGATAGAATTTTCCCATGCTTTGTTTCATCCTTCAGTGACATTGTCTAGATAAATTGGTTTACCTAATGAGCTTGCTAGCTTACTGAATCTTTTCCCACTCCAGAGATATTTTGGACATTGTACACTTTAACCCAAATTGGAACTGTAGTAATAGAGCCGTTGTTTTCTTCAATTTCTCTTGACCAAGGCCTCACAACAAACAGTTTGCCCAAAATGAAAATTGGTCTTCTTCAGGAACTGCATTTCTATCTTCTTCACTAGCAAAATTAAAGTAATACATATCACCATTGAGAGCAACTTCTACGTTGCCTTTAATCTGCCATTTCTTAACCACATCTCCTTCACCACTAAAAAAGGGAGTTTTTTTATCAAGAAAGAAACCCACAAGCCTGTTTTCCCATTCCTTGATACCATCCTCAAAGATTATAAGAAGACCATCTCTTAGAGTCTTAGTGGAAGAGTTTCGAATTTGAGTCTCAACTTCTTTGCTACTGCAATCTGCAATCGAATCAACCACCAAGTTGGTGAATTAAGAGCCTTGGGGTTTAGAGATTGTAGGTGATTTGGGGTTTTGGGGGGAGCAAGGGGTTGGGATTCAAAGGGGAGTGCTTGAAGGGATTGGCTTGAAAGATCTGGAGGATGGGGGCGAGAATCTAGAGAGATTCCATAGTTTCGCATGGTTTCTCCAGCCATAAGGCCATCAACCAGAAACTAAGAGGGAGGAAGAGAGAAAACCCCTAGAGCCGCTGAAAAGTTACATATAAAGGCAATTGGCACTTCTCCACACAATTAATTAGTCTACACTACAGACTTGTGGTATTAATTTTGAAACAATGGAGTCTTTTCTTACATACTACTTTGAATCTCAAGTTTTAACCATGTGATGGGAATGGGTGGTATCGGAATGGTTGGTGGTATCTGAGATTCTGTTCTATCACTTGCAGGTATTGTATTAATTTTCATTTGATCACTAGATCTATTTGAATAACTTGTTAGTTTATTATTCTTCTGATCATATGTAGTATACAATCCATAACTGTTTTTGTGAACAATACTGGTGTAAATTTATTGGATATCTTTGTGAACAATACTGGTGTAAATCGAGAAATGGAAATCTTGCATTTATATCTTTATATTCCATCCATCCATATATGTATAGTGTCGACGAAAGGGAAATGTTCTATGAACTCTATGCTTTTTGGATTAGATGCAACTAATCAGATATCAATGCAAGAACTTGGAATGTGAGTTACTGCAGTCTAGCCATGGATCATCAATACCCACAATGTTTCAAGCCAATACTGTAATACTCTGCTTCCTGATTATTTTCGTCACCATTTTTAATATAATACTCTGCAATACTGTAATACTCTGCATCAAGAAATGGAAATTTTGCATTTAAATCTTTACATTACATGCATCCATATATGTTAAATTATTCTTCTGAACAGTGTAATGCATATTAATTACATGGAGTTTTTGTCGTTGTTCTCTTGAGCCAATGATTTGATTACATGTTGTTTTGCAATGAACTGTTTATACCATGTTGCTGATAACTTTGGAGTTCTCTTCAGTGTTGTGTAATCTACATGATAGAGTCCGAATCTCTTTGTATATCCAAATATCCATTCGAAATTGTCAAGCAAAGACCAAGCAAAGTATCCTCTCACATCTGCTCCTTTCCTGCAGAAAACCAACAGATCTTTTAGCACTTAAAAAGGGTTTCTGAAATGCCTCATTTCATTTACTTTCATGTTTAAGACTGTTATTCGTGGTACCTGATTGCTGTTGCTAAAGCATCCAAGTAACTTTTCGTGTAGTCTATTCTCTTGAAATCATTCAAGAAACTTTCAGTGGTGGCATTTGGATTGTTTGCGTCAGCATATCCTATATAAAACCAAATACAATCCATAACTAATAATCCAAACTACATGCTTGATTGATTCTTAAAAGAAAGTACATGAAAGATGTCTCACCATTTTCTGTAATGAACATAGGTGTGTTATTGTATCTCTCTTTTAAGTAGGTAATTATCTTTTCCATTCCTCGTGGACACACGTAGAAATACTCCATAGCAGTCTGCATGAATGTAAAAAGCCATTAACATGTTGGAACTACAAGATCGAGACAGAGGGGATGGAAGGAGGTATCTAAATTGATCATACATACTGGTTCTCCAATTAGAACACCGTTGTTTTCGGCAACTTGTAAGGCGAACCCTTCTGTTTTTGTACTCCCCATTCCAGCTTTACAGACAGAGGAAATACAATCTTTGACATACAGAGTACTGTAATGGTTGACCCCAATGAAGTCCAAACCTCTTTGCAATTTTGTCAAATAATTTTTTGAAAATTTCGGCAAACTGGATCCTAGAATTTGTTGCATCTCTATAGGATATCTTCCAAATATAATAGGGTCCAAGAACCTGCAATAAGAAAATATTCATCGGCTTGATGTATCATGCTGATTTGTACAGTTTTATATGTAAACCTAGACTCACGAATGCATAGAAATATTTACCAGTTCACAAGAAATGATAGAGCTCTTTGGACTGCTAGCTTGTCTTCAGATGAATTGCTAACAGGTTCAAACCACATCGCATTGATCACAATGCCAATGCTACCTCCTTGTTTTTGCTGAATGATTAGTGACATAAAAATAAGATACGGGCACACAACAATCAATCGTAATGTGATTCTAATATCATTTTCTCAATGGAATGATAGTGTAATGTTGACGTGCCAACAAGCATGACAAATGAAGAAGAGAGAGTAATTACTGCAATTTCTGGAAGTTAAATAAATTTTGTTCAAGTACCTCTATACTCTGTTTCTCCATCTACAAACTAATCTATTGACGATATCTCACTACTTCAAGCACCAAAGTTTTCATAAGAATAGACTAGTGAATCTCCTTTCGAAGAAGTCTACTTCTAGTCTAGTCTGATGAAGGGTTGAATGTATCAAACACATATGCTTGTTATTATATTCAGCAAACCAAGTGATTTTTTTTGTTGCTTTTGGTACCTGATATTTGGTTCTGTAAGTATCAACAGCAGCCGCATGGGAAAGGATCATGTTATGTGCGGCAATGAACGGTTCAGTCTCTGAGTCCCCATATGTACAATTCCCAAATGACCCTGAACATCGAGATGGTGGGTACAACCCCGTACGATAACTATGCATTGCAGCGATGTTTGGCTCATTGAAAGTCGTCCAATACTTTACACGGTCACCAAACGCTTCAAAACAAACGTCTGCGAAATATCTGAAATCCTCCCTGAAAAAAAATGAACGTCTTCCATATAAATGCCTAATTACCCTTGCCTAAAACAGTCATAACAAAGTTTAACAATATAGCAGTCCAAAACTCAAGTTACAGGTTCAAGATAATGTCCATGAGCATTAAGTATTTAAGTGCGTAGATAGACACATATTCAAAAGAATCATACTTACTGTATGTGAGGATTTAACCAAGCTTGATATCTATCTTCAAGCTCTTGAGGAGAATCATAATGTGATAAAGTAACAAAGGGTTGAATTCCTGCATATAACAAAGATTGTTTAGGACCGAGCTGAATTATTATCTCGCCGAGGGAAAATTTCCATTACCCTTCAAAATGCAAGCATTAATGTTATTTTTCTAAAAGTACTAGCATATAATTCTCAACAGTGGTGTAATGTCAGTGTATTTCAAGCCTTTAGTGATGTTCTTTCCTCTTTTTTCTCTTCATTTGTTGCATTAGTAATGAAGTACAAATGAACATATATTGCTGCAGTGCATGGACCAAGACATGGTAAAACATCTGTAGAGGATGAATGCAGAGGGATCCTAGCATCTAACATTGGAAACGGGGAGCAGCGCGTACCAACATTGGAAACGGGTTGCAAATTAAAGGCAGTGTTTTTGGAGGAAGGGAACTACATTATCGATAGCAAAATCAATACAGGATGTCTGCAAGCAACCAAAGCATTGAGTTTAGTAGTATATTTCTATAGGTCAAGCAGCTAGCTCATGTCTGGGCGAATCATGACATATAGGCATATAGCTTCTTAACTTCTAACTGCTATCTTATTCCACCAAGTTGGCGACACCAATGGCAACAGGCCCGCAGTTAGATTAGAAAGATGAAAGACACACCTTTGTTTAGCAAAGCATTGATGAGATTGTTATAATGTTCGACACCAGCATTGCTTACAGGTCCAAATCTTCCTCCTATATGTAGAAGCCAAAAGTTTAATCAAATGAGTGAATTTGATTTTACGATCTTTGTAGCAAAGGCAAAATATAATGTTTATTCATCACTAACTTGGTAGAATTCTTGCCCATGATATCGAAAAGCGATAGCTATTGACTCCAAGAGAATCCATTAATGCTATATCGTCCTGTTTTCGACAGTAACCAAACAAATTTATATATAACAATGGATTAGTTGAATTGAGTTTCACAGACACATGCATCCAGCAAATATCGACAATTATAATTTTATGTTCGAAGCATCTTTGGCCCAAAATGGAAGAAAAGGTGGTGGCCCTCTCGGCTCTCGCCAACATATATACACACAAACAGAACAACAATGGGGGGAAATACAAAGAGAGTAGCGTAGCTCTGCAGTAGCCAGCCATTAACAATTTGTTTTGTAAATCAAAGTAAAAATCAAACCAGAAAAAAAAAAAAAAAATTACCAGATATCTATTATAATGATCAACAGCAACATCTCCATTACTTCCATCCATGATTCTTCCTGCAACAACAATACAAGTATATACCCTCTTTAATGTTCAAATAATTGAAGCTATGAGAGAAATATATCCAGCAGCCACTTAATTACCCTTTTGATGAGAGAAAACATCCCAGTTGCTTGGACCTTTTCCATCACTTAGATATGCTCCTTCAAACTGATCATCACAGTACAACATACATGCAAAGACAAATGAAGCTCATTGACATTCTAATTAAAGAAATTAGCTTTTAAATTAAAACAAATGATAAGAAGAAAAGGGTACACACCTGATAAGAAGAGGAGGCAGTTCCAAAGAGAAAATTGCTTGGAAATGGACTAGAAGAAGAATGATCACACAAAATCAAAGAGAAAAACTCAAAGAAAAACATAGCAACAAAAGCTATACATAATAACCTCATGATTATAATGAGAAACAAGTACTACTTCTCTGATCTCTCTCAATTGATTGATTCCTAGCTAGTGTACTTGGTTCTTCAAGAGAGAGAAGAATGGGAGAGTGAGTATGTTAAAGAGACACAAATGGCAAACATGCTCTAATACTTTTTGTGTGTGGGCATCTCAACTTTGGTGGCATGTCTTAATCTAATAGACAGTGTTGTATCAAATTATAGAGAGCCTACCATCATGATGATCATGGTGTCCCACATTAACAGAAAATATACATAATCAATAATGATTCATTTTTTTTTTTTCACAAAAAAAAATTATGCACAAATGAATCATGAAAATAGTATTGTGGGCTCATTGAAAACAAATGTGTTGTTGTTTACCAACATATATGCATCTTATCACAAATTCACAATCAACACCTTTTTGAAAAAGAATGAGAGGTTTAATACTTTTATTACATCAGAGTTTTTGGTAAAATGACATTTGGGCAAAGTGGTACTCTCACGTGAAGCTCGTGTCATAACAAGAGATTTTCAACCCTTTCTTAAAATTCGATGGGTTTGGGACTTTGGGTTCTCTTCTATTTTCAAGAAATTCCAATATTACCCTTGAAAGTATTTTAAGAAATAAATAATATTAGAGAACATTTAGTAATATATTTTTTTTATTTTTGATTGGCAAGCAGGGTTAAAGGGACCCCTACCCTTTATATTAGGCCTGAAAACTTATATCAACAATCAGGTGTTGACATGTTTCGAACCCACAACCTCTCTACTTTGTGAGAGGGGTGCTACCATTGAGTCACAGGCTCATTCACATATTTAGTAATATATTTATTAATATATATTTTTTTTTGATTGGCAAGTAGGGTTAAAGGGACCCCTACCCTTTAAATTAGGTCTGAAAACTTATATCAACAATCAGGTGTTGACATGTTTCGAACCCACAACCTCCCTACTTTGTGAGAGGGATGCTATCATTGAGCCACAGGCTCATTCACATATTTATTAATATTATTCCAACTTAAAAGTTCAAACCCTAGATTTAGGATCGGACGTCCACATTTAGGAATTTTATTGTGATATCCATGTACTGATGTATGAAACACATACGGACGTCAAACACATTTCTAAAACTTGTCACAACCCTCTTTTTTTTTCCAGCAAACTACTACTCATCAGAAGACGTGCCACGTACTAATTGGAAAGCTAAAAATGTCTAGTTTCCAATCCAAAAGACGGATCTGGATTCTGATGACTGAGCACAAATAAAGATATGACTGTTTTCCCACAACTATACACATAGAAAACCCAACAACAATGGTTGTTGTATTGTTAATTTGGGTAGCAGGCCTGAGTTTGATCTTCACGATGAGAAACCAGATGTTATGATACTTATGGAAGAACTTTCTCATGTGCGTGTGTTGTAAGTAAACAACTACAGAAGCTATCTTCAAAACCATGATGATTAGAATGTGGAGGCTGAACAAAATCCTGTTGAACGTGTGTTGCTATCTCAAGGTCTTGAGAAATATTTCTCAAAATTTTAAAAAGAAGAGATCAACAATGAATCTTTGAAGTTATTGGAAGAAAGTGATCTGAAGGCTCTACGGCTTCCAATGGGTCCTAGGAAGGTGTTGCTTGTAGCCATTCGCAAGGAGGGGAGAGGCACCTACCATTGAGACTGACTGTTTATCTTCTATGGTTATTTTAATGTATTTCATTAGCTCTTGAAGCTTGGATGATGTGAATTGGTATTTGCTGATAAAAAAAAAAAAAAGGAAAAAAGTTATTATTACTCAACCGCAAAAGAATGAATAATGTAGTAACATCATTAATTTTTCAAATTTCTTTTTTGATAAGTAACAATTGACTAATAATAATCAGTCATTAATTAGAGTGTGTTTGACCATATGTTTAGTGTGGTGGTTGGGCAATGGCACGCATATTGCTCCTGCTACTTAGCCGAAAAACATGCCTCAGTTGCTGCTGGATCCCTTGCTGAACTGCAGCTCGTAAGCCTCTGCATTCTGCTTCATAAGATGTCTTGCGTTTCTTGGATGAATTTCTGCGGATCTTAAAAATATTACTGTATTCCTAGTTTACAGCCTACCCGACCACTCGAATTTTTTTGTGACCACATCTGATACAATACAGGTGTATCATACTTGGGAATTTAGTAGTTCTTTTCTTTGTAGGATAAGAAAAGGAAAACCTTAAATAAAGTCTCCTTCTTCCATAAGGGATAGAATTTCAGGAAAAGGAAAATCTTTGGTATATAAATATATATTTTGGCATAAACCAAAAAATATAAAGACAAACATGTAGTGCTTACTTGTTTCAAGATAGATAAACAAGGTAGTGTTTAGCTTACTTAGATTGATGTTTTGGCATAAGCCAAAACATAGTGAAACGACTTATTTAGTTGTTTAGAGAAACCACTAAGGTTTAGTGTGTTTAGAAATATTGAGACAACTACGGTTTAGTTTGTCTAGAGAGTATTATGAGGTAGAGATTCTTGTAATCTTCATAATATTCAGTAAAGAAAATACTTTTCTTCGAGATCTTGTGTTTTGTTCATCTTTATTTATTGCTATTATTTAATTCCCCACACAATAGTTTATTTACCTAGCAATTTGTATCAAGTTGGTATCAGAGCGAAGTTCGATTCCTTGGTTGAGTTTTCAGGGGTTATGGTCTTAACTCGTTCGCAGTACAGAAAGTTAGGTAAAGTTCTTAGGTCCTTGGAAGATTCTAAGAAGACAAAACAAAGAAGATGATAGAAACATAATCAAAGAAATCTGAAGTGGTGACATCTACTTTGCAGCAGAAAGCCAACCTGAGTAGAAGCAAAAAAAAAAAAAAAAAAAATATTTTCTAATCAAGAAGATGATGATGGTGATCGAAAGGAGCCATTCAAGGAAGATTGTATATTGGAGCGCAAGAAAACTGTACGAAGTAGGAAATAAACAGTGTTTCATATTGGGCGTGCAGGTTAAGTTCCAAGCAAAGTTGGATGGTTCAGCAAAGTCCATGGAGCTCTTGGGTTCTCTAATCTGAGTTTCTAGCTTAAATGGGAGTTTAAGTTCCTAAAGGGGGGAGAGCCATGATACAAGTGTATTCTACTTGGGAATTTACCAGTTCTTTTCCTTGTAGGACAAGGAAAAGAAAAACTTAAATAAGGTTTTCTTGTTCTATAAGGGATAGAATTTTAGGAAAAAGAAAATCCTTGGTCTAATATATGTTTTGGCATAAACCAAAAAATATAGTGAGAAACATGTAGTGCTTACTTGTTTCAAGATAGATAAACAAGCTAGTGCTTGTTTAGATTGATGTTTTGGCCTAAAAGCAGCCACCCTTTTTTTTTTCCTTTCCATTCCAATTCACTTGGATCTCTTCCGTTTCATCTACTATACCTATTACTATGAGTGCAACCTCCTACACTGAAAGATTTGATAAGTAATACCACCAAAACATAGTGAAACAACTTATTTAGTTGTTTAGAGAAACCACTAAGGTTTAATGTGTTTAGAAATATTGAGTCTATTATACCTATCACTATGAGTGCAACCTCCTACACTGAAAGATTTAATAAGTAATACCACCAAAACATAGTGAAACAACTTATTTAGTTGTTTAGAGAAACCACTAAGGTTTAATGTGTTTAGAAATATTGAGACAACTAGGGTTTAGTTTGTCTAGAGAGTATTGTGAGGTAGAGATTCTTGTAATCTTCATAATACTTATTAAAGAAGATAATTTTCTTCGAGATCTTGTGTTTTGTTCATCTTATTTACTGCTATTGTTTAATTCCTCACTCAATAGTATACTAGTCCTTAGGCCCGTGCAATGCACGGGCATATCTGATTGTTTTAAAGTTTTTTTTTTTTTTTTGGGGGGGGGGGGGGGGTTTATATTGCTTTTGGTTTGTAACTTGTAATATTTTGTTAGCCCGTTTCAAAAGTCTATGTCTGGTATGATTTCATTTATAATTATTATAAATCTTTGAGTAATGAAATTAAATGATTATTATATATACATGAAAATTAAACCCAATGTAAAAACATTTGAAGATATCCAGGAGAATGGGATTTTGCAGTACTCTCAATTCTCAAAGTCTCAATTAGAATTTAGTCTGGCTCGGTTGTTGAGGCTTCATCACTTTGGGAAACAATCTTTTCACAGTAATCCATTAGCAGTCGGACGTCTCTTAATTGTTTTGTAACAGTTAACATCATGAAAATTCGAAATCTTTAACAAACTATTATGATGATAAAGATGACTTACTTGTAATGTGACGGAGAGATCCCGTTAGGCTTGTAGTTAAGCATTTTCGGAAGGCAACCATACAATCCATGTCTGTGTGAATCTTGCGACATTTTTTGATATAGTCCCATCTGCAACACATTTACGTACATTATATCACAAATTAAGGGAAACTCAAATTTCATGAAATTGCAGTAAATATAAGTCTTACTGCTACTTGGGTCCCTTTTCGTATCCCCACCATTGAAATGTATTGAATATTATATCATCATCTTTATTGGAGTTTATTTTCTATTTTCATTTACTTTTTGTCAATGCCTAATAAGTGCAAGGAAAAGAAATAGATTACTGGTTCTCCATATTTCTGCAAAATATACTTTTTGTCAAATCTAGAATGTAATTGAAAATGACCATCACAAACATGTTTGACGTGTGTCCACAATAATATCATATTAATATTATTAATATTAATATTATTAATGATCTTATTAATAAACTTGCATAGCTGCCCATTTGACTTAGAATACTGGTGAGTTTTGATTTTTGTGTCGTCGAGAGATCTTCAGCAAACATCATATATACATGGATCAAATATAAGCATATAAGCAGACATAGACTTTGAGTGAAGAGGAAGATGGATAAGTTGTATAAACGTAATAAATCATCTGGTGATTTCAATGTAAATCTTGGTGAGTTTTGAATTTCTCTTCGATTAAGTTATCAATTTCAGCTTAATTGAAGAGATACAGTAAAACTTCGATAAGATAATACCCGATAAATTAATTATCTCCTTTAAATAATATTTTTAGCTGGTCCCAACTTGAGCATATGTTAATAAATTAATATTTCGCTAAATTTATTAGATAATACATTTTAGAAAAATCCTTGAATGCCCAACTAATATATAAATTAATATTTTTTCAATATACAAATATATTTTATATTTTTTTTTATAATAAAAGTCAATTTTTGCTTATTTTTTCTCAAGATTGATTTTGGTTTGAACCTCGTCTCTGAATTTTTGTAGTGTGATAAGTTGATCTGGTGTTGTAGTTTGTATTGCAAGAAGAAATTATTCCAATATCATTATCGATTTTAGTGTTTCTTTTCGTGGAACGGGTTTTAGAATAAAACGATTGTCCAGTTTCATCATGTTAGCCCCCCCCTTAAAAAAAAGAAAGATATACATAAAAATATATTGTTAATTATGTAAATTAATAATTTATTAATTAATAGATGAATTGATATCTCATTTAATTAATAATTTTCTCTACTTCCAAGGCTATTAATTTATCGAGGTTTTACTGTATTTTTTGTACGGGCTGGACTTGATTCCCAAACTCAATCAAAATTCTCTTCAATTAAGCTATTAATTTCAATCTAATTGAAGCGAAGTTTTTTTAAGGGTATTTTCAGCTTTAATAGAGTATAATAGATGAAAAAGTTGTACAAATGTAGTAAATCATCTGGTGATTTCAATGTAAATCATTACTTCCACCAGATAATTATTTAGCTACTTATTCAAAAAAGATTACTGGTAAACTTATTGAAGTTAAAATTGTTGAATTGAGAGAAATTCGAGTTAGAGCATTTTATCAATGGTAGTCAATTACTGGTATTAGATTTAGTGGTGATAATGTGGTTTACTGCTTATAAAGAATTTGAGTTAGGGTTACTTATGAAGGTTGTTGTATTTAATATGTGAAATTACATATTGACCTATTTTTATTTATTTTGTGTAGTTATAAAAATACCCAAAATTGAATGAATTTCTCTTCAATTAATTTATCAATTTCAGCATAATTGAAAAGATATAGTAAAACCTCGATAAGATAATACCCGATAAATTAATTATCTCCTTTAAATAATATTTTTGGCTGGTCCCAATTTGGGCATATGTTGATAAATTAATATTTCGGTAAATTTATTAGATAATTAATACATTTTAGAAAAATCCTTGAAGGCCCAACTAATATATAAATTAATATTTTTTTGATATACAAATATAATGAAAGTCAATTATTGTTTTTTTTTTCTCAAAATTGATTTTGGTTTGAACCTCGTCTCTAAATTTTGTAGTGTGATGAGTTGATGTGGTGTTGTATTTTGTATTGCAAGAAGAAATTATTCTAATATCATTATCGATTTTAGTGTTTCTTTTCGTGGAACCGGTTCTAGAATAAAATGATTATCCAGCTTCATCATGTTAGCCCCCTAAAAAGAAAGACATACATGAAAATATATTGTTTATGTAAATTAATAGTTTATTAATTAATCGATGAATTAATATCTCGTTTAATTAATAATTTTCTCTAGTCTTAAGGCTATTAATTTATCGAAGTTTTACTGTATTTTAATTATGTTTGTGATTTGGTCCAACTGGGTACGGGCTGGACTTGATTATACTTAGGATTGGGTATTCTTTTAATTTTTTTTTATTGGGCTTAATTATTCCCATGGTCTAATTGGGCTTAATTATATTTGTGATGGTGGTCCACTTTTGCCTAATTACAAATATACCCAAACTTAATCAAAATTCTCTTCAATTAGGATATCAATTTCAGTCTTATTGATAGCCTAATTGAAGAGATATTTTCTTAGGGGTATTTTCTGCTTTAATATAGTATAATAGATGTAAATAAATAAAAATAGGTCAATATGTAATTTCACATATTAAATACAACAACCTTCATAAGTAACCCTAACTCGAATTCTTTATAAGCAGTAAACCACATTGATTTTGATTTGAACCTCGTCTCTAAATTTTGTAGTGTGATGAGTTGATGTGGTGTTGTATTTTATATTGCAAGAAGAAATTATTCCAATATCATTATCGATTTTAGTGTTTCTTTTCGTGGAACCGGTTCTAGAATAAAATGATTACCTCGATAAGATAATACCCGATATTAATTATCTCCTTTAAATAATATTTTTGGCTGGTCCCAATTTGAGCATATATTGATAAATTAATATTTCGGTAAATTTATTAGATAATTAATACATTTTAGAAAAATCCTTGAAGGCCCAACTAATATATAAATTAATATTTTTTTGATATACAAATATATTTTATATTTTTTTATAATGAAAGTCAATTATTGTTTTTTTTTTCTCAAAATTGATTTTGGTTTGAACCTCGTCTCTAAATTTTGTAGTGTGATGAGTTGATGTGGTGTTGTATTTTGTATTGCAAGAAAAAATTATTCCAATATCATTATCGATTTTAGTGTTTCTTTTCGTGGAACCGGTTCTAGAATAAAATGATTATCCAGCTTCATCATGTTAGCCCCCTAAAAAGAAAGACATACATGAAAATATATTGTTTATGTAAATTAATAGTTTATTAATTAATCGATGAATTAATATCTCGTTTAATTAATAATTTTCTCTAGTCTTAAGGCTATTAATTTATCGAAGTTTTACTGTATTTTAATTATGCTTGTGATTTGGTCCAACTGGATACGGGCTGGACTTGATTATACTTGGGATTGGGTATTCTTTTAATTTTTTTTTATTGGGCTTAATTATTCCCATGGTCTAATTGGGCTTAATTATATCTGTGATGGTGGTCCACTTTTGCCTAATTACAAATATACCCAAACTTAATCAAAATTCTCTTCAATTAGGCTATCAATTTCAGTCTTATTGATAGCCTAATTGAAGAGATATTTTCTTAGGGGTATTTTCTGCTTTAATATAGTATAATAGAATAGATTTGCCTAGTAATTTGTATCAACATCCTTGGCAGAACATAATTGGAGTTTGTAATCAAAAATTTTGGCTCTGACATAGACACACAGTAGGGTTCCCAAAAATGATGATTCAAGATATTACGCTAGATGACTTCGAAGATGCTGTAAACAAATCATGAATGACAATTCGATTAAGGAAAAGCTTCGTTGAAATCATTGTTAAATTTTTAAAGGTCCATCCGTCATCATCTAGGCTGAGGTTTTCAATACAACTGTGTCCTCTGTTTTCCTCTGCCATTCACAGTGCATAACTATGGAACTACAGACTACATGGTGAACCAAAATGTGCATGTTAGTCCCCAACGAACATTTACATGTAATGTCAGTATGTCACCCTATCTTGCCATGTTACAATTATAAGCTATATACGTGCAACTATGCATGTAATGATAAACTTAGATATTCAGATTATAACTATTGGTATAACACAATGCTAGAGCAAAACCTCTCTGCCGCTGATGCCCGTCGTCGACAGACGACACGTCTACTGCTGAAAAGTTTGGTTGTCAGGAACACTACTTTCCAACACATTGTAAGATACATTATCTGACTGGATAGTAGGGATTGATACCAGCTTTCCCTTACAAACCGACTAGCCAAACGGACATGATCAGATTTCTCCCGGCAACAACAAGATTCAAATGAATGTGGAATGGTACCGGATAGCATATTATGCGAGACATTCAAATCCTCTAGGTACTTTAACTCGCTTAATTTCGATGGAATCCCCCTAACGAGCATATATATTTTTGCCAAGATCAAGTAACTCTCCGAGGAAAACCAGATTGCCTAGTTGAGATGGTATGCTATCGTTGAATATGTTTGTGCTAAAAAATCCAAGTACAACAACTTAGAACAATCACCAATCTATTCGGGTATCGGTCCATTCAGATCATTGATGGACAAGTCTAGAGATTCTAAACCACTTAAGCTTCCAATTTCGATAGGCAGATTGCCATAGTCCATTGTCCATAAATATTATTATCTCTCAAATTCAGTTTCAGTAATGAAAACAACCTCGATACCTAACTCCACTGGAAACTCAAGTAGTTTGTTTAACTTAGAAACAATTAGTCCTTCTAACTTGCTTCTTGTTATTTTCCCTTCTTGCATCTAATTCCATGCACGATTAGCAACCTAAAGTAACGAAATGTACATAAATAAATAAAATAAAATGCGATCTTAAATGCGTTGTTAGATATAAACTTTGCTTCTTTAATATTCACACTTTAATATTGACAACGTAATGAAAATACAACAAGCTCACAGATTTGCAGATTCAGCAGTCACAAGTTAAACACAGAATAGCTGAGTAAAACAATCAGACAATAAGCCTCGGCAGTTTTCCAACTGTGATCAGGTGGACGGACTCACCAATAGATAGCCCTGCCAGTCAATAGTTCATGCGAAACAGAGTCCATTGTCGGTCGAGATTTAGGACGAGTTTTTAAGCATGCAAAAGCCAATTTCGCAACTAAGACAACTTCTTTTAGGATCTCTATAATGGGATACATTTGTCCAGTGTATCAATCACTAGAATATTGGCTCCACCTAGAGAAGATGATGTAGCTAAAGAAGTAATGAATTCGCCAGGACGGTTTCCCATCATCCCATGATCACTTCAAGTGCTAACACACCAAAACTATAGACATCACATTTTTCAGTCAACTCATCGTATAAGCCAACTCTATGAGAAGAAAAAGAAATTAAATGAGCATTCATATAATGTGAGTTTTGAAATTTATTGTGAGTGCATGAAAATAGACATCAAAATGAAACGTTGAGAGGGTGAGGGAGAGAGTATTGTTGTGCGCAGCCGAAGCTTATGCACCAATACCCAAGATTGAAATAGTGTATGAAAGATGACAAAGCAAGTAGTAAAGAAGTAAACCTACTTAGCAACAACAAACAATAGAGAGAGACACCAAAAATAACGTGGTTCGGCTTGATTCCCTACGTCCACGGACAAACAAATAGAACTTTTACTATTGGAGAAGATAGTACAAAGCTCTCAAATAAATGGAGAAACCCTAGGTTTCCTCCCTTCTCAAATCCTCACCAAATCTCTCAAAGAGACAATCACAAATTGAGGATACAAACTCTCTCTCTCTTGGATGGAGACGATTATACAAGCCCTCACGAAGAAACCAAAGTGTTCTTCCTCACAAAAGTTCTCTCAAACTTGCCAATGGCTTCTCACAATCTCTCTCACATCAAGATTAGGTTTTCCAACTTCTAATTGGCTTTATAACATAGCCTTACAATCAAACACGAAAATGGGCTTAAACAGGCCCATATGCAGCAAACACAGTGAGGACGTACGTACGCCTTAACTACGTACGTACGTTCCATCTCGAGAAAGTTATCTGTCATACAGGACGTACGTACGCCCTAACTACGTACGTACGTTCCTGAAAGAAAAACTTCCCCCGTCACAAAAAATCCAACAAGTATTACCAGGGGCTATATAACCATATGTTTGTTATGAAAAATACACAGGATCTTGATATGATTAATGAAGAAACAAACACAAAAGATGTAAACTAAAGCAGAAATACGGAAACACAATAATATACGTGGTTCGGCAATATGCCTACATCCACGGGACAAAGAGAGATAGCTTTTTTGATAATTGAGAAGTGAACTACACAATAACTAATAAAACCTTAGTTTAGGTTTCCTCACACATACTTTCTTCTTTGCTCAAATTCTTATGGTTACACAACACCAATATTTATAACCTCTTTGGTTAATCCAATTGGTAACTCAATTCCTAAATCAACAACAACTTAAATTTCTAATAGATTAGAAAGTCTTATTGAATCCTAATAGAATTCCACCACACTTGTTGCCAAATAAGGAAACCGATTCCTAATAGGAATCCATTACTTGTAACCTCCACATGTCACTTTTCTACAATGTTCCGACAGGGGCAGTCCAGTTGGAGGAATTCAGATCTAGAACTCTTGCAATACCGAAGTCAACAACACAAGCATCATATTCTGACTTCAACAAAATATTCTTGCTTGAGATGTCTCGATGAATTAGAGGTGGGGAGCAACCGTGATGTATGTGTGACAATGTAGAAGCTACACTTTTAATGCTATTTATCTTTTTTATCCAATCGAAACTGGCAGCTTCTTCCAAATTGCTCAATACCTTTCCTAAGCTCCCTCTCTCGAGATATTCATAAATTAAGAGTGAGTGTCGAGCATGTGAACAAATTCCATGAAGTTTCACAATATTCCGATGTCTCAGTTTAGTCAAAGCATGTATCTCAGCTGAAAACGACTTTACATCGACTTGTTCACCATCCTCTCTTGGGTGATCTTGACAGCCACTGCTTGTCCAGTTGACAAGACAACCTTTTACACAGTTCCATATCCACCAACACCAATGCAGTGTTTGTCGTCGAACTCCTCTGTAACTTTAATGATGTCTTCATATACATTTCTTCCATCGAAATCCCAAATGACGAATAAATCTTTATCTAACAATTGTAACCTTGCAAGTGATTTTAAGTTTCCTAACTCTAAAGGAATTGGCCCAGAAAGTTGATTTTCAAAGAGGTTTAGAATGTATAGGTTTTGTAAATTGCCTAAAGAAAATGGGATAGAATATGTAAATTGATTTGTTGACATGTCTATCTCTACCAAGGATTTCAAGTTACCTAATTCTAACAGAACGGAATCATGCAAATGATTTCCATACAAAAACCAAATAAATAAGGGATTTCAGGTTTCCTATTTCTAAGGGAATGGAGCCGTTGATTTTCATAAGGATATAAAATTGTCAATTTTGTCAAATTACCAAACGAAGACGGGATTGAACCACTTAAATGATTTGCTAGTAATTCTAAATCCACCAGAGATATTATGTTTTCCATTTCCAATGGAATTTCCATTGAGCCTGAAAGTTGATTTTCATAAAGATACAAAACTATTAATTTTGTCAAATTACCCAAGGAAAGAAGAATTGAACCATTAAGTTGGTTTTCATAGAGGGATAAACTGGTTATTCTAGTCAAACTACCTATACTAGTTGGAATTGGACCTATAGTAGAACCTCTTTAAATTAATACTCGATTCGTTAATATCTCTCTAAGTTAATAGAATTCTTTGGTCCCGAGGTACATTATAAGTAGCTAAATCAACACTCTATAAGTTAATAATCTTTCTAAGTTAATAAAATTTAATAACATTACGTGTACTAAAAGATTTCTTGAAATCCAAATTCCATTGACATTGAACAAATTGCCAGTCCGTGGGAATGTAACCTGTGAGATTATTTAGAGAGATACGCAAAGACTGGTTAGCTGGCCAATCTCTGATGGTATATTTCCAGAAAAAATGATTGTCCATAAAATCCATGTGAGTGAGTTGAGAAAGGTTAGCAATATGGACTAGGATGGTTCCATAGAAAGAATTGCTTCGTAGATTTAAAATGCCTATATTACCAAGGAATGAAAAAGGGATGTCTTGAAGTGTACCTCTCAGACCCATGCTCCATACGTTTAATTCGACAATCCTTCCCTGGTTGTTGCAAGATATTCTAACTTGACCTAAGTAGCAAAAGAATTTATGTGTAGCTTTCTTGTATGTGGGTGTGTACATCCAATCAAATAACGCCACGTGTCTATAAAGTGGTTGGGTAACTGATCAAGCCCACTAGGGTTAACTAAACCCATACATAGGTTATATTATTATTGCCACGTGGCGTTTTGTGACTGGGTGTACACACCCACGTGCAAGTAGGCTACACATATAAAATTCTCCAACCTAAGTAGACTAACTTGCTAATATAAGACTAACACATGGAGTACTTTCTGGTCAATGTCTTTGTCACAGTACAATAAATCATTGTAGTATTGCATTGCATGTTTCATTACGGTTTCTCTGTTTTAAAGTGTATCTATTGCTTCAATCTAATTAGTAGGCTACATGGTAGCTCTCTTTAAGTTGGTGTTAGTTCTTCCTCACGCAACCAGAATGTGGTTATAGTCTGTTTACTTATAATTTGAAAGATCTTTGATAAAAGCTAGTGTTTTTTATTCACTACAACACACAACCAGTGGCGTAACCAGGATTTTAAGTCAGGTGCGCACTCAATTTTGTAATGCATTAATAGAAAAAAAAAATTTGTTCTTTATGATTAGAAATGTATAGTACACACAAATTTGAAAATAAGCAAACAACTATCTTCAAATAAAATACACCAAATAATATAATTAAATAATCAATCAACAAGACATCACGTCATGAGAAAAATCAATTCAAAATTCAATTTATTTACTTAATTGAATAGTGTAGACATTAAATTAACTATAGAACAAAAAAAATATTCATACTTTACAAACCGTAAGTCCCTAATTAAAGAAAATAAAAAAATAATATTATTTCTATAATACAAAATCAAATTACAGAAGAATTATGAACAAGAGATTTACCCAAAATTTAATTGAATTACAGTAGTATTAAAACAATAAAAATTCTATAATACAAAATCTAAAGATAAAAGAATTATGAACGAGAAATTTACCAAAAATTTAATTGAATTACAATGTTTGTGGTAGATTGTGGTAGAGAAGTAGTGGAGACTGGAGAGAGAAAGAGAGAGAGAGAGAGAGAGAGAGAGAGAGAGAGAGAGAGAGAGTTATTCATTTAGTGTTTAAGAGAGAAAATTTAGGAAGATTTTATTTTTTCCTACTTCCATAATAGAGTTCAAATTCCATAATATCTAATAGTGTTTTAATATTTATGGAAACCAAATATTTAAAAAAATTTAATTTCAGAAACCACGTATAAAAAAAAATATGATTTTTTTTCCAAATCTCAGGGTACACACGTGCATACCCTTACACACCTTGGCTCCTCCCCTGCACACAACCATGTTTTTATCTTTTTATCAATGAAAATTAATCTACTTATCTATTAGGAATTAGGATACAAAAGTATTCTTAATCCATTACAGTTCAAAGAATAATTTAAATCTTTATCAAAAGAGTTGAAATGTGTTTCTTAACTCTTGAATCGTGATCTTAGCTAAAAAGCCAAGAAAGGTATGAAGTTCTTTTTTTTTTTTTTTTTTTTTTTTTTTGGTTGGCAAGCGAGGTTGTGGGAACCCCTACCCCTTTTAAATTACGTGTGAAAACTTATATCAACAATCTGCTGTTGACGTGTTTCGAACCCACGACCTCTCCACTTTGTGAGAGGGGTGCTACCATTGAGCCACAGGCTCATTCGCAAGGTATGAAGTTCTTAACTTCCTAATTATGAACAATTAGCTATTTTGGTCCTCTAAGTTTGCTCAAATTTTCAGCCGAGTCCTCAAAGTTTAAACTGGTCAATTTGGTCCCAAATCTTTCGAAACCTTTGCAAAATGGTCACACGTTTATCTTCATGTTTCCAAGCATTTAACAAAGTTGCCCAGTGACAGTTAACTATCATACGTGGAACATCTTACAGATCCTGTAGCCAAAGCCCACTGCCCCAAGCCCAGCCCAGCTACTGCCCCCAATCCCAACCACGCGAAGCCCAAGTCTTCCACGCTGGTGGTGCGTGGAAGATAAAAATTTGGCAAAAAAAATAGGAAACGCGTTAGGGATACCCCTGATATAGGTATGGAAGACCTGCTAAAAAAAGTGATGGGAAAGAAGGTGGCACCTACGTGGAGGCTAAATCGTCCCATGTGTAGGCTAAATATGGGAGACCCATTAGAGATACTCTTTGTAACGCCCCAACTCCGTATATCCCAGTCGGCCGCTCCGGAATATAAGGAATTGTAGCGCCCAAGCTACTTGACCAACTAGGCAACAACCAAATTGTTCAAGTAACCTGTCTACAACAGTAAATACCATTGCAAAACTCTAAATAAAAGGATCAACTGGATAAAACCAAAACCTGGTATAATTATATTAAACATCAACTGGATGTACAAAAGGGGTTCATACAAAATATAAGAACTGTAAATACAACTATCTCAAAACTATATACATGGCACCAACTCGTCTCAAAATACTAACACCAACTAAACTAATTACAAGTCAAAAGAAATTCTGAAAGCCTAGTCCACCTACGGCACTCGCGAAGCTACTGTAGAGCCATCTCCTGAAAAGGATGAAAACAACAAGGTTGAGCCATAGCTCGCAAGTAAAATCTAATTCACTCGTCTTACCACCCAGGATAGAGATACATCAATAAAACTAAACTCACAACACCGATCAATATTAGATATTAAAAACATACGGGGAAATTAACGTAACAAGACATATATCATAACCTCATTTAAAGAGTAATTCAACATTCACAATTACGAGCAAAATTATCAACTACTATAAATGTGTGTGTAGATAACATCCAACACACGCCCGAAGACACAAGATAAAATATATGCGGATAGCATCCAACATACGCCCGAAGGCACAGGATAAAATGTATGCGGATAACATCCAACACACGCCCGAAGGCACAGGATAAAATGTATGTGGATAACATCCAACACACGGCCGAAGCCACCAAGTGCAAGTGTATACAGTTATATCGACAAAACTCGATTTCAAGAATATACGCACAACAACTATAAAGACCATACCAACTCTATAACCAGAGTTCAATCAAAACAACCCAATGTATATATATTTCTTTAACATCATAAACAACTTGTACAAAAACTGTTCGTCGTCATAAAGTATTTATAGATTTGACAGATTCGGCAAAACAAGAACTTACTTACGAAAAACCGAATTCAGAAAATTAACTTTCAAATAAGTTTCTAAGCATTTTGAATACTAATAGCAATATGTGATTAAAGAACCAGTTCGCAGATGAGCTATAAGAAATAAAGCTACAGTTTCTTTCAATTTAAGTTCCATTTTCATAAACATGAAAATCAGCAAGCATATAATCAACCCAAATTAAGCATTTCAACTTGTTACTTTATCAAAATTCATGCCTTTCATACCATGGGGTTTGGGCAGCAATGAGACAACCAGAATTTTGGTTTAAAACATACGATATCCCGAATTAATATTGAATAACATCAAATCCCAAAAGAGAAAAGAGTTTTAACAAAAAAAAAGAATTCGATTATAACTAATGCAAATCTAACCAAAGAGTTAAGAAAAGAGAGTTAGAATTCACTTGCCTCAACGGGATTACTGAAATCAATATAGAACAAGAATTTCAAAGCTTTAGAATCTGATTTGTTCCCGTCCTCAACCTTTCTTGTGTGTGTGTACAGATCATTGAGAAATAGAAGTGTGAAGTGCAAATGAACTAGTTATTCTAACCGACTTACCTCTTGAGATATTTATGGCACACTAAATAAGGAAGAAAACATCTGATTGGGCTCTAATCCGGTCCAAAAAGATTAACCCAAATTAAGTCAATCCATACCTCAGAGTACTCTGACCCAACTAATATACATTGCTATACAGTTTTCCAAAATATACACACCATGAAAATGCAAATAACAATATATAAAACACATGGCAGAAAAATTAAAATACAGGGCACTACAATCTTACAACCTCGAAATAAAACCTTCATTGAATAAAATTACCAAAACCCCTGATTCTGAAAGATGATGAAGATAACATTGAATCATACCCAAAGCAGAATCAAAACCCTATTATTTACAAAACCCCTGATTCTGAATGATCATAAACAAAGTAGAATCAAAATCCTTTATCTTGATAAGAATCATAAACTAAAAGTAACAATGAATCATACCCTAAAGCAGAATCAAAACCCTTTATCTTGATAAAATTATAAAAACCCTAAAGTTATCAAAAACCCTACTACAATTACAACATATATCAAAAACCCTACTACAATAAAACCACTATTTCTCAGAACAAGAAAACAAGAATCAAAACCCTAATAACAATGAAAACAATGAACTTATCAAATGCAATTCGTGAAAACATAGAAGAAGAAGAAGAAGAAGATGGAATTGAAATATACCTTATGAAATGATTTTGTTGTAATTCGTGAAAACAAAGAAGAAGATGGAAATGAAGAAAAAGATCACTAATGAGTAATGACTAAACCAAACAACAACAAGAAACCTTCTGAGAGCGAGAAGAAGAAAGAGAAATAGTAAAAGAAGAAGAAAGAGAAATAGTAAAAGAGAGTTAAATCACAGTATTTTTTCACATATTATTACTGTCTACGTTTTTAGGAATAACCCCGGTGAAGGACTTAATTTTTCTTAAATATAAAAAATATAAGAAAATAATAATAAACTGTACTAACAACAAAAAAAAAAAAAAAAGGCACACTATATCAAATCAGATCTGATGTCATAGAAATCAATAGACCTTCCTCAAAATTCAAATCTATATATATCAATAGATCTAAAACTTAGAGGAACATCTCATGATTTCATTTATTAGCATAATAGACTCTGATTCATGAAAAATTTAGTTGATAAACCAAAGTTTAACAACAATTTTCCTTCATATATATATATATAATCATCACTTCCACTTCTTCTTCTTGAATTGGATCTGGCATAGGCATCGTTGAATTGAATATGACATAGAAGAACAACTACCAAACTACACATTGAAGATAAAGAAAGAAGAGGATAGAAAGAGAAACAAGCTGCAGCTATCTTTTTGTCTTTGTTTTTTAGTTGGAGGATGGTATTTATATTCGTGACGTTCTAGGTTTTTAAAGTGGACTATCTAATGGTCAACAGGCCCATTATTCTCACTAATGGACCTCAGGCCCAATAATTCTCTTTATGGCCTCTCTACAAACTTACATGGTCTAGAGAAAAAATTTGCTCCCGGCAATCTTTGCAAGTTAAATCATTGCCCACTCCCGAGTTAACACGTGGACTGTCAATAACAGAGCCAATTTAAAACTAAGAGCATTCCCAATAGTAAAAGGGTTTTAAGGGTGCCACATAGGAGAGAGAGAAAATGTTTTAGCATAAAATTTATGTTAAAAGTGATTAGCACTTTTAGAGTTACCAATGGTTGGTTTTAAAACAAGGGTTAAAATTTAAGGTTTCACTTTTCCCAAAAAATATAGTGTACATTGTGATGAAATCTAATTTTTAATTAATAAAATAGTCCTACGTGGCACTTTTAACTCCTTGGCAAATTTGCCAAGGAGATAAAAGTGTTTTGCTTGAAAAGTGTGTTAAAACCCACTATTGGCAAGAGTTTTTACTAAAAGTTGCTAAAAGTGATTTAAAACCTACCATTGGGAATGCTCTAACAGAGAATCCAAAAGAGAAAAGATTCCTTGGTTGTTCCTACCTCTTCTTCGTCTTCATCTCTTATCTCATATTTTAACTATTAAATTTTTCTCTTGTTAATTTGGTTATGAACATTCTAGAAGTTCACTTCTTAGAAATCCAACAAATCTATTTTTCCTCATTAAAGAACTTCTGCCCTATTAATCCAAACAATGTAAGCAAGCAATACCCAATCAAAATCCTAGGTTTTAGAAGGTTTTTCTTCTTCTTCTTAAGCTTCTTAATTGATTTTTAATAAGAAATTTCGTGCTGAAAATCAGATCTGGTTTTTATAACATGAAAACGGGTCAAAAAAACATAAAACGGGTCGGTTCGGCCCATTTGGTTCAACCAACTGAACCTTCTTCTCCATCTGAATCTGCAGATTCTTGGGTATTACATTCTACCCCCCTAAAAAGAGGAATCTCGTCCTCGAGATTAACTCAAATATCAAAATAAAGCTAGGTAAACAATATATTGACTAAAACGAAATAATCATCATATGATTTAGATACTATAAATAGCTCGATATAAAACATTGTTAATACATATGCATCTAACAATACAACAAAGTGTCAGGAGAATGTCAGGGTACCATATGATACATTCAACCGCACATCGCCAATCTTGATATGTAAATAGTAATATACATGCGGCAAATGATTATATCATATAAATGTCTATCGGAAGACTAAATAAAGGAGACAAGTCTCTATCAACCTTATGGGTAGAACATTCAATGTCCAAACTTATAATCTTTATCACAAGCATTAGCTTAGTCAATACATGACTCCAATCATCTCTTGTGTTTCCTTGGGTACGCGACCCGCACACACCGAATAGCCACACATAGCCAACAACTCATAAGAGTATCCAAACAAAATTAAATATCATAATATGACACTACCTTATCCAAAACCATCCCAGTACACAGGTTACGTATCCAATCATGCTAGAGCATCCATCACTCTTATCTAAAATACATCAACGTTTAATAGATAAACCAATAACAAATAGTAGAAATCTCTACCCAACTCATGGGGTCAAGCTCTGCCAACCGTAAGAGAATGTAAATGTTATTATCAAAACGTATAACCTCAATCATAAAAAAAAATAAACATGGATAAACAACATACATCTCTAATATATCATATAGTCATGCTAGAGTCAACTAGCTCCTAGTAAAAGCAGTGTCAGCTCGGGGGAGTGCAATGTGTGCAATTACAAATGGCCCTCCAAATCTTAAAGTCGGCCCTAAGTAAAAGGGTTTACAACACTTCGAATCAAAAGAAAGGCAAGTAACATCAAGTTACATCGTTAATTCAATATTCAAAAGGATACCATAAACCATACTAAATATGCATTTATTAATATTTTTCAATATAACATAAATATTCAATTTTGTCACTTCCAAACCAGGAACACCACCAAACCATTTACTCATGCATGAGCCATATCGATCAAAACAACCTTATTATAATAATAATACATATCTGAATTTCTATTTTTTTAATTCTAAATTGATTATAAAAATAATCATACATACATTAACCGTCTAGCATAGATATATCTTATTTTATTTTCTCAGATAAATGAACTTTCCAAAGTAAGATTCAAAACGTATCGCAAACATACTAGCACAACCCAAATAAGGTATCAAGTTCAAAACCTCAATATAAATATATTTACTATAAGATTTCTATACACATTACCAAACTAATAAACCTTTTTGGCGTAATAAAAAAAAAAATCATTCTTCTATCTAAGTTCGAATTCTTATCTAGTTAAAATGCATCGTACTAGTACATAGTATTATTATATACTATCCAGAAAAATCTTCATGACAAATTCATAAATAAAGACTAATACATTTATATTCATCTATAACATGCGTATAAAGTGCATCAGCAGAACTAAAACATACAATAATTTGTATTTGAAAAGAATCCTCCAACCTGGTTATTCATGTATACAAAAATGGATTACAAATTAAAATCTTTCAGTTAATTATATCATTCTTGTGATTAAAATACTTTCAAAATATCCAATTTGCTTGAAGGCGCTAAAAATTCCAACTACCGAAATACAATGCTTAAATTTCTATGAAAACCATCAACATTCAAAATATTGCAGAAACATATTTCTTTCAATAAATCAAATTCTCAAATCATGATTTGAATTGAATCATTAACAATACAATTTGCTATTAACATGTTAAGCTAACTAATCAAACTTTACTCATGCTTCTACACAAAACATGGAACATGTTATCCAAACAATTATCCGCAATTATCAAAATATCTACTTATGCATAAAGCAAATATAATACACTTCAAAACCGCAATAAAACTATAAGAGAGATAATTATTATCCTCTACAAACTATATTATCAAATATATAACCCAACATTTATTTAATTATATGACATAACTATTAAATATTTTATACAATCAAAATCATGTTATGTTGTGATAAAATTTATTATAAATAAATAAACTAAACACTATTCGGGGTTTTACATTATTATTGTCATGAATGGAATGATGTTATGTTAGTTTTACAATTTAAAACTAACAGAGAATCCAAAAGAGAAAAGATTCCTTGGTTGTTCCTACCTCTTCTTCGTCTTCATCTCTTATCTCATATTTTAATTAAATTTTTCTCCTGTTAATTTGGTTATGAACATTCTAGAAGTTCACTCACTTCTTAGAAATCCAACAAATCTATTTTTTTTCATTAAAGAACTTTTGCCCTATTCTTAAAAATTTCCTGAAAGCACATGATTTACTCTTGGCTTCCACATGACCACATTTGTTCTCTTCTTGGGATTGTAGCTTATAACTTATAAGAATAGATTGCCAAGAAGAGAAACTAGTTAAAATAGAACCAGATTGCTGGTACTAGAGGATGAGGGAGAGAGACTGAAAACTTTATTAAACAGTTAATTAATTCATAAAGATAAAAGAAAACAAGAAAAAGTATTTGATACAGGGTATCAATACACAATTTTTGTTTAATAAATCATCTTCAATAAGTTTACTGTTAGATATTGTTCTCTAATTCACTATCAATTGATGTACAGAATCAAGAAGAAGACGAGTGAAATTGTTTTATTTTTTTTCCGTCTCCGTTTCAATTGTCGTTAAATATTACCTTAGAGTTTAGAAAACTTTACCACGTGGCTTATGGACATTGGGCAATGAGGCAATGAAATTGCCAGGAGCAAATTTTTTCTCCATGGGATTATGGTAGATTGTTATTAAACCATATCCAACCGCTCCAAGAGAATTTTCTTATTTTGGCCCTGCTTGTTTGGGCTGCAAAAAAAGCAAATCTTTACCCATCTATGATTAGAGTGGTCTCTCCCACATTTACTTTTTGATTTGAATGGTCCCCCAACTAATCTAGCTTAAACTATATTGGTCCCCACCTAAACCTTAGATAAGTATGAGATAATTATAGATGATCCCTTACTAAGTTTATTAGAAAAAGAGGTGAAATCTTTGCACTTTTGAAATAACACCAAATTTTTGCATAAAATTTGTTCATAAACTTAATTATCAAGAGTTTCGAGCATACTAAATTAGACTAAATTTCATGCAAATTTTTGCGGAATAACCAAGCAAGGCCTTTGTAAATATAGAAAAGCTATATAAACAACTCCAAACGGTTGGCAAAAGTGCATACAAGGTGATGCAGAATAGTGTTGACGACCACCAGCAATGCTGACATCATCGTCAGAAATTTATTTTTTTTTATTTTTTTATCTTATTATTTTATTTAGTAATTTCTAATTTAGAGTCTAAAAGTTCTAGAATAGTTGGTTTACTACTAAGTTGATATTAGTAATACAATTCAAATTAAGTAGGATTTGTATTTTGATTTTTTTGTTTAGGAAGTCCTAGTGCTAGTTGGTCTTAGTCTTTCGTCTATATAAAGAGTCATGTTTTGTAGAACAATTATTCAATTATTCAATCAATATAATTAAGATTTGTCTCTACAATTTATTTTTCTTTAGTTTTGTTTTAGTTCTTCCTTGTTTCAAGGCAATCCCCCCCCCCCCCTTGGGTTATTCAAGGTTTGATTTTTAATCGCTTCCACTACGTCAATTGGTATCAAGAGCTTCGTTCCGATCGTACAATGGTTAATGACGGAGATTCTTCACCGCGCTCCCAAGTCGGTAATCTTGGAGATTATGTGACGAAGGTTGAATTGAATTCGGCTATTAATCGTCTCACCACTTCAATCGATAAACTTACTCTTCGATTTGATAAGTTTGAAGGTAAGCAATCTATTGTTGATGTTCCCACCCTCCCACCCTCTACTATGACCAACATATCTCAACCACCCCAATTTTCCACCACCACCACAACTTTACCATAAGGTTCCAATATTGACTTCACATCTCTCCCTATTCATGGTTGCCCCCAAACACCACAAAACCTATTTTCACATCCCTACCCATACATACAACCCTATAATAACTCCCAACCATCTCAATCTCGCTACCAACTCCTACATACAAATAATAATTGGTCATCCCTAAAAGGTATTATTGAAGAAAGGTATTATTGGTCATCCCTAAAAAAAGATGTTGGTAATCTCATTCAGCGGTGTTATACTTGTCAAACTGCAAAATGTCAATCTCAAAATACTGGCTTGTACACACCATTACCGGTTCCTGATGCACCATGAGTTGATGTTTCTACGGATTTTATCTTGGGTCTCCCTCGGACTCAAAGAGGTGTTAATTCGGTTATGGTTGTTGTCGATAGGTTCTCCAAGATAGCTCATTTTGTTCCTTGCAAGAAGACATCAGATGCTTCCAATATTGCTACTTTATTCTTCAAGGAAATTGTTCGTTTACATGGAGTTCCAAAATCTATTACTTGAGACCGTGACACCAACTTTTTAAGTTACATCTGGAAGACTTTGTGGATGAGACTTGACACTTCCTTGAAATTTAGTAGTACTTCTCACCCACAAACTGATGGTCAAACTGAAGTTGTGAATCGAACATTGGGAAATTTGATTCGTTGTCTCTCTGGTGACAAACTAAAACAATGGGATCTTGTTTTGCCTTAAGCCGAGTTTGCTTACAATACCTCAAAGAGAGTTGTACTACAGGAAATTCTCCTTTTCAAATTGTCTATGCTAAAGTTCCCAATCATACCCTTGGACCTTGTCTCTTTGCCTAAGGTTCCACGTATGAATTTTGATGCAGATGCAATGGTTGATAATATGACTCAGCTTCACGACATAGTCAAGATGCTGACAAACATCGTCGTTCTCAAACGTTCGAAGTTGGAGACTTAGTAATGGTGCATTTGCGTAAGGAGAGATTCCCAATAGGTACTTACAACAAGTTGAAAATGAAGAAGATTGGTCCCCTAAAGATCCTTCGCAAGATCAATGACAATGCTTATATCGTCGATCTTCCGAGTGACATGCATATTTCTAAGACCTTCAATGTCAAAGATATCTATCCCTTTCATGCTGATGATACTTCTAACTCGAGGACGAGTTCTTTTAAAGAAGAGGGGCTGATGCAGAACATTGTTGACGTCATCACCAGCAATGCTGACATCATCGTCAAAAGTTTATTTTTTTTATTTTCTTTTTATCTTATTATTGTATTTAGTAATTTCTAATTTAGAGTCTAAAAGTTCTAGAATAGTTGGTTTACTACTAAGTTGATATTAGTAATACAATTCAAAGTAGAATTTGTATTTTGATTTCTTTGTTTAGGAATTCCTAGTGCTGGTTGGTCTTAGTTTTTAGTCTATATAAAGAGTCATGCTTTGTAGAACAATTATTCAATTATTCAATCAATACAATTAAGATTTATCTCTACAATTTATTTTTCTTTAGTTTTGTTTTAGTTCTTCCTTGTTTCAAGGCAATCCACCCCTTGGGTTATTCAAGGTTTGATTTTTGGGGTATTTAGACTTTGAGACACCTAATAATAATAGGGGTATTTGGTCTTAGTCTCAATTAATGATGTAATTAGATTTTTGGGCACCCTTCCGTCAAGACTGACAGTTGACCTGTCTGACCGTTTGTTGACTTTGGTCAAGATAAAACATATTTTGAAAATAGCCAAAATACCCCTAAAGTCACGTGGTAGTCACGTGTTCCACTTAAATTTGAAACTCTTAGCAGCTACGTGTCAAATATCTAATAAAACTATTCGACGGTTATTGTGATAAAGCTGTTGGGAACATATTTTCGAAAATAGTCCGTTGGTCTACACCTTCTCTTCATGATAAATAGCTCTCAATCACCACCACCACCACACTACAACAACGACGACGACCACGACCACCATCTACATAAACATTTCTGATTTCGTTATACCTTATTTCCATCCACCACAAAAGAAGATTGAGAGGTGCAAAAAGTTATAGTTATTATCCCAGAGGTAAACTTACTCATTAATGGCAGAAAAGGTGTCCCAAAATCTAAATAATAATGAGGAAGGCGGTACTAAAAACTAATTCCGTGAAATAGATGTATTACTATTTCCTAATTTTCTGAATTTGGTTTTTGCAGGACTGCTGCCAGCTATGCAAGGAGAAAGGCCACAGTGTTGAACTATGCCCATACCTTGATGTGAGATGTAAGCAGCCTGGATGCTCAGGAAGGATGATAGTATTGATAGGAACCAATCAAGATGAAACCATAGAAATGAAGCTGCTGAAATGTGAAGTTGACAAGTGCCCAGAAAATGAAGTCATTAAGATCACCAACTATCTTCGAAGGTCTGAGTGTCCAGAATGCAATGGAAGTGCTTAGTGTGTGTATGTTAAGTATCCCGAATACAGTCCAAGTGCAGAAATGTTTGTGTGTGTGATGAGTGTAGTGTTAAAGTGTGTGTTTAATCTGATGAGAAACAAAACTATAAATAATCTGCATTCAATATATGCATTCAAAAACTGAAAATATATGTTTCAAAGCCAACAACAGTAACCATATCAAAAATCCATAATATATATTAACCATCATAAAATATGCCATAATGTATCGAAGGCATTACAAATATACCAAAACCCAAAATGTATCTAAGCCTTCACAAAATATACCAGAATTTATCTAAGCCATCAATAAATATTTCCAAAATAAGAAAAAAGACTCACTGATCCCTCTGAGCACTATAAGGATAAAACTATCCATCCCACCTTCTATGAGTTGCAACTCCACTCATAGCTTCACCTCCACTACTACTTGCACCACCTCTCACATTTGTTGCACCACCTCTCGCATTTGCTTCACTAGTAGCTGCACTACCTCTGCCATTTGTTGTTGGAGCAGGAACTTGGGGTGGACTAGGGACATAACATGTAGATGAACTACCTCCAAGCTTTGGCATTTTCTTTTTATGTTGCACATAAGTCTCACCATAGTTGTTAGTCTTCTTCTTCTTCTTCTTCTTGATTTTACTTTTTTTTTATTCTTTTTCACCTAACTTTTTCCTCTGAAGGCATGTCCTAGAGTTATGATTAGGTTCTCCATATAGTTTACACCTCCTGTTTGATGAAGGTTGCTCTTCATCCTCACCCCTTATCCTAAGAGTTTTAGGCATACTCGGCGTTGCGGTATAAGGAGGAGGTAGCACCAGATCATGATTCCCAACCTATATACAAAGTTTACACTAGTATTAATCAAAGGGAATCAATGAGCAACTAATGCAATAAAAATATTTAAAACAAATACCAACCTTATCCCAATCTTCCTCATTGTCAATTGGAAAAATAAATCCTGCATAAGTAGCTCTGAACTTCTCAACACTGTAGAATGGGCTGCAATATCTATACATAATTAAGATGTATTAGGATTACATATCGTAAAGCAAAGAAATCAGTAGGAACAAAATAAAGTTAAAATTTGTGCCTTATACTTACTTTAACCATGGCTCTCTCCTTGGTCTAATCACTGCAACTGCATGCACACATGGTAATCCAGTTATCTCCCAAACCATACATGTGCATGTGTGAGCCACTAGGTCCACAGTGAACCTCTTCTTAGAGACATTGTTTTGTGCATAAAAAGTATGGTCTACAACTCCTCCAACAGTATACCTATGATATTTTCTTTGCAACTGCTGAATAACATACATGGCAGTTGGAACCAACCCTTCAACATCCATTTCTCTAGATTGCATCCTCCTCTCATAACATGATCCAATTAAAGACATAATGTAAGAATCAACAAATCTAACAATTGGTTTATCCCTAATCCCTAAAATTGCATTATTGAAAGATTCACTAAAGTTATTTGTTACTGCATCACATTTCGATGTTCTATCAAACCAAGCTCTAGCCCGTAAATGCTTAGGTTCTTCCGATAACCATTCAGCTGCATCCTTGGCATCTTTTTCCATGATGCCTAACAATCTTTGAAATTCTGTCTTGTTATAGGCCTTTGCAGCACCCCATGACAGTTTCTCCAAGTGGTCACCCTTGAACTTAGCATTTTTAAAATTTGTGTACATGTCTGAAGCAATACCTAATAAATATATATGGATTGACATTCAATAACAGTAAACTAATCTAGATAACAAAATATAAGTATTACCAAGATAACATATCATTTACCTGTGATTTGCATCTGGGTAGACTTCTACAACAATTGGAATAAGGCCTTTCTGCCTATCAGAAATAAAGGTGATCTTCTCTTTGTGCTTGGGCATGTATTGTGCAAAATGAGCAAGTAACATCCCCCATGTTTCCTTATTTTCACCTCTGCATATATAAATGGCTAAAGGGAACAAACCATTCATAGCATCCATTCCCATTGCACTTAAAATACAACCCCCACACTTCCCTTCGAGAAATATGCCATCAAGACCAATTATAGGTCTACATCCATTAGCCCATCCATCAAATGATGCTTTAAAAGCAATGAAAAAACCTTCAAATTCTGCAGTGTTTTCATCTCTATACCAATTAAAATAGCATCTGGGTTCCTCTTCAGAATTTGTCTCTTCAGCTCAGGTACCAAAGCATATGACTCCTCATAGTTTTCATTCACAATTTCAAGCATCCTCATCCTAGAATACCATGCAGTCCAATAACTAATTGTAATACCAAACATTTCTCTTATAGAATCTTTTATTTTTTTAGGTTTGTAGTCTGGATGTGCTCTAAATATATCCAAGGTTTTACCAATCACCCAAGGAGCTGTACAATGTTTATTTTTGTCATTCCATGCCGTTGAACATGTATGAACATCATTATATTTCCTCAGCTGCACTGTGTGTCCATCAACCTTGATGGTGGCCTTTATTTTCCATGGACAATTTTCATCAGCACACTTCAATTCATATCTTCCAGAATCATTCTTCTTGTGTCTGAAATGATATTTTTTAATAATTGCATATGTCTTGAACCAATCTCTTGTTTCCTTCATTGTTCTCCACTTCATATTTGGAACTAACTCTGGATCTGCATCCACTACTGGATCTCCAACTCTTTCATTTTCTTCTTCTTCAAAAATGTACTGTGTACACCTTTTGAATTCCCTCACCTCATTGGGTTCTTCCTCATATACAATATTATCAGAAACTAATCCAAACTTTGCTAGCTGAAATTCTTCATTAATCTCAAGTCTTGCATCATTATCACTGTCAAAACCTTCATTCTCAACTACAGCTGGTATAAAGTCATCATCTTCATCATTATCTTCACCATGGTAATCCCCATCATCATCTGAAATGTAATCATGCTCAACACTCTGCTTTACACAAGCACCAAATGATTGACTATATTGAAAACTATCACAGACAGCTTCATGGTCACTTTCTCCTTCATTTTCTATAACCACATCTTCATATTGATCAAGAACTTCAGCTAGAACATTCTGATCATCAAATGCATGTCCACTTTCAAGTACATCAGCCCAATCACTTAACACTTCATCAACTTGAGAGGGCAACACCTTTTGACTGCCATAAGGAGCTATCACATCTTGGCTAGCTGTAGGGGGTATAGTAGCTTGGCTGGTTGTAGGGGGTATAATATTTTGACTGGGAATTAGAATAACATCCTGACTAAGAATTTCAACTTCACCATCTTGAGCAAGGATTCTGTTTGACCACCTTTGAACATTAGATTCAATAGGGGTATGAGTGGTCTTAGCTTTTTTGGCAGGGGCTTTGGCTTTGGTTTTTGAGGTTTTAGCTTCACAGTATACAAAAATATGGTGTCTTATCACGTTCAGGTTTCAAATGCTCCCACATCATCATTAGTTTATCATCTTTATCAATAGTCACACAACTACCATCAATGATACAAGCAAGCTGAATTTTTGGGGGTTTAGGATTATCACCTTCTCCCATCAAGTATAGAATTTCCTTTTCAAGGTCCATGATCATCAGGTCATCTCCTTGCAACAATATATTCCTTTTTCGCCCCCCCTTTGTAGTCATTCATACTAGTGTCACCGTCAACTATACCAATTTCCCATTCACCACCAAAGTGTATTTGAAACTTCTTCTCACCAAGCGGATTGTTTGTCATTTCTAGTAAGTCACTGCCATAAAACACATCCCTTTCAATTCAATACAAAATCCAACATAATACACATAATGCATACAAAATGCAACACAAAATACAAAAACCACCAACTTTTAATCAATTAATTACAATTAAGTAAAATTAATACTAGTACAAGGTATCTAGCAAAATGTATACAATAAACTAGTTGTATATATGTGTGTTTCATGGCTGTATGTGTACTTTTTGTCTTGTTATGTGTATTAAAAGAAAACAGTTTGTATTTCTTTTGTATTTTGTACAAAGTAGATTATGTTCTTATTATGACAATATAATCATCTCAGGTTCTATTACCACAAATGACACATATAATCATTCATCATGTATTTTATAGAAAAAGAAAAAACAAACATTCATGCAATGCAATCAAATAAAAAACCATGAATAATGGTTTCATATAAGGAATAGTTTTGCACAAGTTAGGTACCATGCAACAGTTTTCACAGATATATACATTTTGCTATTAAGGGCGGCTTTTGCCAATCCAAGTTAATTACTTTGATTTTGGCATTAGAAGAAGGCCCATGAACAGTTCAATTGTGAAAGGGCAACAATCTTCAGAGTGAGTAAGTTCCAACTAAGAATACAAATATAAGTACTCCCTATTAAAAAGTGCTAATTAAATTAACATAAATTGTTGTGTATTGCAAAGTAAAATCCCCAATTTTGGCATTATAAGAAAGCCCTAGCAGTGTCTATGTATGGTTTAAGTACAATTACTTAGGTTTGTTGCCAAAATCCCCAATTTTAACTAGTTAATTATAATTAAGTACGATTAATTAGTGTTTACTGCAAAATCCCCAATTTTAACCAGTTTAAGTACGGCTAATTAGGGTTTACTGCAAAATCCCCAATTTTTTATTCATGACTAAACCTAATTACTAGTAATTCAGCAGGAAATTAAGTTATAAAACCATTTAAACAACATAAATCAACAAAATTGATGTACCCTAATGATTTAAAAGTATACACAGTTAACATCCCAAGTTAAAACCGAATAAGTTAGGGATTTTGGGACCACAAAACAGTATAAAATTAGGGATTCAATGTTTGGTGGTCCCATAGGGAAGAAGAAGAAGAAGAATTAGTAAGAAGGGGTTTTGCATGGAAAAACCAACCTTTTGAAATTCAAAGCTCCAACCTTTCAAGTTTGTGGCAAGCTTTAGCTTTTTTGTCAAGCTTCAATCTTTCTATATACTTTCAATCTTCATGTTTAGATTTTGGGTTTTAAAAATGAAAATGGTTTAGATATAGAAATGGTGAGAGAGATAGAGATTGTTGAGTGAGTGAAGAAGTTTTGTTATTGGTTTCTCGAAGTGGTGGTGAGAGAGAGAGAGAGAGAGAGAGAGAGTATTCTGGATAAGTGTGAATATTGTTTTAGTGTTAGATCCATGAATTATTGTGCCAACATTTCCCGCTAGTATAGCTATTACACGTGGATAATTCTTAGGCGTTAGATTCGATCAAAACTAATTAAATTTAATCAATGGTTGCATTCATATCCACGTGTTTTTGTTTCTCTCTGCATTCATTCTCACGTGGTTTACATGTGTAAGGGTAGTTTTGCTATTTTTAAAAATTAAACTAGTCAAACCAGTCAACAAACAGTCAAATTAGTCAACAGACAGAAGGGTGCCCCAAAACCTAATTACATCATTAAGTGAGACCAAGACCAAATACCCCTATTATTAGGTGTCCCAAAGTCTAAATACCCCTTGATTTTTAATCGCTTCCGCTACGTCACAAGGATGACAGCATGGAAAGCAAGCTTACTTTCTCAATCTAGAAGGGGCGTAATAATTAAAGTTGTGGCTGAGGCAGCCGAAAATTATTTATCAGTGTTGTCTAAGTTCCCAAAAGACTTAACAACTCAATAGACAAGCTTGTGGACCAGACAGTACATTGTTAGCAAAATATTCACTTATCAGTACAAGACCCATTTGTTTTCTCTTTTTTCGGACTTCTCTACCCCTGTTTTAATTTTATATTTTCTACTATATATACCCCTGTACTAAATGACAAACATTGTTGACTCTTGGACAACCACATTCTCATGGAATCAGAGTGGTAAATACTCATTCCAATATATCCATTCCAAGTTCCAACATTTTCAAACATATGGTACTCATTTTACAAAATCCATGACAAACCCATTTTTCATCTTACTTTGGTAAGGAGTTGGAAGGCCTTTCATTGGTAGGGAGTTGGAAGACTTATCAATTTATTAACAACCCTTTTTTTTTTTTGAAAGCAATCTGGTTGCTGAAGTTTACTGGGACAATATAACATTCTTATTGATCAGATTAAATGAATTCAACCATTAGACCATAAGATATATTCTTCGTGTCTATGTCATCATCATACAAAATGTAGACAAAAAAATAAAGCATAAATGGAGTCCCCACGCTTCCTTTTAGCACTATGAGGAATTGAAGAATCGTTGTAATTGGGCAAAACCTCATATCCTTTGATTGTCAATCTTAACATCGTCCTCTGTGAAGATTTCATCCAAGGGAGCTCTTCCCTATCTCATTTTGCACATTGAATGAAAGAAAGCTGAATTTCTCTCACCCTCCACTCTGTATATGACTCTGGTATTTTGTCCCCACATCTCGGCCTTGTTTTCCAATGCCAAATTGAATGTTTTTTGTTTCTCAACTACTACTGCATAAAAGGCAACATTATGGACATCTTGTTCTACAATAGCATGCATCTGAAGGAGTTCCAGCTGAGTTCAATGAACTGTAGTATCCAAGTGGCCAAAAACCTCCACATTCCACTACTTCAAAGCCGTCTGCAATCTTTGCATTTTCTTAGCAACAATAGAAAAAGAACCTCCTACAATGACTTGGTTCCAGTTCTCTTTCACTAAATTCATGAAGGATGGATGTGAAATCCAAACTTTATTAAATCGAAAGGGAATGTTTTTTTGGCTTAGGTATAAGGACCAAAGAGCCGATCAAGGGGGAATGATCAGATCTATGTCTGTTGTCTACTTTATACTTCCACCCATTATACTTAAGAAACCAAACATTGTTAACAAAAGTTTTGTCCAACTTACTATAAATTCTTCTAGTTCCACTTTGGTGTTTACACCATGTCAGGTTTAATCCCTCAGAGGTTGCTTTCATTGGATTACAGTTATTCATAACATCCCAAAATTCCTGAATAGCTGTTCTATTAGGAGTTCTTCTACCTTGTCTTTTTTCGTTCCTTATAACACAATTGAAGTCACCAATAACCAACCAAGGTTGATTGGTTATTAGGTTATTCACCTCAGACCATAAGTTTCTTCTAAGTTGGTGAAGACACTTGGCATGAACATAAGTAATTTGAACACCATCTACAACAATAGTGATTTGTTGTTAAGACTTTGAAACCACACACCATGACATCTCTTCTCACAAACCCATTCTTGTTATATTCCTATGTCTTGGTCTTATTTTGGCTCTACAATACACAGAGTTTCGGGTAAGTGAGATCTAACTAAATCTCTTACCCTTTCGAAGCTTCTTCTTTCTTACTTCCCCTAACATTCCAGAAGGTTGTCTTCATTGGGGAAACTAAGGGATGGGTGATTATTGTGGCTTGGATCTCAGGAGGTAAGGTGTATTCTCACCTTTCTCCCCCTTCTTTCCATCCTTCTAAATTTTCTTTTTAAACTTTCCTTTCTGGTCACCTTGGACATCTGTTGATGACTGACTATCTTCCCCACCTTCATCTGTCCACTTCTTATTGTCTCCTTATGCTCTTGTATTGTCTTATCTCCAGTATCTACTACTGTTTCTGTTGCTACAACTGTACTTACATTGTCAGCTTCATCAACTGTGGTTAGAGCAGTTATCACAATGACTTGGTTAGCTATCATATTGTCATCCAAAACCTGGTCTTGTGCCACCACAGTTTCCTGAGTTTCAGGGACAATTTCTGCATCACCTTGATTCGGGAGTAAAAAGGGATTGTTAGTCAAGACATCCACAAGGGTCTTACTAACAACTCTATTTTCCACATTCAAAGTAGTCACCTCTGAATCTTTCACCTGGTATTGCTCTTGTACTACTTGTACTCTTGCTTCATTGTTACCTTTACTACTCTCCTATGTCACTTCATTCTTCTCTAACACCTCAGTGTTCTTGTTTTTCTTGTTAGTCTTTTTTTTTTTTTTTTTTTTTTTTTTTTTTTCTGATTTTTTGCCACAGCTTCAGTTGCAGAACCCTTAGCTAGGTCATGTTTCAAATGTCTGCAGTTACCCACTTCATGTCCAACACCCTTACAATGTCTGCAAAACTTAGGTAATTTACCCACCTCAATTTGCTGCCAGAAGGCAATTCCATGTTTCTTTCATTCAACCCATATCTTATCAAGTATAGGTTTAACCAGATCAACATCCACCATAACACTCGCATAGTAGCCAAGGTCCTTGGAGGCAATAGTTTCATCTACATGAATTGGCCGGTCTACTTAGAGAACGCCCCATAGCCATGAGATTTTGAATTTCCCAGTATTTTAGACTCAAGCCTGAGAATCTAACCCACACAAGAGCATGAGATTGAGAAGTTAAGAGTCCACTTACTCAATCGAAGTACTTGTTTGTCCAGTACCCAAGATCCTTGGTCCCAGACCCTTCTAGAATCCTTTTCATCAGCGAATCTGATCATGACATAGCCTCTTCCCAAAGGTGTCATCTTCCAGTCTCCTTTACGTTGCCAGATTTGAGCTGTTGTTGTCCTAGCTCTCTCCAATTTCAAAGCTTGTAGATCAAGTCGACCTTGTCCACCTTTTCTTCAATAAGCTAAATGGTAGGGTATTTACCTTGTCGGCCCAGAATCGAAAGGGTAGAAGCATCCACATTCCGTCAAACATAGGGTTTGAAATGAAAAAAAAAACTTGTTTCTTCATACTTTATACAATTAACGTCTTAGCTAAATTGCAGGGACTTTCACAGCTTCCTCAACATCAGATAAAACCATATGTGAAAAAATCGAATTTGCCGGGCGGATATTCACGAAATATTTCGGTTTTTGGGAATTCGGATCGGTACGGCATACGAAATATAAACCACCCCATGCCGTTCGAAATTTTACGATTATTCGCGAAATATTCGGCAAGAACCGAAATTTACAAAATTTTCGATTATGAAATTTCGAGAGCGAACAGGTTCCTTTGGTACTGTTTTGGCGCAAAAGTCTATTTTTCGCCAACAACCTGATGAGTTATTAAAAGTCTTGAAATAAAATTTGGAAATTATAAAACGAGATAACATATATTGACACTACTATTTTGTATGTTATCAGCTGAGTGGTGGATAAACTTTGGCACTGATGCTCCAAGCTTGAGGTTTTTAGCAGTACGAATCCTCTCGCAAACGGTTGCATCCTCTGGATGCGAACGGAACTGGAGCACATTTGGTTGCTACATTCCAACAGGCGAGCAACAGTTACAATGCAAAATTTGCATGACCTGGTGTACGTCCACTACAACTTAAGGCTGAAAGCAAAACATGCAAGAAGGGTGGCAGAAATTGACAAAGATTTAGTTGACCTGACTGAATTGTATCCCGCTAACGATAAAGATGATGCACCGATGGATTGGATCGTCAACGAAGATGAACTTGATCTTGAACTGGATCAAGCACCTCGGATCCCAAACGCGGAAATTGCTGCGAGGCTTAATGTGAGGGTCGAAGACAATATTTTGGTTGAAGAACCACGACACACAATGTTTGACGTCCGTGATTCTCCTGATGACCCCGTTGGGGACCATCCCAATATTCGTGGTGATAGTAGTGACCTGTTCAGAAGTAAATCAATTCCACATTCACGTTCACCTTCCGATGATGATAATGATGGAGGCGGTGACCAAAACGTAGATGTTGGTCGTCAAAGGGGAAGATCAGAAGCCAGTGATTCACTAAGAGAGCACACCCCAGAAGCGATTCGTTTCACGGGGGAGTCTCAATTTCTTTTTGCCACCCAAGATGAAGACCATGCTGGATGGCAACAACCAAGAGAAGGAAAACGACCTCGACAGAAAATACCGCATCCTAAAACGGAAACAGAATCATCTAGGGTATCTTCCCAAGGTTCGTGGAACCTCCCTTATTCTCAAGGCAACATCCAACCTACCTATGTTTACCCTCATTTTTCTTATGGTAACATGGGAACCTCCCAAAGTGATGATTCCAGTGTACCATCCTACCAAACCCAACCAGATTCCAACAGTTCTTGGTTTTCTAATTTAGGGAGTTGGTTGGCCCTAATGACAAGTGGGTCGGACGTGTAGTCAGCCGATACATTAATGTCGGTTCAACAATACTCGAGATTTCCTATCTTTGAATCATTTGCTCCGTATTGTATGGATCAAGATGCATACGATATACATATTGACCAATTCAGGTCGTACGAGCAAACAATGTCATGGGAATATTACTGTACTGAGTTCGTCCCCACACGTATGCGACTCGAAACTCATCGGTTTGACATGGGGCGTCTATCATTCTGGGATTAGCATGTCTTTTATTTTGATTATTAAAATAAAACTATGGGTTGAGTTGTTATGAGGTTGTTTGTGTTTAGTTATTATATTAGAAACAAATAAAAGTTCTATGAATATCCGTCTGATATTTACGATTTTTTCACCTATGAGTAAAACTATCTTGTGTAATAGTTCGTTCTTAGCTTCATTGTATGATTTGTCGCGTGTTTAATTTGCAATGTATGTTTTTCTTTTAATTATAAGTTTATACATTGATTCCAGAAGAAAAACACGGAAATGGCAGAAAACCTCCCAATTTTTTGAATTTTTCGTGAATATTCGCGAAATATTTTGTGAATTTTTATTTTGTCAAACCTCCCGTATCCGATTCCATGTCGGATATTCGGAATTTATCAAAATTTTCACCTATGGATAAAACGACAAAAGACAGCTATGGTCTATTTGGGATAAAAAGTCCATTTGGGATAAAAAAAAATCAAAAATTTGGTCCATTTGGGATATTTTCGGTTTATTGGTCCAGTTTCGAAACCGGTCCCCTGATCTCTCTCTCAACCGCATCTCCATCGTGTATTAGAAATACTAATACTAATTGAATAAGGAGAGAGAGACAAATCCTATATAAGACTCAATTCATAATCAAAATAATCAGCAACACCAGCAGCAGTGCAATGGCGATGGAAACTGTTAATTGGCAGCGTCTGCGACTGTGTAGTGGTAGGCGGAATCTTAATCAATCTTGTAATCTTCATATTCTTCCTAAAGAAATCATGTTTGATATTTTCTCAAGATTATCTGTTCAAACCCTATCTAAATTCAGGTTTGTTTGTAAACATTGGTATAATCTTATTAATGATCCACTTTTCATTAATTTTCACCATTCATCTGCTACTAGTGGTTTTCTTGTAGTTGCTTCTACTACCAAGTTCAAGGAGGATTATGATCGACAAATTTATTTGTTAGTTGATAATCAAGAAGACCAAAATGCAATTCCGCATTGTTTTTCTACTATTAATAGTTCTAATTTGAAGCCTCTCAATATTCAATTTGACGAATTTAAATCACGAAAAATCAGATTAGTAGCTTCTTCTAATGGATTCATATGTGTTGCAGTAATACCCCGAAACGATATTTTTTATATCTGTAATCCTATTACAAGAGAAATACTTAAACTCCCACAAGCACCCGATCTTGGTTCGTATTGCGAGACTAACAACCTTCAATATTTGTATGAAACTTCATCTGGTTTTGTTTTTTATGAACCAACTAGAGAATACAAGGTTGTTCGTACTTGGTACTATTTTGCCGTCGATTCTGGGTTTATATATACTGGAATTGAGATTTATACTGTTGGCTCTGCTGGTGGTGGGATATGGAAAAGGATGGACAAACACAATATTTTTATTTTTACTCCTATTTTAAAAAGGATGCCATCATCCCAAGAGTTTTTAAATGGAAATTTACATTGGGAATTAGAGGATTTTAGAAAACCCCAATCGAAACATTCAATAGGTGTCATACATATTGGAGATGAAAATTTTACAACACTCGAAACACCTCCTGTGGACCGCGGACTAAATTATAGAGATTTGATGACCTTACGTCAATGTCTTTGTCTGACTGATGAATTTAATGATCGGCTGGAAATATGGATTATGAAATCGTATGGGGTGGCAGCTTCATGGGTTAGGGAATATGTTATTGATAAAGAAATGCTTGGATCGTTACGAACTGCGCCTTATATCACTGTAAAGACATTGAAGAATGGGAGTGCCTTGTTTTGTGGAAGTGAATACCATGGTTACTATCATTTTGAAAAACGAGAATTTGAACAAATTCTCATTCACCCACCTCCAATAAATTTAGACATTGTTGTTCACATTGGCAGCCTCATTTCTCCCACATCCATTGCTGGTAAATATGAAGAGTATCAAGTTCCACCTACCACAATAAGAAAGCCTATCAGTTTCACTCTTAAGAGAAAGGCGGAGAAACCATTAACAGCTCTTGACATCTTTCAAAACTAATTGTCCTTTTTTTTTTTTTAGACGATTAATTGTTATGTTGTCATTGTATTTTATTTTGGAAATGTTTTATGAGTCCTAACTGGATTCCGTGGCTGCCAAGGAATACCACTCTGTGATTGAAGGCCCTTGGTGCCTACTTTTGTAATTGGAGTTTGATGAATTGAAATTTATTTTCGGAACTAAAGTGTACTGTATTTCCATTTTTTTATTCTTTTATGTCAGTCTTTTTCTGTCGATTGCAATCAGGTTTGTCTGGCAACTAGTAATTCATTCAGTAAAACTCAATCAAACTAGTTAGTCAGTTGAGGATAACAACTAGTTTGTCTGGCAACTTTTTCTTTTTCTTTTGTAATTTCTTTTTTAAACAGAAGATTAAAGTCCAGAACTTAGAGGGTCTTTACTTTAGTAGTACTGATAGGTGGAAGGAGGAATTGCTGATTAGATAGCAGTGAGTACAATCAATGGATTCTGCAATGCAGATTATGTGTTTGAGGGTATGACTGATAGAGAACCCCTGGTTTCTTGAAATGCTTTAGATATTTGCTAATATATTGCTCAACACTGACAGCAGGCATATACAAGCTGCGGTAGAATGAATTGTTTCGGCAAGATTGGTTCAGTTGAAGCTAGGTTTGAATCATCCAGTGATTCCTGCTAGCGCTTTTTTGGCTTGTATTGGTGTCATGGCGTGGAGCTGATTCATCAGCCATAAGCCATTCATGGGTAAAGGTTTCTTGACTGCTACATACACTTGTATATATTATTTTATTATAATAATAAATACTCCATACTGAACGTAACTCGATTATTAATTTTTTAGACAACTAATATTATTTATTTTAATCTATCTAGCAATGCAATCTCATTCTCAACTCTCCGTTCGTTATCCTCCCTAGCTCAATTCTCTCATCTTCGAACTCTTCCACTTCGTTTTCTCTATCAACTCAACCGATCTGCTGTGATTATATTGGTGATTTACTCGACCGAGGTAATTGAGAGATCTGTTCCTTTATGCCATTACTGTATATTATTAAGTGTTGCATGTCTATCTATAAGTTACACATAACACACTGATATGATTCCATTTGAATATGTTCTTCTATTGATTGATATACACCTATACAGACTACAGTATACTTGTGGAAGGGTGTGTTTCCTTAAGGTAGTGTTTGATAACAGCGTTTTCCTGCGGCAAATCGGGTTTTGCCCGCTTTTTTGGTGTTTGTCACTGTTTGATAACCCACTAGGGTGATCAGGCATAATTTGCCGAAATATCCGCACGTGACCAAAAATTTGCCCAAATTCCCGCTTCAAGGCGGACAAAGTTTGCTTGACTCAACCCCAGGCAAAATTTGTTTTGCCACTTAGCCCGGAAAAATTTGCCATGCAAATTGAACACATTGCAACTATGATGTTATAGAAATGTAAAATTCAGATGTTGTGTTTAGTTGTATAATTTTGCCCCGAAAAAACCTATTCTAAAACAAGAAAAAAAACCCTATCTCAAGGCTCTCTCATGGCGGCGTAGCAAGGGCGATCTTGAATGCAACCGCGATTTCACCGGCGAAAAAGGCTATTTCTTCTTCTTCTTCTTCTTCTTCTTCTTGTTTTGCCCAGAAAAAACCGCCGTTCTTATTCTTCTTCTACTTGTTTAAAAGGGTGATTTAGGTTTTGGTCACCACTTTTTAGTATAAATTAGGTTTTGGAGCCGGTTTTTATCTTTATTAGGGTTTAGAGCTCATTTTCGAACCAACAACTAAAAAAACCCGGTTGAACCGAAAATATTTTCAAAATACCTAATTTTACCCCTGAAACTCACGTGATCTGCACGTGATCACTAACCCTAATATAGTTTTGATCAGGGGTATTTTGGCCATTATAAACAATTACTTGGGTCAATTGTCGGTTCAGCTCTAAACCCTAATAAAGATAAAAACCGGCTCTAAAACCTAATTTATACTAAAAAGTGGTGACCAAAACCTAAATCACCCTGTTTAAAATTTTTGTTCTTATTCTGTGTTGTTTTCGTATAGATCTGTGTTGTATTTGATAGATCTGTGTATGTTCATATAATCTGTGTAGATCTGTGTTGTATTTGTAAAGATGATTGCGTGTTGTGTTTTTCAAATTTAAACATAATTTCGGTTTAATTTAAACATAAACTAACTTCAATTGCATTAAATCGTATTTTTGAGGTGATGAACTCTTGAAAATTTTAATTTATTTTTCAAACCCTAACCCTAGATTTTTTTTAGGGGTTTTCTGATATAACATAATTTCGGTTTAATTTGAATATAAATTAACTTCAATTGCATTAAATCGTATTGTTGAGGTGATGAACTGTTGAAATTTTGAATTTTTTTTCAAACCCTAACCCTAGATATTTTAGGGGTTTTCTGATATAACATAATTTCGGTTTAATTTAAATATAAATTAACTTCAATTGCATTAAATTGTATTGTTGAGGTGATGAACTGTTGAAATTTTGAATTTTTTTTTCAAACCCTAATCGTAGATATTTTAGGGGTTTTCTGATATAACATAATTTCGGTTTAATTTAAATATAAATTAACTTCAATTGCATTAAATCGTATTGTTGAGGTGATGACTGTTGAAATTTTTAAATTTTTTTTTCAAACCCTAACCTTAGAAGCTTGTTGTAAGGTACTTGTATATATAGTAATATAAAATAAATATGACCACCGATTCATTTCAGGAATAAATTAAATTAAATTGTGAAGAAAGTGTAGTAGTTATACTTATTTCTATGTATTGATCCTTTGATCGGTTGTACGCATTAATTAAATTCATTTGTATATTGAGTAGTCTAGCTTGTGGTTGCATGGTCTTTGTACCATTCATTTGAGTATCCATACTGATTAGATTCTGATGTGTTAGTTAGTTGTTGTGCCATCTTTTTTAGTCATGTCATTATCATTTTGAGTTTCCTTAGCTTGCATTTGTTAATTAATTTAGTGATCGACCGTAGTTTTGGTTGTTTGTGTGTAACTTGCCACTTTCATGAGATTGAAAGAAGGTGACCGGCCTAGCTCCATTGTTGTGAATGATGGTGATGGTAGTTAATGCATGGTAATGGTTCATAGCGAAGCAGTATATAATGCTACGAAATACTGTATAATTCTTCCCGGCCAATTGGCCAAAGGTGGATGTTCAAGATGCACTGTCGTAAGTCTGTAACAGTCCGGCTAGTGTGAATGTCCGGCGAGTGTAAATGGTGCATGGAATTGCAACTTTTTTGCTGATCTGGTTTAAAATATGTTATTGGTAATGTTTGAATTGTTGCCAGAACTATTTTTAATAATTTCTTGAATACATTACTTTGGATTCCATTACTGTAATGGCTTGTTGATACTTGTTTTTATTTTGCAGACGAGTTTCGGTTGTGTCAGGTTAGTTCTATTTTTTTGACACTATTATATTTATTTTTTGAATGTTGTTTTTTCAAATTACATTGTTGTACAACGACGATTGATATATCGTTTTTAATTTTTGCAGACTTCCATTTTCATCTACCTCACTCTCACTACCAGGTATGACTTTATCTTTATAAAATGTTTTGATCGAATATGTTTAGTAATGTATATTAGTTCTTACCTCACTCTCATCCTTTCAGTCTCGCTTTCTCTCGTAATTTGTTGTCTAGCTTACTGTCTAGCTTAGCTGCTCAAGGTTTGTTGTTTGTTCGTTCTCACGTAATAAATACTGACATATTGTCACATTTCTTTGTTATATTGTAATTGTTTTAGCATATAAATGCTAACTATATATTGCTGCCATGTTTTTAAGTATCAATACTTAGGCTAATATATTTTTTTCTTGTTATATTGTAATTATTTTAACATATAAATGCTAACTACATATTGCTGCCATGTTTTTAGTATCAATTATGTAGACAATATATTGCTGCCATGTTTTTGGTATCAATTCTATAGACAAATATATTGTTGCCATGGTTATTTTTAATTTTTTTTAGAATCATACTAATTAGAACTGTTTAGAATCACACTATTTATTAGAACTGTTTGCAATCACATATACAATGTGATTGCGACAACTATACCCGAAAATAAACCTCTTTTATATTCTAATAATTAAAAAACAAAATGAAATATGAACTCATAAATTGAAATCTGATAACCCATCATGTTAAAAACATTTGAATTAATAATTTTCAGATAATGGGTAAGTATTGTTATTACGTTGTGCGCCGTGGGTTTTGTCCGGGTATCTACACTACTTGGGAAGAGTGTAAGGCACAGACAGACGGATTTAGTAACGCTGATTGGCGTGGTGCTTATACTATTGTCGAAGCAAGACATTTGCTTCAGCAACAACTTACGAATGGATTCTGTCAATCATCCCGTCCTTTATGTGATCCCCAACATCTTTTGTCCCAGCCTTTTATTCATGCGCCACAACTGCCCGAGCAATCTGGTCAATCTTACCAATCTGCGCTCAATCTCAGGCACCTGTACCTCCACTAGTCGGTCGTCAACCCTTAAACATTGGTGGAACAAACAATGTTGTGGTGGTGGACGACTTTTGGTGGTTTGTCAAGAAGTTGGTGTTGGTGATGCTAGTTGTAGTAATTGCACTGTTGATTAAGTTGTTATTCGTACTATGATATTTTCTATGTAAACAATTTGTTAAATTTGAAGATGTAAAAATAACCATTTATTATAATGTTTGATTAAAAAGCCATTATTAACAATAATGACCTTGTTAAATTATGAACTAGAATGTTCTAACCATTTACGAATTGATATTACTAACCACTCTAATGATTAACGATTAACGACTAACCTTCTCCTAACTAGTTATATGATTAACCTTATTATTATACTTACCGACCGCTTGTTATGTAGAATGTCCAATGAGGATCAACGTCTGGTTACAGCTATTGTTGTAATCGTAGCTGTGGACTGGTTATTGCAATATATTGCCTCGAACACAAGACGTAACCGTGTTCCTAGAGTTCCTAGGGCTCCCTATACCTACAATAGGGATTCAGCGCGTGGCGCAACTTTAGCTCGTTTCTATACCGATAATGACAATGACTGCCATGACCAATTGAGGATGAGGCGTTTTGCATTCCATCGCTTATGTGCTAGGTTGAAGACTATAGGTTTAACCGACTCTCGGTACGTGTCGGTTGAAGAACAAGTTGCAATGTTCTTGCTTATAGTTGGTCACGACAATCGGTGTAGAAGAACACGTCACGAGTTTAGGCGTTCTGGTCAAACTGTGAGTCATTACTTCCACTTGGTCTTGAATGCTTGCGTAGAGTTGTACAGGCAAGTGGTTGTCAATGCTACTGATCAGAACTCACCCCTCGCTGATGGTGCTGACAATGTCTTTTAGCATCAGTATTTCAAGGTTAGAAAAATCATCGTGTGTTTTATCACCCTAGAATCAAATTGTTCGATTACTAACTAGGTCATATCTTCATTAGGACGCTGTCGGTGCAATCGATGGTACCCACTTCCCCACCTTAGTGCCCATCGATGATCAGCCAAGGTATCGTAACCGTAAGGGAGTGATTTCTCAAAATGTTCTAGTCGCGTGTAAAATGTTCTAGTCGCGTGTACGTTCGACATGAGATTCACTTATGTTATGGCTGGATGGGAAGGCTCGGCGCATGATGGCCGGTTGTTGAGATGTGCGGTTACTCGCCAAGGAAGACGGTTAACCTTGCCCAAGGGTAAGTATTACCTTGCGGATGCGGGCTTCGCATTAAGTCCTGGCTTCCTCACACCTTATCGTGGCGTCCGATACCATGTTAAAGAACAAGGACATCGCGCCGTAGAAACTGACGAAGAGTTGTACAACTGTCGGCATTCCATGCTACGTAATGTTGTTGAGAGGATCATAGGGGTGTTGAAGAAGCGATTTGCTTATTTGAGGAAAGCACCGTTCCATGATGTGAAGACCCACACAAAGATAGTGTTAGCGTGTTGTGCGATCCACAACTTCCTCAAAGATCATAATCCAACCGATGAAATAGAGCCAGACTTGGAGGAACCAGAAGAACCGATTCCCCCTGAGGCGAACGAGGGTGCTAATGAACAATGTGGAGGCATACTCATAACTGCATCACGGGCTTGGACTAAATCGCGTGATGACCTAAAAAATGAGATGCGGAGTAACTATGTTAATTACAATGAAGGAATTGCTGAGTGAGCTTGGTGGTGTTGTATTTGTCAACTTGAGAAGTTGTTTGGAATAATTTGTCTTTGATGTTTGAATAAGGTTATGTATGGATGTTTGAAGATGATAATTTGGATGTATGTATGTTGTTAAAGCTGATATGTTTTTGGATTAAATGGTTGCTTGGTGTATGTAATAGTTGTGAATTTGGATATCATCAGGTATAACCATGTCGAGCGGACAATTTAGGAAGCCTAGAAAGAGCAAGAAAGGCAATGCTGCACCGGTACCGGAATACTTTTCATCTGACAAGCCAACTCCAGCTACCAAGTCCCATATAAGATGGTCAAAAAAGATGGAAGAGGTCATGTTAAACACCTTGTACGAAGAGGTGTTAAGGAATGGCAAGAGAGCTGATAATGGAATAAGGACTGGATCCTTGAAAGCAGCTGCAGACAGTGTCAATACAACCCTCCGCATGAGTGTCACTTCTGAACATGTGCGGACTAGGCTCAAGACACTTAGGAAGGACTATAAGTTGTGTAAGAAACTTCTTGATTTGTCGGGCTTTGGATTTACCTTTGATTTTGATAACAAGACTGTTGTTGCTGCCGAAGAGGATGTATGGGAGAAATACTTTCTGGTAAGGCACGCACTTTTATCAGTTTGATCAATTAGCTGGTAAAATGATGTGCTATAGGATGGTAACGATTTTTTGGGTGCTTAACAGGCTCATCCTGATGCCCGTAACCTTCGTGGCAAGCATTTTCCATATTTTGAACAATTGAGCCTCATCATCGATAATGACTATGCAAATGGTGAAGGGGCATGTGATGGTGATGAAGTTGATGAAGAACAAGTTGAGGGGTCTCCTGGAGTAGTTGGTAAGCTATAATCCTTTAAAAACGTATTTTCAAAGCTTTCGGTTCAAACCTATATACTCACTCACGGAATATACACAATGAACAGATTGTAGTTGGGGCTGATTCGTATACTGAATTGGGGGATGATGTTGGTGCTGGTATTGGATTGTCTGAAACATCTGCGTCTGCTACTGAAACAGCTGGAACAAACAATGAGAGCTCTAGCAACTGCAATGAATCTGCCCCTCGTGCACACCCAATCCCCCCCCCCCCCCAGTGCAACCCATTCAGAATAAGCGCAAGAAGTCACGTTTGGGACCATCAGATCCAAGTAACTCTGATTATGTTGCAGGCATCATGGAAGCTGTTAAGACCTTGGCAGTGGCATTCGCTGGTCCTAACATCGATGAGCTGTGTGATGCAATCAAAGAGGTGAGCAATGGGGACAAAGTCTTGTATCTGAAGGGTCTTGACTTTCTTGGCGTTGAAGACAAGCAGGCGAAGATATTTCTTGGGATGGATACTGATCTGAGGCTTGATTGGTTGGTTAGCAAGCTCAATTATGTCAAGCCTTTTAATGGGAGTGAGTGGGCTGCAGAGTAGTGTCTTGTTTCAGTTCAGTTTGTTGGTTAATATGTTTCAGGTTCAGTGATTGGGGTTCAAACAATAGTACATTTCAGTTATGTTAACTTTGTCTAAGTTTCAAACAGTAGTACAATTGGAATGTTTACTTTATGTTAACTTTATGTTAACCTTATCATAGTTTCAAACAGTAGTTCAGAATTGTTTATGTATTATCTATCGCATATAACTTTGATGTATCTATTTCTTTTAACTTGTATTAGTTAGAATGGTTTTATCTGAATGTCTCTAGTTTATGTATTATCTATCGCATGTGTGTAATGTAAACTGACTGTTCAGAATTGTTTCAGTCAGTGGGAACGGTTTTCTTGGATTTTTCTGTCATACTTTTGTTTGTGTTAGCAATTTTTCTGGGCATGGTTAAGTCTTGAATTTTTCTGTCACACTTATTACAATGTGTTGTCGAGTTGTGTCCTGTTCAGAATATATATATCTTGTGTAATGTAAACTGACTGCGATGAATTATTTCACTCAGTGGGAATGGTGCGAATTATTCACACCCCAAAATATCCCCGTCTAGGACGCCGTTTGTTCGCGTGGACCTCAGATACGGACCACACGATGTGCACTGCTATGCTGGCAGATGATACACCAGGCCCACTTATTTGGGTCCAGAATGGTAAATGCTTGTGATGTTTTAAATCAGCACACTAGGCTGGATTTGTGTGTTGAAAACATCTGGGTTCGTTTGCGTTATTTGAAACGTTTGGCTAAACTTATCACTGAGTTGTGTGAAGAGCATACAGGATTTCATTGGGACAATGAAAGAAGTACGGTGATTGCAACGGACGATGACTGGATTGCCCTTGAGAAAGAGATACCCGAGTATTACACACACATTAGAAACATGTATGTTCCAGCGTACCCGGTGTACTTGGAACTGTCAGCAAAGTATCGTTTGTAGGCAACGAGTGTTTTTGTGAGGTTTAAAAAGTGATTTATGCAACTTTTTTAAATATGTAGGTGGTAATTGTTTTTGTTAATTATCTATGAGTAGGTGGATTTGGTTGTTGTTCGTATAATGTTTTGGTAATATTATAATTTTTATTATCTTTGGATTGCCAATATTAGGTCTAGAATCAAACTCAGATAATGGTGTGGTGGACTCCTAAGGAAGACGAGAACTTGTGTTTTGCATGGGTATCGATACACACTTGTCCTCCGATTAATGATGCCGATACAAGTTATTGGACAGATATTTCGGCTCGTTTTCACGAGATGGAGGGAGTTGTTGAAAGAAAGGAACTACACCACTTAGCTAGTCGATTTCAAGACATTTGGGAGTGCACAGAACTTTTGGTTAGTTTAATAAACTTCATCCGCCTAAAACGAACTATTATCACTGACGAAGATGAAAGGATCCGAGAAGCGTGCAATTTATACAAAATTAACCAATACGGGCGGTTTGAATTCATCCCTTGTTTGCCAATAATCGAACCATTCATGCATTGTGACAACCTTGGGTGCGATGGTTTGATGAAAATGCACAAGGGAATGGAAAACAATGACAAGCAATGGGTATGCTTTGCAAAATGCGCTAATCAAGCATGCCCAGGAATTATATTCTTGTATCCATTCCATGTATCGCCACCATCTGGAGGAGACCTTGAGATGATTTGTGCGAAATATCTTCAAAACCCTTGTCATGGTGATTGCTCAAACTATTGGAAGCACATTTCTTTACCACCACCTGATGATGGTGTTTGTTTGCACTGCTTAGGCAACCCATGTACGTGGGATTGTGCCAATTATTGTGATTGTTGTAGTCATGACTAGACATGTATGTTATATGTAAGACACATTTTCATTATGTTATATGTAACACACATTTTAATTTATTATGTTATATGTAACACACATTTTAAAATAGTATTGTAATTTTTCTTTCACAGAATTGTTAAGAAGTATGAACAACGACAATCCCCCAAATGATCAACCTATATGGATAACAATTTATGCACCATATTGTTATCTGATAGGAAAGGTAGAATTCGTCGACCCGATGGCCGATTTGTAACCAATGAACTCATTGAGGTTGCGAAAACTTTACGAAACGGAACGACAAAAGCTAATGTCACAGAATACGATATTAAGGCGCGAATAAAGACGATTAAAAAGATGACAATAGACATAAATACTTTGTGCAATCTTCCGGGGTTTGAGTGGTGTCCAATGTCATGCAAAATTAGAGCCACCGATTTTAGTTGGGTTTCGCTACCTCCAAGACTCCGTGTTTTTTAGTCAGAGTATAAGGACAAAAACTTCCTTGTCTATCCAGTGTCCAAACACCTCTTCAAAGAGGTTTTTATCGTTTAATTTGCAACTTTCGTTTTGATATGAATCATGTAATGGTCGTAAAGTTCTTTGTATTCCTTATCATGTAATGGTCGTAAAGTGCTTTGTATTAATTATCTTGTGTATGGAACATATTGTATAACTTACGCCGTTGCAGATTAACATTGTCGACCCACAAATGGTTGCTTATATTTTGTATGGAACATTGCTAGTCTAATATGAACAAATTGTTGCTCATCGTGTGTAGCATTGTGTACGTATGTTGAGTAATACATTTGTAAACTTATGGGTATTGCATTATGTGTTATAGAGAACCAAGCAATGGCACCCAACCTAAGGCCAATTGTGAGAGATAACCCATTCTGGGTGAAGCAAGTTAGCAAGGGCCACGTCACCAATTGCTGCGTAATGGTAAGCAAATACCTAATTATGTATGGACTTACATAAAATGATGGGCTTTGGGCTGTTAGTTGGGCCTCACAGTAATGGCTGGTAATGTTGATATATATGGCAAGAAATGTGCACATATATATGGGCTGCTACATGTGCAGAAAACTCTTGCCAGAACTGTTTGATATATACTGTTGATATATGGCAGAACTGTTGAATATACTGTTGATATATCGAATAATTGTTCGACAGAATTGTTTGATATATGGCTAGTAATGTTGATATATACTGTTGATATATGGCAGAATTTTTATATATACTGTTGATATATGGAATTGTTTGACAGAACTGTTTCATATATATGGCTAGTAATGTTGATATATACTGTTGATATATGGCAGAATTTCTATATACTGTTGATATATGGAATTGTTTGACAGAACTGTTTGAATTCTATGGCTAGTAATGTTGATATATACTGTTGATATATGAGAGAAAATTCCGGCTGCGAACAAGTACTTGTTCGAACACTGCAAGCGCGTCGTGTTTATCTTGCCTGGTGAACAAAGCTTCAGGGTTGAAGTTACCCATGATCGCCATGCTTCTTTGTACTTTCGCTACAATGGGTGGAAGAGTTTCATTGATGCAGTCGATCTCAAGGAAGGCGACACCATCTTGTTCGAGTGTTGGGGTCTTTGTCGCACGCACGAATTGGGGAGGATGAGAATTCAAATTTATCACTGCGATGGGCGACTCCCTAGGCTTTTCTATGGGCGTATACCGGCACCGGCTACAAGGACTTGGCCTACTGGGTTTCAGAGAGCCCAATCAGGTCCCTCTAGAGACCAGACCGAACCAGAAGAAGAGGAAGGTTGGGGTACTCTAGCTTCACCATATGTTGTCTAGTTGGGTGTTCACCAGTTAGGTTGATTGCTTGTTTTGTTTTGTCTGACTATGGGGGTCGTGTTGATGACATTTTTAAGAACTTATTATGTTTACATAAACCTATAACTATGTTTTATCAATGTATATAATTTCGTTAATTATATTATGTGTGCTATTGTTGAGTAATTTTTTTTGTTTTTGGAATTCGTTAATTTGGGTGTTTTTTTATACATGTACGTACGCAATGATAATAAATGTTATTATTGAGTTTTTTTTTTTTTTTGATAGCAAAATGTTATTGAGTTACTAGGGTGACTCTACCATAACTTTTGGGTGATATGTGGTCACTTTTGCACAGCCCAATCAAGTTTGGACTTGTTTTTTTGGACCCAGCCCAATGGACCTTCAACTTTGCCACTTAACCCTATTAGGTTTTACCAAAATAAAATCCGTTATCAAAATCAATATAAACGGCAAATATGAATTATCATATTTGCCAAAGTGTTATCAAATGTGTTTTAACCGTCAAATTGTGTTTTGTCCGCTTTTTTAGAAAGTTTTATCAAACGATGGCAAACTGATTTAAGTGGATAAACCATTTGCCAGGAACCGGCAAATGTGTCTTTTGCTGCAATTTTGCCCGATTTGTTTGAATGCCTAACAAAGCGGGAATTCGTTTTCAAACAAACCCTAAGATGTTCAATGCTTAATGTAGGAATGCTAGTTGTTGAATGTTTGAAACTTTGAATTATGGGTGCCAGTCCACTTCCAAAAATTTTGTGTCGAAATAAAAATTAAACTCACTGGTAGTCGATCAGTACTATAGTCTACGAAAATATTTACCAGATGTATATTGTAGTTGCGCCCATCCGTCCAAACTTGATAGAGTTATCAGATGGAGTAGTAGGCTATATGATGTTGGTTTGTGTACCTCCATTCACTTAATTTTAGCTTCTTTTTTTTCTTCATTTACTCAGACGTGCTGAGTGCATCAATACAACTCTTGGCTGACAAACTACTTGTAGCTATAATGTATCGTCTGAGATTATGGGCATGACCGACCCTAGAAATCATGAAGACACCTACTCAGAAGTTCTGGGACCAAAGCGTTATTCACATGTGGATCTTGAAAAGTTCACATCAAATTTCTCTGAATCTAATATAGTAGGCTCTGGCGGGTATGGGGTGGTTTACAAAGGTCACCTTCCTAACGGTGTGCACGTAGCTATTAAGAAACTGGAAACAAGGACGACGTTGTTGAGACATTTATGGCTGAAGTCAAAACAGTGGGTAATACTAACCATCGAAACTTGATTAAATTGAAAGGCTATTGTTTTGAGCACAACATGAAAGCACATGTGTATGAATATATGGAGAATGGATCTTTGGATAAGATTTTGTACAAGCCTGGTAGTTGTATACAGTGGGAAATGTTGTATGATATTGCACTTCAGATAGCAAAAGGGATGATGTATTTGCATGATTGCTCAGATGAGCAAATAATACACTGACATAAAGGTGGGGAATGTGCTTCTTGACAAAAATCTTTCTCCTGAGATTACAGATTTCTAAATGGCAAAGCTTATCAACAGGGATGTAAGTCATGTTCCCTTGACCAGAACCAGAGGGACCCAAGGCTATAATGCCCCAGAGACATGGATGCCAGGATCACAAGTAACTTACAAATGTGATGTTTACAGCTTTGGCATGCTGTTATTTGAAGTTTTGGGGAAGAGAAACAACGGAGAGGAAGAATATTGGTTCCTGGGCGAGTTTGGGATAGTTTCAAGAGTGGACTGCAAAAACATATGTTGAGGGACATTGGCATTACAAAGGAAAATAGAAGAAATGCAGAATTATTAGCTATGGTTGCATTTTGGTGTGCTCAGTTTAAACCTGAAGATAGACCTGCAATGAGCGACGTGGTGTTGATGCTTGAGAAAAGAATTCAAGTTGTGGCACCTCCTCTTCTGTTTCCGTTTTGGCAGTCCTCCACATCTTCAATGCTACCATCACCAGAGGAAGTATCAGAGGATGATTTACAAGGTTCTAATGACGGAAAGTATGATTTCCTGCTCTTTTATGTCAGAGCAAATAATAATTGACTATCATTTATTCATCCAGAGCAAATAGGTGGAGTAGCAGAGTCAGACACGGACACTTCAAAAATCATACAAGGGAAACATTAATTCATCCAGAGCAAATAATAATTGACTATCATTTATTCATCTGTAAGGTACTCTTAAATTTGTTTTGAATGGCTCATAAGTCATAACTATGAAATATGATATGATGTCTCATTTGATTTTAGTGTTTTATACATGTTTTGTACATATATATATTAAAAAAAAATATTATTTAATGCCCGTGTCGCTGCCGTGTCCGTGTCCTATATTTTTAGATATTGTCGTATCGCTGTGTCCGTGTCCGTATCCGTGTCCGAGTCCGTGCTACATAGTATCAGGCGGTTCAGCTTTTTATATGATAATATTGAAAAAGTTTATTATCTTTTAGAATTACAAAACTCATTTTCATGACTCAATTGTATGAATATACAAGTCAGCCATTTTCCATAAATGACTTAAACTTATTTGTACAGGACCATTCAAGATGCTAAATCTTTCTCGTTCTCAACTGATGAGGACAACAATATACCTGGATCAACTGGCGTTGTCTTAGTTCAAGAAGAAACCCAGGTGATATATCAGCCTAGCACAATCGAAGGTGAACTTGAGGCAAAGGTGACACTGCAGTCACCATTCTCTGCAGGTGAATTGGACTTTTGTGAGAATGTTGATAGCTTACGAGGGTGCAATGAAAGATAGCTTAACATAGGCAAGGAAGATTTGTTTGGACAAATGGGGGTGTGTATGTTGGTGAATGGAAAAATGACAATCAAGATGGACATGGAAAAATCACTTATAAAAATGGAGACTATTATGAAGGTACATATAGAAATTCAAAAAGAGAAGGACAAGGTCCCAAGGAAGACTTGTTTGTGCAAATGGAGATGAGTATATTGGTGAATGGAAAAATGACGTTCGAGAAGGACATGGGAAATTCACTTCTAGAAATGGAGCTTATTATGAAGGTACATATAGAAATTCAAAAAAAGGAGGACAAGAAAGACTTGTTTGGGCAAATCACAAATGGAAATAAGTATATTGGTGAATGGATAAATGGCGTTCGAGAAGGACATGGAAAACTCACTTACAAAAATGGAGATTATTATGAAAGTATTTTTAGAAATGGGACCAAATAAGGAAAAGGAAGATTTGCATGTAGTTTGGTTTCCTCGTTGGCAAAATTTTGAGCTAGCTGAAACCATAGTTTAAAATTTTGATTTTCAAGCAAACTTTCAATTCCTAAAATAAAATAATGGCATATGCCGACACCGGAAACATAGTTTGCAAGCCGAGTTTCATGAAACATTGGATTTTTCTGCTAATATTTTTTTTTTTGTGTGTTTGGGTGGGGGTGGGGGGGGTGGGGACCCATTACTATATATAATCAATCTTGTAAAGAACTTGAAGATAAAGATGAATGCTTCACTAATTTGAGAATCACCAGTGTTGGGAACTAATGTGAAGTCGAAGAAGACGATAACTTATATGCAGATGAACAAACACATGGAGTGACTGGTATGTGTTTGAAGAAAGAACCCAGAGAAACAGAGCAAGAGTTTCAAGTCCACAACAATAATAACAACAGTAGCAACACATAGGGAGTATTACCAATGCCAGTACCGATTCTTTGATCAACCTAGGATCAACAGCAGTGAGTTCTTCGGGTTTACCTCCTATTCAAAAAGCAAATCATCAAATTGTTGTTGGTCTACTGCTACCAAAGGATCAATACCTTTAGTAAACATTTCTGCAAGACCTATTTTTTTTTTTTTTTTTTTTTCAACTTTGCAACCTGTAGGAATAACTTCAGTTCCTACTTGACCAAATTACTCACTTTGACAACGAACTTTGAAGTTGGTTGCAAAACTGACAACCAACTACAAATTTGACAATGAACTTCGAGTCAACTTTCTTGACTAACATTCAAAAAGTCTCCGGTAGTTTTCTCCGTTGAACTGTGTGACGTGGAAGAATATGTATGACGTGGCTTGCCATTTAATGACACGTAAGTAAATAATAAAAACCGAAAAAGCAATAACGGTAACCCTTGTTTAAACATCATCTTCTTCCTTTGTTTATTTATACCAGTGAAGCCCTAGAAATCTAATTAAAGCTCTTCTTACTCTTTCTTCCCCAAATTTCATGAAAACCATGTCTTCAAGCTCCACTAAGTCTTATACCAATGCATTCGCCACCTGCAAATGTGGAATTCCTGCTCCAATTAGAGTTTCAGGTACGGAAACCAACAAAAATCGAAAATTCATCAACTGTGTGAGGGGAGAATGTAATTACTTTGTGTGGGTTGATAATCTTGTGCTAAAAACTCAATTGGAGACGATGAAGAGGGAAGAATACATATTTTACACCATTAATCAATGTTTAATTTAGACCAATAACATTAAATTAACCTAATTCACAAAACCCCCAAATTTAAAAACCCTAATTTTGAAAATCCCCAAATTAAAAAACCCTAATTTCGGAAAATCCCAAAATTGCAGAAATAAATCAATTTCAAAGCTTCTAAACAAACAAGAATTGAAGCTTTAACAGTACAAACATACCCTATTTGGACCACTTTGTTGGTAGGACGAAAACAGATTTTGAGTTGAGTTGCCGGAAAGGGACCACAGTGAAAGTGATTTTTGTAAAGAAAGAAAGATTAAATTATTTTGATTTTATTAAATTAGTTTTAATTGTTGTCTGAAAGTGATTTTATTGTAATCAACTTCTTAACTAATCACGTGCCTACCATGAGCTTCTTATCGTGCCAACGTGGCAATAGTTAGTGACACTGTGTAGCAGTCAACGCCACGTGTCCAAATATTTTACACGTCAGCAAGTGCGCCGACGAAATTTACCGGATTCCGTTCCCAATGTTAGTTAAGAAAGCTAACTCAAAGTTCATTGTCAAATTTGTAGTTGGTTGTCAGTTTTGCAACCAACTTCAAAGTTCGTTGTCAAAGTGAGTAATTTGGTCGTTCCTACTTGTATTGATATTCAAGATCAACACAACAACCTCATTTTCCTTCACCATTAATAACCAATAACTCTGCTACTTCTTTTTCTTTAGGTGCAAAACCATCAACTATTGCTCCTATTCTACTTCTATTACTGCTACAACTACAACTCAGTTACTTCAGTTCGATCATGGGTCATTCTGCAAAACATCGTCAACAAGATCAACCAACCACTCCTTCCACGTAAGTTAGATTATATAAAAGCTTGGGTTTAAAGGTTCTTCACCATTAAAGAGCTTCTAAACAGTGACAGAGATCTGTGTAAGTCTTCAGATCAATGGCTATTTATTATTTGTCTGAACATAACCACTGACTGAGTGACACATGTTCAATAATATCTTCTATAATAAATAGAAGATTGCGTTGCAGTGGGCACCGACCGAAGATTTAGGGATTTGGAAGAAACTGGCGGAGATTTGGGTGGTGGCTGAAAGAAGAGGAGATGAGAGGCTGAGACAAGAGCAGCAGATGAGAAGAAGAAGAAAAAGGAGGATGCACGACAGACAGACATTTAAGACAAATGTTTTTTTGGGTACCTGAAGCAAACAAACACATGACATGCACGTACGGCATTCTGCACTTTAGATCGTTGAGCCTCATTCTATTAGTGCTGGATAAGAAATGCTTCTTATATATGTTGATGGTCCAAAGTGGTGTTTCCTTCGTATGTTTCTTATTAGTTTATTGTGTTACATATACCTTGGATTACCTAGCTAGGTGTTGGACCAGAGCACAGTTTTCTTATAGATATGGCTCAGCCAGAATGTTTAGCATAACTGATGAGGAGGCACTGGAAGGTACATAGACTAACCATTTCATGTTTCTTATTTGTAAGTAATAGAAGTTTGCATGTCTTTCTCATCTGCAAATTAGTTTATCGTGTTTCAGCCCTTTAAACATGTTTTTTTTCTTCGATGGGACAGCAAATTCTATAATTCCGAAACAAATAAATGATAACTGTATGTAGGTATATCTAAAAATTATGGGACCAACCACTAAATCATCCATAAAAATAAATAATAATTTTTTTCCTATTTAATTTCAAGTTTGTTTTACATGGACGTATATCCACTCTTACTAATAAAAATCATGTAATGGAATTGTTAGGTTTAGCTACTTATTGTTGACATAATTTTAATATTAATATGTTTTTTTCCCTATATAAATCAATAGGTTTGCACACTTGTTGAGAAGAACACCATCTAAAACGACTGGAGAATCAATAGCTCATTGTAACTAGTCTTGTAGTTGAGAATACAAGAGAAAAAATAGAGAAGAAGATGGAGAGCACTAATGTGCATTCAAATGGGTCATTTAAGATTCCAAACATTAAGTTTACTAAGTTGTTCATCAATGGAGAATTTGTCGACGCAGTTTCAGGTTTATCTTTCTCTTTGTATAGTTTGTATTTCCTTTGATTTAGTATATTCCATTTTCTTTTTAAATGACCAGCATCTATCATAGAAAGAGCATTTACATAACTATGTTCAATGACATATATATATAGTGTGTTTGTACGGTGAGAATGTGTTCATGTCAGGAAAGTTCTAACTATCCAAATACATATAGTAGCAATTTTTCTGCTCTTTTACATTTAATTCGACTTTTTTTTGTTATAAAATTCAGGTAATACATTTGAAACAATAGATCCAAGAACAGGAGAAGCCATAACAAGAGTGGCAGAAGGAGATAAAGAAGATATTGATTTGGCAGTCAAAGCAGCTAGAGATGCTTTTGACAATGGAGAATGGCCTCGAATGTCTGGCTTTGTAAGTCTCGGCCTTGTCAATTTTATATGTTTGTTTGATAAATTAATTAATCACATTGAGTTATGTCTAAAAGAAATGAAAACATCCTCCTAGTTAAGGACCACTGATTTCTAGATCAAAAGAAATGAAAACATGCTCAGAGCCAGCCACAGTAATGGAGAGAGCCAGTAAGGAAGCTACCCCAATTTTAGACCAGTGGCTAGAACCAATAAATAAGACCATATCCATGTCAAACATCATTAGAGCCAACCGCATGAACCATTATAGGCACGAAATGAGATTTAACCAGCACCCATATACACCAATTACAGAATGAAAATTCTTTGATATCGCGCGTGTTGTACGTGCATAAAGCCTTAAAAATAAGAACGAGTACTAAGAACCGATAGCAAAGCAATCCCAATCCATCTTAGAGATGAGGAATTCGTTGACTCACGCAGTGAAATCAAAGTTATCCAGTGAGAGAAGGATTCAACATGATAGTATACATATACAGAAGAGAGCATCTTGTGGCTCATTATTCATTATTCTTATGTGGTTATACAAATTTCGGGGTATGACAAACATTTTGTGTGTTTACTTGTAATTGATGTCAGGATAGAGGACAGATAATGATGAAATATGCAGACCTGATAGATGAGAATATAGAAGAATTGGGTTTCTTGGATGCTATAGATGCAGGGAAGTTGTTCCGTGCGAGCAAGTCACCAGACATACACCTGTGTTCGCATCTCCTTCGCTATTATGCTGGTGCTGCAGACAAAATCCACGGAGAGACATTAAAGATGTCAGGAGAGTTTCAGGGATACACTTTGCGTGAGCCCATTGGTGTTGTAGGACACATCATCGCTTGGAACTATCCCAGTGAAATGTTCTTCATTAAGGTTGCCCCTGCCTTAGCTGCCGGGTGCACAATGATATTGAAACCTGCAGAACAGACTCCACTTACAGCTCTCTTTTGTGCACATCTTGCTAAGCTGGTAACACTTGATCAAATGGCACCTGTATATGATCGATTTGTGTATGTTTTGACTATAGTTCAGGGTTCAATATATAACTGTGGGTAGAACTCAAGGTTTCAAATCATAAATATTATTAACTACATCTAATTAGGACTATTAAGCACAAGGCCAAACTTGACATCTTTGAACCGTTTGATCAACTCTCATTGTGGGCACGTACGTGTATGAGAAACTGTTTCAAGAATACTCTATCTGGTATAAGAAGTTAGTTGCAAACTTTACATTTTTCCCCGACCGTGATTTTAAAAAATATATAACTGGTCGCGGCTATGATATAAAGTTAGGAAGAATATATGACTGTAAATTTATATAACTGGTCAGTTCAGATTGTCTAAACTTTTTTTCACATTTGGGTAAATTCATTCTGCAGGCTGGTATCCCGGACGGAGTGGTCAACGTTGTTACTGGATTTGGCCCCAAGGCTGGTGCTGCTATTAGCTCACATATGGATATTGATAAAGTAACCTTCTTGAATTTGTATCTATCATCATGCGTGAGTTACACTATAAATTGTAAAACTGTGCAACTGTGTTTCTTTCTTCAGGTTAGTTTTACAGGGTCCACAGAAGTAGGACGGTTGATAATGCAAGCTGCAGCCCAAAGTAATTTGAAAGTTGTCTCACTTGAATTGGGTGGAAAGTCGCCCGTCATAATCTTTGATGATGCTGATGTAGACATGGCAGTGGATCTCGCTCTACTCGGCGTTTTCCACAATAAGGCAAGGCACTTTCCTATTAATTATTAGAAAGAAGTTAATGATGATAAAATTTTCCAGGAAAGCAATTTATTGAATAGTAACATTGGTATGCAACTTGATCTTTCAGGGAGAAATGTGTATTGCGGGATCTCGTGTTTATGTTCAGGAAGGGATTTATGATAAATTTGTACAAAAGGCAGCTGAAGAGGCAAAAACTTGGGTGGTTGGGGATCCTTTTGATCCTCTTACTCGACAAGGACCCCAGGTGTGTTGTTTTTCTCAACATGTGTAGAAGATGCAGATCTTCCTATATGGTTAGGGATCCTTTTGCCGCGTTGAAACTTGAGACTAATAATCTGTCAACTTGTCCTTCATGGACATCTTATATTTTTTATCAAATTTAGATCGCTTACTGTTTCTGTGTTGTAGGTTGACAAGAAACAATTTGAGAAAATCCTTTCATATATTGAACTTGGGAAGAGAGGGGGGGCTACCCTGTTAACTGGGGGCAAAGCCTGCGGTGAGAAGGGATACTATATCGAACCCACAATTTTTACAGATGTTACGGTAATATGCTTTACCTACCGCCAAGTATAGATGAACATTTCAAATAGACTATTTTAGACAAATTGTCATTTTATTGATTATCAAATAAGCTATGTGTGTATTTTGCTGAGGATTTTCTTACATAATTGGGATCTCTGTTGCCAGGAGGATATGCTAATTGTGAAGGATGAAATATTTGGACCTGTAATGTCTCTCATGAAGTTCAAGTAAGTTTTATTCTCTGTTTTCCTTGATTTTGAAATTTGCTTGAAGTAACTTGGAATGATTATGGAATTCATCCAAGGAATCCCACAGATATTGATGAATAGGTTTCTTTCTTTTTCTTTTTTTTTTTCCCATTTTGTGGTACTTGTAGGACTGTCGAGGAGGCTATTGAAAGAGCTAATAGCACTAGATATGGCCTAGCAGCAGGAATTGTGACCAACAATTTAAACACGGTTAATCGAGTCTCAAGATCAATCCGTGCAGGTATCATTTGGGTCAACTGTTACCTTGTTTTGAATCCAGAGTGTCCTTTTGGTGGCTATAAAATGAGTGGTTTTGGAAAGGATATGGGAATGCATGCCCTTGAGAAATACCTCCATGTCAAGTCTGTTGTAACTCCCATTTACAATTCCCCTTGGCTCTGATTTGAGTGCTTTTAAACTCTTCCAATAAGCTTTGTTTTTATACTTTGTAAGCTGGGGATGTTATGCATTGAAATGGCAATGTTGTTATTGAATAATACAAATGTTTGTATATGGTGTAGACTGTAGAGTGTAGAGTAGCATCTGGTTGCTCTGTCACTCCTAGGTGAAGACATAATACAAATGTTTCTATGGCTTTGATTACCTTTTTATTTTCTTCTGCCTCAATTATTGATCAGCATATCACAAGAAAATTGTTGCTTTACAATCGGAAATATGTAGGGTGTTCATGGTAGGGAAGGCTTTTGTCTTTGTACTATCTATCTCTGATGATCACAACAACGCTTTGTGTGTTTTATATCGAATTTCATTTTTATAAATAGATGAAATACATAACTGGTAAGCATGCCATTTTTTTTTTTTTTTTTTTTGCGAATGAGCTTATGGCTCAATAGACCCCTCTCTCAAAGTGAAGAGGTTGTCAGTTCAAAACACGTCATCAGCTGATTGTTGATATAAATTTCCATCAGCTGATTGTTGATATAAATTTCCATATGTAATTTAAAGGGGTATGGGTCCTCTAAACCTCGCTTGCCAATCAAAATAAAAACATGCATAATTTTGACATTAATTAGTCAGTTTGTATGAACTATGAAAGATAAAATACTAGAAGGATCGATTAGAAAAAAAAAAAAAACGAAGGCAGTAATAAAAATGTAAAGAGTGGGATTTGAATCAATTCAGTTTAACTCGATGAGTTCCCAATTTTAAAATATATTCATAATTTCATATAATTTTCTGATGTTTTGGTTTATAAATCTAAAATAGTTCTGAAGTGAATTATTAATTCTCTTCCCATGCACCTTTGCCACTCAGTTTTGGGACCAGCTGCCACAACTTTTGGTCTTAATTGTGCCAAACCCAGTATATATGCTACAAGCTTGTCAGAGGTAGCCCTTTGATCAAGGACTTATGGAGAGCCTATTCCATCACTGGCATGGTTGCGACTTGGAAATACAGAAATGGAGTTCTATTTGACAACAATAGCCTACTCTCAGGTTGTGATCGCTATTGGATAGCCACATTCAATAGCTCTACCGTGGATAGCATCAGACCCATCTGTCTTAATCTCGTTCCAATATGCGATTGTGGTTTTTGTTCTTGATATTCCATCAGTAGCTTAAAATTATGAACTATTATTGATCTTGATATGCTTGCAATAGTTTAGAACTTTAGATTTATGAACTATATTGCGGCTAGCCACCCAATATCTCCAGTCTAGGGAAGAAAGATGGTGGTGGGCATGTCTTGATGTAATTATATCTTATTGCCAGTAGAGACAGTACTAATATAATTGGGTGCAGTTAGGTCTATTAGTCCTATTAATTCAGTCAAGCCAGTGTCTGTATGTATCTGTTTAGCTTTAATACTCACCGGCATTAGTCTCCCCATGTCTTGTGCATAGATTTAACCTGCAACAACACATACCTTAACCTAAGAAACAAATTAGCAAGCTCAACATAAATTCACTCGAAAAAAGAAATGAAATGCCCACACAATTTGATTAAGAGTGTGAGCAAGTGAGCAACTCTAGTCGTATAATAACACTACTTGTTCAGTTATCCATCTGTAAAGAGGGATTTCAGATTTTCAGAAACCTTGAATTTCTTTGCACGTAAACGAAATAACTCTAGTTACGTATAGTAACATCACCTTGATGTGAATTGACAGAAATTTACATTTCCTTCAAAATAGCCAGGCTGACATTATATTGGGTTTTTACATAATTATGATGAGTTTTTATATTAATACCATCGACATTAACATTATCATACGTGCTTCAAATCTGAATCAGGTCAGAGTACTAAAATGGACATCCTCATTTCAAAATAATAAAAGAAAACTGTTTTAAGGATGCAAGGGAAGGCATACTTCACATCATATTAATACGTCAGGATCCCAAGTAACCACAAAATTAACTACAGAATTCATGTCGTTCACTTGTCCAAGACAAACACTCCAACAGAAGGAATCAGATATCATTTTTCTCATGGGAAATAGACTTTAGAAATTCTTTTAAGGCAAATAAAAATATAAATGTGGAGGGCAGGCTACCTATTTACTTCTTCCTCTTCTTGCTTTGCTTTTGGCTTTCAAGCCTTTCTCGTGCAGCTTCAAACTCTTCTTCAGTAGGTTCAGGACCTGACTTGGCCGACTTACTCCCACCACATTTTGCTACAATAGATGTGAACATAGAATCGAATTGTTCTTTTCTCTGGTCACGTCGTTGAGAAATAATGGCATATAGATCCCCATCTGACTTCTTGTTTCTGCAAAGTGGTTCAACCAACACTAGAATATTATTTCAGATTACGTCATACTAGCAATGATGCAACTGACTGCAGGATAACTTACTTCGCCCTTTTTTTCAGAGGATTTGTTGGTGGCTTGGTCTCAGAAACTTGCTTTGCCCATTGCCGGTATGCTTTGGTTTCCTTCAGCTCCCCTGCATAAAATAAGTAACTTAGTGAACTTACAATCACAAGCTTGGGCTCTAAGATGGAAAAAAAACAATCTTCCGTTCTAAAATCTACAGTTAACAACAGAGGCCGTAAGGATTTTGTAGACATGCGAAATCATCAAGGTTGAAAAAGAAGAACTAATACCCCCAGCTATCGCCTCCTGGATGATGTCTTTGAACCGATGTGAGTCCAGCTTAGGATCTGAACAGATCATTGAACAGAAGAGCCTGTGGAAACAAAAATATTACCCATCAATACTTTGAAAGCCAGAGACAGGTCAAAGAGGACTATAATGATCTTTATACCTTTTCATATTACCCTTGCACTTCTTATACAGATCCTTCAAATCACTCTTCTCTGAATCAGATCCTCTGTAGTTCGCTTCAAACTCTTCGATATCAGCTTCTGTGACCTGCGATTGACAATTGAAAAACAATAATGTTTTCCTTCACAGGATTGCAATGGCAAGAGGGACTTTTAACACAGCTTCTACCGAGAGAAAGAAACTGGTGATACCTTTTTGAATACCGTTCTGAAATATTCCTGTAAATTCTGCGAAACTTCTCCTGCAAGGTCCTGATGATAACACAAAGAAATGGCATGTCTCAATCAATCAACTTGTTCAACAAAATGCTAAGAATTAAAGTCGTTATGAAAACAGCTTACAGCATCATCCACACAACCAGTCTCATCATAAAGAGCCCTTTTCTCCTCATCTCCGAGAATTGATATCACTTTTTGGAGTTGCTGAAATTTTTCCTTGGCTTCCTATCAGCAGAAATAACAGAGCAGTCACATGACAGAAACTATTGAAGTCAAATTGATAATGAGGATCTGCATCAGTCATGGACCATCAAAAATTTACCTCATCACCAGGATTCTTGTCTGGATGAAGACGCAATGCCAACTTGTGATACGCCTTCTTGATCTCCTGCTGAGATGCTGTCCTTTCTACACCAAGTATCTACACGAAAAAGGGATATTTACTACTTTCTGTTTCATAAATCTATGCTGTGACTGTTACATAACTTGACTGCACCGTGTTCATCGCTGTAGATTCCAAAATTATACATTCTACCAATAAACAATTTCCTTTTAAGAATAAATATAAACTTAAATTCAACTAGAAAATGCAGATATTATTTTGTGGGGACTTTGGTATTCTAAAGATTAAGTCATAAAGACGGATAAGCCAAACAAATCCAGCAGAAACTTGGCTGAAATGAGTGCAGTTTTAAGAATAGCACTCATTTAGTGAATACACAACGATTGGCTCCTTATTACATATCTGTGGCTATGTTGACCATTAAGTTTTAGAAAAAACAGAATATGCATCGAACACAGATGAACAAGGGGTAAGAAAATTCAATAGTAATCTCCATGCTATTTTCATTTTCAAACTGAGTGGATCACTTATGCAGTACAACATCAGATGATGTTATAGTACATTAAGCTCTGATACAATTAAAGGTTGCCTGGTTGAGACCATTATAACAGATCTGTCCAACATTACGAATCACATTATGCTAGAACGACGACAATCTTCCAATGACAAATCTCTCAATAAGAGAAATGTTTTCATTACAACACTTTTGCCTAACCCTTTCTTACACTAGTTCATGTGGTATTGAGAAAATTATGGAAATAATAATGTTTTGCGAATACAATCTGCTCATATTTAGTATATCTAACTTACAACACAAATACATAAAAATCAGTCTCTAAGGTGAGTGATGCACACTTGAAAGACTCAACCATACAAAAACAAATTGCATAAAAACCCCTTCTTTATTGGTAATGTTTCTCAAATAAACCTCAACCATGTGTCTAATATTCAAACAAATTGAATAAGCAAAATAGGGTTTTTTAATATTTAACAAAAAATATTATTAATTATGCAATTTAATAATTTAATAGCATTTTCCCAATTACTGCTATCAAACTATTGTGATGTCTATTAATAATCAAACAAAATTGAATAAGAAAATTAGGGTTCTTTGATAATTTAATAAATAAATAATAATTATTAATTTATGAAATTTAAAACTAACTTATCAACAATACCAAAAGGGTTTTCAATTCAAATTACCTCATACAAGCTTCTCTCTTTTGTTGATGGTTCTTGTTCTTCTTCTTCACTTGAATCTCCATGGTTATGAAGAACTTCTTCTTCTTCAGATGAAGAAACCCTAACCCTAGATTTACTTTTCTTCTTTCCCATTTCTACTCAAACTTGAAAGAAATGATAAAAAAAAAAACAAGCAAATTTATTAAGAAATTTCCCGCCAAATTCTTTGGTGAATTTATGAGTTTTCCCGCCGTGTTAAATGTATCAATTTATTATATCGATTTTTGTGTTGTAGTGATGATGTTGATGAGAGAGAATGAGAATACGAGATAGTGTTTGGTTTTTGGACTTTGGACAATGGGCCAGTTTTTTTTTGTATTGGGCTGAAGGTGAAAAGCCCATTTACTTTTCGAAACTTTGTCAGATTGTGTAGTACATCTGAATCTGGTCTTGCAATTTATAGACAAAAACAAAACTTTGATGATGGAAGGTCTACTCCAGTCTCCAGGGTGGTTTAAGGCATAGTATGCTAACATATTTTTGTAAAATTTCGGCGGAATATGCTGGTATTTAGAGAATTGCATTGTAAATTCCAGGAATATCTGAGAACATTCCTGACATTTCAGGTGACATTTGTTTCGAAGGTCGGAATGTTGGAATATACCGTTTTTTCTGAATTCGAAATTTCGCCCGGATTCGGAATTTTTAACTATGGTTTAAGGTGAATTCTGTTTGCTTACCAACAATGTCCAGCAGGGGTTCACAAGGCGATCGGGTCACGTTAAGAAGCTCAAGCTGTGTCTGTCGGCACTGAGCATTTTTTTACATGATATTCGACGGCTGTTGTTGGGAAAGATCCCTTACATCCAAACTACAGTATAGGAAGTAAATAGAACTGCATATCATCATATTGTCCATATGGTATGGAGTATGGACATGGTACTTAGGGTTCTTCATTGGCATTGGTTGCTGGGGCATCTCGGAATAGCTCAGAGTTTCTTGGAAGTTTCATTACTTTTAGACAATGTTCTAAAAATTACTAGTCGGAAGCTAGGCGGTTTGGTAGTGCCTAGCGACTACAGCGATTACATTATATGGAGATTAAACGGTTAGGTGTTAGGCGTTTTTATTTAACAATATTTTTATAAATAAATATAAAATAAAATTATAGTATTGCAAACTATTTAATAATAACAATATATTAACTACTGTGATGTACATATCGCAATTCACAAAATAAAATGAGTTAAACAAATTTCAAAATAAATACCCACAAATATAATTATGTTTAAAGTCACACTATTTTTATTCTATTTAACATCGAGCATAATATATCAATATTTATCAAGAACTGACATGTTTTTCATCATCAAAACCCTAAAACAAAGAGTAGAATTTTTAAGATAGAGACATAGGTTTTTAAAATCCTATTTAAGGTTTTATTTTGGTTAGAATCTCATCTTATTTATTTTTTTACAGTAATAAGATTATATTTTTACATACTTTTTATGCCTAGACTGATTAGTCACAGCCTAGACCGATTAATCGCCACCTAGACTGATTAATTTCTACCTAGGCGTCATGACCAACTTTTTTTTTACCTATTAGGAGCTAGTCAAGTCGCCTAGACCGATTTTTCGAACACTGCTTTTAGCCAGTATGAGTACCCTTTTTTGTTATCTTAAAAGTTAAAACACTTTTTCATGTACAAAAAAATCTCTTGCCTGATCAAATTATAATGAAGCACTTTTCAGCTTCCCACTGCAAACATCGTTTTCACAGAAAAGCAAGTTCAAAATCAATATCCAGTCTGCAAACATTTTCTCAGGACAAGAGGCAGGGGACAGAAACCCAGAAGTTCAAAATCAATATCCAGTCTGCAAACATTTGTTGGGGACAAGCTGCAGGGGATAGAAACCCAGAAGCTCAAAATATAGCTCAGAAACATTCAGTACATCATGGTCATGGATCTGCACAACCCTAGTCAAAGCCAAAGGGCACCCAAAAGGTCTGATTTGATCATGCCTTTTCAACTGCATCATGGGTCAAATAAAACATCCAAGGGTCAGGTCAGGTCAAATCATGCCCACCCACTTGCACATGAGCAACTATGATGGCCTTTGATGCAGACTAAGACATTTCAATTCCATTTGAATGTGATCAAAGGTTGAATGTAAAAACAATTTACCTATACTTGCCGAGTACACATTTAAAACAAGATTCAAATATTTCCTATCAAATAAGTTCATAAGTATAGACACCACAATGGTGGCATTATTTGCCTGAAAAGAACTAGTCTTGTTTTCTCAATGTTATTTTCATCTCAATCACACTGCAAATTTATAGCAAAACTATCTACCTGATGATCTCGTATAGTAATATTGTCATTGCTAGTCATTCTTATTATTATATCTACAACATGATCCACTGTAGCTCCAACTGAACAAAATCGGGTAGTACTTCTTACAGCCGTGAAACAACAGGCTACCTTCTCAGCTCAAACTAAATCTTTGTGCTACTGCCATCTTTTATCTTCACACTACACGACAACGGATATGTTTTCTGCATACCCTTTACTGCTTTGCCTGCAAATAAAATGAAAAGACGCTTTTTAGCTCCACTCACACAGTAAGAGGCAAAAATAACAACAAAATTTTCTGTTTCTAATAAAAAACAACAAATTTTTTTGAAATACAATGGCTAATGTTGACACTTAACTAAAGTCATATTTGATTCAACTTATGTAATATGCGGAATATCTCATTTTTCAAAGTGATTTTAGTCGTAGGACCACCTGCCAAGACAAAAATCCCTTCAAAATACCATTCCATTTTGACTTCAACATTGCCATCCACGTTTTTTTTTATTTTTATTTCAATATTTAGCAGCCCTATTTTTCCTAGTCTTCCTTGAACATACAAGTTCATCAATCTAATGTGGTACAAAATCCAATGCATCCAGACACTGGGCACACCTTCTGATTACCCCACAGCCCCTCCATTCTCTTCCCCATGTTGGACCATCCTAAACTACAAGTCTACAACAATTGTATTCTCCCTAAAGAAGAGTCTGGGTGCTGACCAAGGAAAAAGTACTATGTACTACTTAAAGTTACATTAACAGAACATTACTCCCTTCCTCACAAATTGTTTGCTCTTGCCATGAGGTACTTTTGACTGTGCCCGAGGTGCTACAGTGAGAAAGGGATTAATGTTTTAGGAACACAAAAGGATATGCAAGTGAGTAGGATCCACTCTTATGCGAAGGTTTTCCCATTTTACCCCAATTCGTAAGTGTTTATGGCACATCGGATGGAAGGAATCAATGGAACTGTATTTAAGGATAGTGGACTGGTCATTATCCATGTGAACTATACCAATTCCAGTGCGATAGTTCATGATTTTTAGCACATCTTCATTGAAGGTAAACTGTAGGGCAAGCTAGTCATTTCTCGAAAATGAAGACATAAAATTGCTTCTCTGCAGTAAGGATAGATTTAAATAGACAACCAATTTACCTGAGAGTAGAGGAAGGTTCCAAGAATTGCAATGGCAGCTCCAAGGGCGTTGACAGGTTGAACAGGTGTGCGGAAGATTATGATGGAAGAGACAATGACTGATATCCGCTTCATGGTGTTACCAATGCTAAACGTCAAGGGGGAGATCTCATTTAGAGACATGTATGAAACCTGGTTGTAAAGGTGGTAAAATACACTTTGTGCTGCAACCCACCTGTTATGCAAGATTCAGAACCACAAATATAATTAATCTTTAAAAGATATGAGGCCACAGAAAAAAAAAAAAGGTCATCACTAATAAACTGTCAAAAATGAGACATGGAAATTGTTTCTCCAATCACTCATAGTCGACCAAAAGAAGAGAATAAAGCACACGGCTTCAAATCTGTACATATGTACAACAGAGGTGATATACAAGTCCAAACTTGAAATATCATGAATTTGAAATTATTTGACACGTTCAAAAGGCACAAAATGTCACATGTTCTAAATCTAATATATAACTAATTTAACAAAAAGAAAAGAAAAAATAATGCCGTAAATTTATTTTAACCAACCGTCACGTTATCAGGAAAAATTATTATTGATATGGTTTTCATGTAAATCAGCTATTGGTGGAGTAGGGTCAACATTTTGTGACCCTCAAATAATATCAAACACGCTTATTCTTTAAAGAAGACAGTTTAGCCCAGATTAATCAACCACTGGCAAAGGAATTCTGAGTATGCATATTCATATGACCATAAGCAAAAATATAGAAGAACATATTTCACCCAAACAACAAGGTGGATACGTTCCCAACGCGCATACTCTTCAGGATACACCAGACCACAAGATATGCACCACAAAGTATCTTGAGTCTATGGTTGTGTATCCTGAACAAGACTAAAAATGCGTTCAAGGGGTCTTACTATGCTTTGATAAGGGGACACTTATTCAAAGTACAGGACATCTAGTTCAGAGTAAATATTTACCAGCAAAAAACCAAAAGAACAGTGAAAACAAAAAATTAAATAGGTAGCAACCAGAACATAGAAGTGTGAGCTGTTATAATTCATGAGCTTACCAAACAAAATTGGGACCAATCTCAGAAACTGCAGTTTTCCAGCCAGCTGCCCACATCTGAGGGCCCTCCACAGCAATTGCAAAGGGGGTCAGAATCAATAGGGACAACATAGACAAACAAGCGTAGTAGTTCATTCCACCAACTGATTTCCCCTTCATTCCCCTCTTGGAGAATATGTTGCGGAACACAAACGCCAAATTTGATATCATAGCTCCCATAAACCCTATTAAACGACACATGCCACCAAACCCATTTAGAATCCAACCTTTACAAGTAATTACAAAAACATTTCCCCAATTTTAAACATACAAAAAGGAAATCATTATACTGAAAAACCAATAGATCAAAAACAATTTGGGGATCCAGATTGAATAAACTTACCAATCATATTGAAATTAAGCTCAGTAACTGCAGCAAGAGCACAACCACCAATGATTGGAAGAAGTGAAAGATAAACCGCCGCAGGGAACGACTCTCCCAATATAAATCTCGAAACCAAAACACTGAAAGCAGGTTCACCACTTTTGATGATGTGGGTAAATGAAACAGCAACCTTCGACATACTAACTGTTGCGGCAACATGACCAATTGTATGTGCAAGAGCTACCTAAATAATTTCACCAAACAGATTATAAACAAAATAAACAAACAAACAAAAATGTCAACAACACATTAAATTTAAACCTTAGATCACTTCTAAAACCCTAAAATTCTTACCGGAAACAAAGCTTTCCAGAAGTCCAAATCAGTCTTAGGAGCTTCGGCGATTCGTGTTCCCCATGAAATCAACATAATCAATGATCCAGCAGCAAGTGATAAAGTTGAAGTAAGCCATGGATATGGAAAAGCATTCAAAACTTTCTTATTATAAATATTAAACACAACATTCAAAGCCCACCAAGTAGCAAAATAAACACCAATTTTCAATTTCTGTGCTGCCTCTGCTTTTGTTTGTTGATCAGTTAATTCAATATTCTCATCAATTGGTTGTGATCTATCTGCTTCATAAGCTTTGCATTCATTTCTCTTCAAATCATACTTCTTAGACCATAAACCTTTTATAGATCCAAAGTTTAGTGACTTGCTTAAAACAGAATTTAAACAATCTTTAGAATCACTAGTTGCAGAAATTGATCGAATTATCAAGCATCTTGGTTTTATATATCGAAACGATAAACCAGATGATCTACTTCGAAACAGATCAGATGATGATGAAGAAGATGAAATAGATAAAAGTTTAGCAGATTGTTTTACAGAGCAAATCATCTTTCAAATCAAGAAAACTGTTGAATCGACAAATATGATGAAGATGTTGTTATTGATCTTCTTAAAACTTCAAAAAATTTACAAATTTCTTGAAATCTCAGAAGAATTTGTAGTTAGAAAAGTTTAATGAAACGGAGATTTCAAGAAGAAAAGATGGAAAGATTGATGAGAATGGAATTATTAATAATAAAGTAGTAATGAGTGAAGGATATTAATAAGAATATATATAATAAGTAGAAGGAGGACTTTTGAATGAATTAGAGAGAATATTATAAAGAATAATAAACGAATCTCTAATGTCTAATGTTTATGAGAAAAATTAATTAGGTTGGAGAGAAACAGAGAGAGGTAGCGGATCTGTCTGTGATGATGGTTTATGAAGTGAAAATACAGTAGGCGGCTGAACTGAGGTAAAAACTTGTAAAGTATTATTTTTATTATGACGATATTATCCTTTGGGGTTCTTTTGTAATTGGTGGGGTCAGTTGTTGTTGGTGACTTGGTGTGGGACTCATTTGGACTTCAAGCAAAAAAGTGTTGGCATTACGGTGATCTGTATATCAACATTATTTACTGAATTTTTTTTATCATAGTCTCAAATTGCTTAATCAATGTTGAGGTGAGTTTGTTTTGGATACGAAACATCTGGTATCATCTCCCAAAGATTTATTTGAGTTCAAGTAGGTGCACTTGAGGAAAAAAAAAAGCAGAGGTATTGGATAGCAACGTGATAACTGCTGTTTTAAGAACATGTATTCAAAAAGAATTTACAACGCAGTTTTGTAGTGTGTTTGTTTTCTATTTTTATTTGATTTAAGTTTATTAATAAAATAATTTTTTTGTTAAAAATAAAAAAAAATATCCGAGTTGCTGAGCTCAGAAGCAGTTGAACTCCTCAAGAGAGTGTAAAAGGTAATGAATAACAACGTGATGACTGTAAATGTAGTGTAAATTGAGATCGGAGAATGATTAGGAAGATGATCGGAAAGGGAGAGAAAACTTTGAAGTGGCTGAACTATCTGAGCAGGACGATAGCTGCCTACGTATCTGGAAGGGGTCGATCCAGAATCAAGCCAAACGTAGTTCCTTATATAGGTGGCTTAGGGTGTGGATCGAATTAATGACTCAACGTTTAAATCATAAAGTATGCGGATATTCAGGGATTTAATGAGAGAGATCCGTAACTGACATAAGATTTGGAGTTTGAATATATTGAACTCGGTGTTCAGAGTGAGATAGCCCCAAGTCGGATGTGCTCGGATATTTTATGAGATTAGGATTTGAATAGAAATGAGTGAAGTGTGATTAGATACGAAGTCGGATGGAATAAGTGCAGAGTCGGTGTTTGGCATTCCGAGTTGGTAGTAGGTATATACAATGACCGTGGGTTCGAACGAATATGTATTTAAGAGAATTAAATTTACTATTCAGAAAGGACTTGTAGCGCGTTTGTCCTCTATTTTTATGTAATTCTTTTAGCTTATTAAAAAAATAGTTTGTTTTTCTTTTTAAGAAAAAAAAAAAAAAAAAAAACTAAACCTTCGGAACCGAGACCTCTAGTATAATCACCCAAACTAACTACAACCAACTAATGATTTTATCCTCATCAAATTCATTAATGCACTAATAAGTCCTTGTGATTTTTTTAAAAATATTCATGAGAAGAAAATGTATGAGTATATGCTATGAGATTAAGATATTTGCTTTGGTTAATACAAATTATTTCAATGATGGCCTGTTGTCAAACATATGTACTTGACTTTAAATCTCAAACTCAGATACGTAGGCAATTTCTAGTCGGCAAACTAAGTGACCATCAACTCACCTAGTAAGAGCATTCCCAATGGTAGGTTTTAAATCACTTTTAGCAACTTTTAGTAAAAAACTCTTGCCAATAGTGGGTTTTAACACACTTTTCAAGCAAAACACTTTTATCTCCTTGGCAAATTTGCCAAGGACTTAAAAGTGCCACATAGGACCATTTTATTAATTAAAAATTAGATTTCATCACAATGTACACTATATTTTTGGGGAAAAATGAAACCTTAAATTTTAACCCTTGTTTTAAAACCAACCATTGGTAACTCTAAAAGTGCTAATCACTTTTAACATAAATTTTATGCTAAAACATTTTCTCTCTCTCCTATGTGGCACCCTTAAAACCCTTTTACTAGTGGGTTTTGCTTGAAAAGTGTGTTAAAACCCACTGTTGGCAAGAGTTTTTTCTTAAAAGTGACTAAAAATAATTTAAAACCTACCATTGGGAATGCTCTAAGCTGAGGCTTGCATGCCTTCGAGGTAAGCGTGATAGCATCGGATGCCCTAGTCGGCATTCATTCCGCAGTGTTCATAGCAGTTGACAATGATTTCCTCATTTTTTTTTTTCTTAAGAATGTCTAGGTGATGATGTATGGGTGCAAGTGTGCAACACAACAACTTGACTTTTCTTTTATTTTGCAATTTCACCAACAGTCATGTGAACTAAATGTCCCCAGAATAATGAACATAGGCCACTCACTGACTCACATACTAAAAAACTTCACTGTCAAACCAATAAATATGATAAATGGGGGGTTAGGTGTTTGTTCAACTTTATTAAAGAAAAGGAAAGTTATAAAGTAATGGCAAACTTTTGCTTCTTGCATTATTCATCAGGCAGAGGTACTATACTATATCATCATGTCTCTTGCAATGTGGTACAGTATATGCTCTTTGGATAAAATGGCTCTCCTTTGATTGTAACTTAAAAACTCTTTTAATTGTCATGCACAAATAAACAAAAAAAAGAAGCTTAAACAAAGTTGTAATTGAGTTTGCTATTGATCACAAAGAACTTGCAGATGACAGATGAAATTAAGTTATACATATAGAACACTGAGTCACTGACTATGGTGCAACAAAAACATGTGGGTTTTTTGTTCTTTTGTACACTGAGTTGAAGCAGGAGAGAGCCATATGTCCATCTTCTTTAAATAGAGTGCTGCCAATCTGCCATGGTTCTAATGCAAAATTTTATTCCAACAAAGCCAGATGGAAAAGTTGGTGGTGCATGTCCATCACTGGCTCCATCTCAATTATAGACTTGGGGAAGCAAATTTAAGCTGAGAAGAACAGAAAAATACACATGTTTTGAAGTACCAAGGTCTTACATGAACCAAATGGGCAATTTTTGTTCCTTTGTTTTAAGGGAATCCTGACAGTGCATCATGCAGATATTTTCCAGTGTTACATAATGAGGTAACCTAGACTGGTTCATTGTTAGCTCCACAGACCACAGTCCATCCTCCATACCACGAGCGGACTGTGGAAGGCCTTTATAGAGCTTAAAGGCCCTCAAACCAGGCCCTCGCAGATTTAAGCCTCGGCACTTTGGTATGGACCTAGGTTTTGTGAGCTTAATCCATGTCATTGACCTTTATGAGCCCTCATTCAAACTCACATAAGATCCATAACCTTGGATCATGTTTTGATGGTAGAGCATCTTCAATGCAGTAGGTAAAGGAATGCTCAATCTCTCCACACAGCCATGACACACAAAAGGTCTACCATGTGTAAAGGTTAAAACCATTTTTTCCTGATCAGTAAAAAATATTTGCATGCATAATGAATAATAATAATAGATCCACAGACCACAGACCACAGTCCTCCCCGATTAGATGCAGTCCCCATCATTCCCCATTAAACCAAGCCACACATTCATCCCTGAGGCACCATAGCAAGGTCGAGCCTCGAGGACTATCACTTGGGGGTCAGCATACTAATACTACTGGCTTGGCTAATTGGGCCATTAGAGGCAGATTCACAAAAAATTTAGCAAAAGATCAAAGAAATACAGGCCCAGACAGGTTGACAGTCCCAGAAGACGAACAGAGTGATCTTCTCTGATTCAGACTTCAATATGTAGATAATGGAGAAAACCTCAACCTGGTTCAAGAAACAGCCAGTTCCAAACTTGTTTGAACCATATTTGTGAGGTTGGTCAATACAATAATGAATAATGTATATAAATGAATGTGATTGACCATGATAAATAATAAAGTAAAGTAGACATGACACCATTGTTTACGTGGTTCAACAATTGTGCCTACATCTACGGAGAGAGAAAAAACTTTATTATACTAGTGGTGATACAAAAGGGAGCTCAATGATGAGGAGAGCTCAACAGAGATGAGACCTGAGATGTGAGGTCTCATCATGAGAGAGTGGGGAGGTCATTGATCATGAGACCTCACTATGAGATAGTGTTGAAAGCATGAGACCTCCATAGAATGAGTAGTTTGTCTTTATATTTATAGGCTACAATCAGTGGCATAGCCAGGATTCTAAGTCAGGGTGCGCACTCAATTTCGCAATGTATACAAAAAAAAAAAAAAAAAAAAAATCTAGCAACTACAAACAACCAAAGAGCGCTTATAATATCTCAAACGTTTATTATATAATTAATCAGACACTTAAATAATTATTTATCTCAAAACAAATACAGTATATAAATTTATACACAAATTACAAATAAGCAAACAACTATCTCCAAATAAAACTATAAATAATACAATCAAATAATCAATCAACATCACGAAAAAAAAATAATTCAAAAATCAATCTATTTACGTAATTGAATAGTATGGCCTGTGGACATTGGAATAGCTACAAGAGAGAAAACAAGAAATTCATAAAAAAATACTCAGACTTTGCAAACCTTTAAATCTCTAATCACACAATCGACCAAAAAAAAAATAAAAAACTCTAATTACACAAAATAAACTTAAAATATTGTAATTTTTATAATATAATCAAAACATAAAAAAATTACCAGAACTTAAATTCGATTGCCGACTTGTAGTGGTAGGTAGCGGAAAAAGTGGTTCAAAGAAAGACTTTTTTTTTTTTTTTTTTTTTGTGTATTAATTTTTATTTTCTCTATTTCCAAATTTTATTGATAAGTTCAACGAATTACACAAAAGTAGAGGACAAACGCGCTCTACTTTTCTATTTTCGCTATTTCCAAATTTTTATTTTATTATTTTTTTTTTAAACAAATTATATTGATAAGCTCAACAAATTACACAAAAGTAGAGGACAAACGCGCTACAAACTGTGAGGCAAGTCCTTTCTGGATAGCAAACTCGACTCTCCTAAATACATATTCGTTCGAACCCGTAGTCATCACGTTGCTATCCATTACCTTCTGCACTCTCCTGAGGAGCTCAACTGCTTCTGAACCTAGCAATCCAAATGTGACAAATGCAAAGGGGATGAAACTATGTTGAAGTTAGAAAGAGATAGAGTTGACAGTAGTGTTTGAGAATTAAGAGAGGTCAGGGAGAGATAATTTAGGAGAGATTTCTTATTATTTTCTTTTTATCACACGTATTTACTTCCCACTTTCTATAGATTTTTCCTTAAATTCAGTTTATATCTTGATTAATATCTAAAAGTGGTTTAATATATATGAAAACCAAAAATCTGTAAATTTTATTTTGACCCAAAAAAAAAAAGATATAATGAAATATTTCTGAAATCTCAGGGTACGCACGTGCGTACCCTTACACCCCCCTGGCTCTGCCTCTGGCTACAATGTAACTCCATTCTTAGCATTTACTAGAGTAATAATGAGAGAATATTTGTTCTTGTTAATGGTGGGCTTTGTGGGTTCTTTCCTATGAGTAGAGGTTTACGGCAGGGAGATCCTTTGTCTCTGTTGCTGTTTGCTATTGCTGAGGATGCTTTGAGTAGGGGACTAAATTTTTTGAGAGAGGAAAAAAATTTTAAACCTCTTACAATTCGGAAGGGTGTTGAGGCTCCATCACACTTATTGTTTGCTGATGATATCTTTGTCTTTGCTAATGGAGATTTGCGTGGACTCAAGGCAGTGGTTAAACTCTTTGATGTTTATCAACTCAGCGCGGGGCAGATGATAAATAAAGCTAAGAGTAAATTGTTTGTTGGCAGTATGTCAATGGCCAAGAAAGTACAGGTGGAATCTTTGTTTGGTATTCAGGCAGGGACACTTCCAGAGACTTACTTAGGTGTACCTCTTTTCAAAGGCAGGGTAACCAGAGCAGCTGTGGGGGCTTTGTTAGACAAGATTAAAAGGAAAATTACTAGTGGGAAGGGCAGGTTACTTTCTTTCAAAGGAAGGTGTGTCCTTATAAAATCTGTGCTTGTAGCTATCCCTTGCATAATATGGCCATCTACAAATGGCCTCAGAGTATGATTAAAGAAGGTGAGATGTTGCTTAGAAATTTCTTGTGGTCTGGAAACCCTATGGAAAGGAAAGCTATCATAGTTTCATGGGATAAATGTTGTAAACCAGTGAAGGAGGGTGGACTTGGGATTAGAAGACTTAGAGATTTGAATTTGGCTATGCTGATGAGACTTGCCTGACAGATTCTATCAGAAAAGTCTTCTTTCGCAAATTTCATGAAGAGCAAGTTTCAAACTAGAGACAGTTGCCTGATCCAATACTACAAGAAGTCTTCTGTGTGGGCTGGTCTTAGATGGGCCATCAACGAAGTCAAGCCAAGAACTCAGATGCTTATTGGTAATGGGATGACTACTGATCTTTGGAGAGACAACTGGATTGGGCAGGGGTCTTTTCAGGAGACTCTTGGCCTCACTGATGGTAATTTGAAAGGTTGTAGAATCAAAGTAAACAAGGTGATTACTGATGATGGTGAATGGGCTTTACCTTTGTGCCTTCAGCAGTACCTAAACGACAGAGGTGTCCATATTTTGAACATGCCAGCTATTGACACAGGTATGGTGGATAGAAGAGTGTGGATGCCTGATATTAAGGGTGTTTTCTCTGTAGCTTCTGCTTATGAGGAAATAAGAGCCAAACGACCTGAATTACCTTGGGTCAAATTTGTCTGGAATAAACATATACACCCACGAGCTGCTGCAAATGTCTGAAAACTATGTCAAGGGTGTGTTGCAACTGATCAGAGACTACAAAAGATGGGAATGAGGCTGGCATCAAGATGTCACTGTTGTGAGAGGGATGCTGAATCTTTGAGGCACTTGTTATGGGAATGTAGATTTGCAAAGACTCTCTGGCTGTGGGTCTGCAATCAATTCTCTACGACTTTTGATTTTCAGGACTTCTTTGTTGCTTGTTCTAAGTTTAAGGGGAGGAGTTCCATTTCAAATCACTTGTGGAATGATGCAGTGGTAGGTACTCTCCTGGCTTTGTGGAAGCATAGAAATCTTATGGTTTTTGAAAACAAAAAGAGAGATATAATGTTTTGTAAAAAGGAAGTCGGGAAACATGTGTTGGTGACAAACATTCTATCAAAGGGTGTTCGCAACACCGATGCAGAAAGAAAAATCTTGGCAACTTGGGGTATCTCAGCTACTTTTGGAAGGGTTGAAAGAGTACATCAGTGTATGTGGCGGCCACCTGATCCTGGTATTATCAAGGTGAACTGTGATGGGGCTTCTAATGGTAATCCTGGTCAGGCTGGAATTGATTGTGTTTTTAGAGATGATCAGGCCCAATTCAGGCTGTTTTTGACTAAAGGAATTGGTATTGAAAATAACTATATTGCAGAATGCGGAGCTGTGGTGGAAGGTTTGGTGGAAGCTACCAAGAGAGGTTGGTTGAATCTTTGGGTAGAGACTGACTCAGCTGCTACTACAACAGCATTTAGGACTGACCAAGTGCCATGGAGGCTTCAAGCATCATGGAGATCAATAAGGGCAAAGCTTAATTCTTTCTATATTTCACATATATGGAGAGAAGGAAATTTCTCTGCTGACGCAACAGCAAAAAGAGGAGCTCAATTAGGTGATGGAATTGCAGAATTGTTTGATCAAAAGCCTTCCTGGCTGTCTAAGTGGAAAGTGCCTTTTCAAATGTATTTCAGATTTGACAAATAGACTTAGTTGCTTGTAACTAAGGCTATCTTTTTGTAGATGTAACTTTGTTTTCTTAATAAAATCACAGATTACCTAGCAAAAAAAAAATGAGAGAATATCTTTGTAGTAATTGGCTTTAACTTTGTAACTTGTGCCATCAAGAGAAAGCCCATTAGATGATGACACGTGGCACCATGATGGACGGTAGAGATGGTGCCACATGTATGTTGTACATGGTGCCCTTACATAAGCCCCCTCTTTTTAGGTCGAACGTGGTTCAGCCTAAAAAGAAGTAAACGAACCGATCTAGCCCCCAAGATGAATAAAATGTGGGGTTCCTTAACTAAGTCGATCCGCCCCAAATTTTGATGAGCTTGATCATTGGGATTTGTAGGACGCGACGAAGGTCCCTTATGGTAATGGCAACTCGATCATGACTTTGTGTACATCGAGCTGGTTAGTTCCAGGGAGACCTGGTAGCTCGTTCAGAAGGTGTGTAGACGAGATGGACGGCTGCAAGCAGGTCGTACTGAAGTGGGTCATTTTGTATGCGTGGGTGATTGGTCTCAGTCATGCTTCAAGGTGGTCGCCTTTTTATGGACGAGTTGCATAGACCTGATACTTGTTGATAATGTTAGCATGTGAAACATTATAAAATTCAATAAAAGACTTACATGAAATTGTACGTCTTCCTTATGACTTTTGTATGTATTATCTTTGTCGCTTTGTGATTGGACACTTTGATAGATGTGGCACTTTGGAGTGCAAATGTAGCTCGTTTGAGAAAGAGCATTGGTTAACCAAGTGTTTTGAGAGTACTTGGAACCTTTTGGTGCCCGATCTAGTGAATGGTTTTAGTGTGGAAACATGTTTGACAATTCTCGGGCATGTGGCCTTTGTGGGTCTGCATTGCTTTGCGTGAATGTGTTCGACCAGGCAATTGGCTAGAGAATTGTGGTTGAGGTCGTCCCGCATACGAGTGACTCACTAGTCAATGAGGGTGGTCATATTTGATATCAAATATTTCACTTTTAAAGAATTCAGTGAAAGCAATGTGGCACATTTGTGCAAAAATCGCTCATGGGGAGTGAGGTCGTGTTCATGTGACGTGCACAAAGAGAGACCTGTATTTTGAAGTGGTCATTGATAGACCTGGTGAGGTCCCAATTAGATACCTGAACATGAAGTGAGGTCGCGATGAGACCTGAGTGTTGGAGATATCGCGATTAGGGACCTGGCGAGGTCACGATTAGAGACCTGACAGGAAGTGAGGTCACGACGAGACCTGGGAGGTCGTTGGCTTAGAGACCTGAATATGAGGTGAGGTCGCGACGAGACCTGAGCACGCTAGCTGAGAGACCTCAATATGCGAGGAGTTTTCTGCAAGACCTGAGAACTCCATTAGTGGGCTTGGTGAGAACTGGTGGAGTGGATAAGTATGTTTTGAGGTTGACAAAAGCTTGTTCGCACTCCTTGGTCCATTAATATGTAGCTCCCTTCTTAAGAATTTAAAGCATTGGTCGGCATTTGAGAGTTGATACCATGTCATTAGCGTTTGAATGATTTGTTTCCATATGAATAAGCCAAGGTTTTGAAATTTGATTGGCTAAGATTTAAAAACTTATAAAATTATTAGTAGTTTGGGTCGAAAATGACCCCCCCCCCCCTTGTTTATTGCATAAGATCAAACCAGTAAGATAAAAATCAATAAGATCTATTATGCACACATATGAGGTCGCCTAAGTACAGGTCGTGCGTTTGAGATCACTAAGCAGTAATCAAACAATATTTCTTTTCATTGTCAAGCCATAAGAATGCCATTAGAATGGTTAAAGGCCCAAATAAGGACAAATTAATAGGGGTGGAAATCGGACGGAATGGATCGAAAATGACATGTTCGGAAAAATTAAATCGGAATCAAAAAATTTCTTCCAATTCCATTCCATATTTTTTCGGAACAACAAAATTTATTCCAATTTTGGAATATCGAAAATATTCGGAATATCGAAAAAAATCAAAAAAATAAATAAATTCGAATCAATCGGAATTCCAACATAAAAAAATCGGAATTTCAACTTAAAAATATTTTGGAATTGATTGGAATTCCAAATCGAAAATGGTGGACGTGATTCGTTTTTTGAAAACTTGAAAATCCACTATTTCTACTGAGTTAATTTGCTTATTGGGGTGTTTTTATCTAACATACCACCCTAATATGATAGATCAAAGTTCTTGAATATAACACCTTATAAAACACAATTATACTACAACATTTATATAATAATATAATTGTATGAACAAGAAAATAATTAATCTGACTAATAAGCATGGACCTTCAATCGGAAGTATAAACTAACCAATAATTTACTATTACTTTTTTTTTTGTTGAACCATATATTGATATTTGATAACATTAAGATTTGAGACTAATTATAATTTGTTATTGAGTCCTCATGTGATTTTAAACTTGGTATATTATTTTTAGGTCTATACGTACATATATTTTCAAAAATGAAAATAGTTAAATCTCTTAAATTATCGAAAATTTTGGAATATTTATTGAAAAATCAAATCGGATTAACAATCGAAAAAAATCGGATCGGAAATCGAATCGGATCGGATTCACAGAAGTAGTTTCAATTCCATTCCATCTTTTTTCGAAAAAATCGAAAATCGAAAATCGAAAATTCAGAAATCAGAACTACAATAATCCATTCCAAATTCAAAAAAAATCGGATCGAAAATCGAAAAAATCGAAAAATCGGCAGAAATTTACACCCCTACAAATTAACATTGTAATCAATTGTCCAATAATACTCCAATTGCAACTGAAGATATGATGTAAATAAGGAGTAAATTATCATGTGTAACTGATGCATGCCATTTAAACACATGCTCATAGCCTGGTGACTTAGTAATAGACCACTACATGCTTAAATAGTAATGTAAAGTGTTGTAGCAACCTGAGTGGGACGAGATAACCACATATAACAAGAAATTGAATCCTTTCATTATTTTTTAAAGTATACATGCATGAGCAGCACATGGATTAATATATAATAATACTATGATGACAGTAGATCAACAAATGAATCTATTCAATTGTTTAATGTAAGCATGTGATTGATTATCCGTAAAACTGTGTAGAATAAACAATAGATGATGAGGTCGCTCCTTGGTAGCTCGGTGCCTTATTTCAATGAACAAAAAATACATGAAAGTGATATTTATCTTGCTTCTTCTGAGTGTATTAGTTTTGTAGTAAAATCGCTCCAAGCCCCCAACTGTGAACTGCAATTCAATCAATTGAAATTTGATGATTTTCTTGAAGTTACCACCTATGAAACAATTGTGTTTGGTGGGTGATGAAATTCGTTTGAGAAAATCTCAAGTCCCTATAGTCAGCGCCAAATAATTTATTAACCATATTTGTGAGGTTGGTCAATACATTAATGAATAATGTATATAAATGAATGTGTCATTGACCATGATAAATAATAAAATAATGAAAACATGACATCATTGTTTACGTGGTTCGACAATTGTGCCTACATCCACGGAGAGAGAGAAAAAAAAAACTTTATTATAGTGGTGATGATGCAAAAGGGAGATGAGACCTGAGATGTGAGGTCTCATCATGAGAGAGTGGGGAGGTCATTGGTCATGAGACCTCACTATTAAATAATGTTGAGAGCATGAGACCATCCATAGAATGAGTAGTTTGTCTTTATATTTATAGGCTACAATGTAACTCCATTCTTAGCATTTACTAGGATAATAATGAGAGAATATCTTTGTAATAATTGGTTTTAACTTTGTAACTTGTGCCATCAAGAGAGAGCCTATTAGATGATGACACGTGGCACCATGATGGACGGTATAGATGGTGCCACATGTATGTTGAATATGGTACCCCTACACGTGTTCTTCCAAAGGTTAAAACATTGACGATTTGGAATTCGGCAATGAAATATATGTGGGAGATCCTTGTTTCCAAGTTGGCAAGAAATATAGTCGAACATCATCTGACAAACCCTTGCAGCTACAGCCTACAGAATTGTTTCTTACAAGTGCTCGGAGAGAAGCAAATTTCCCAGCTTACCAGGCTGCAACACATGCTACAATTCTAGATGGATTACAAAATGGGAGCATTCATTAATAGTATATAGCATACTATAAGATATGAAAGAGGGTTGGAAGCCTCGATGATTTCGTATTTGTAGATGTTACTTTCTTTTATTCTATTAGTAATACAAATCACTCACATTTTGAAGAAAAGAAAAGAAAGGAAAAAACACACATACACACAAACGCAAACACGCGATCAAATAATAAATAGCCTCATTTATAATCATGAGTTCATACACCATATGTAGTTATATAAAATGAACATGGCCTATTTGTTTTGGGATTAAATGGCCGATTTAAGTTGCAGACTAGATTGGTCAGAAGTGAAAGCAATGATCTCAGGTTCACGTTCAAAGTTTGCCATGTCTTCTTCATCTAAGGTAACGCATGTTTCTACTCCACTGCCGCAATTAGTCTCCGCTAAGATGATAATGTTCTTAACAAACAAACTATGAATGATCCAAATAGGTTTTCCCCAGCCAAAATCAACTTCATAAAAGGGAAACTTACACACATTGGAAATTACGTATAAATCCAGTTCACCTTTGGCATATAGTTCAGACAAGTCTTGGAAAGCATCATTATATTTCGAAAGCTCACCGTCAATCTCTATAAGTTTTTTTACATAGACATTATCTACTTTCCTTGCCGCTTCCCGCAACTGACCTACCAAATAATGCAGTTCTGGTGGAATTTCTGTTGTTGGTGTTGCTACTGTAATAATCATGATATTTCCAATATACTGAGCAGATAAAGGCGGCATCATTTTTCCGCGTATATTCACAGCAAGGCTGGTCACAGATGTGGATTTTACAGACTTGATTCTCATTCTCTTCACATTCATGCAACACTTGCATATGAGAGCAGAAATTACCTCTGCCCGCGATGGGTGCTCTACGCAAAACTTGCTGGAAGATTTATCTTTAAGTGCAGCTATACTCGATGCATCAAAGATAAGCCTCTTACTAACAACCCTTTCTGTCGGGTTTCCAATAGTAAGTGCATAAGGTTTTATATCTTTGGGAGGGAAAAAAGATGTCATGTCGAATTTCGGGGGGAAAATAACTTGATTATTTCCCCTAGCAAGAGCAGACCAATTTTGGAGAAATAAAGCCAAAGAAGAGGCATCGAATATTTTATGTGATGTGCAGACACCAAGAACCATTCCTCCACAAGTAAAGATATTGACTTGAATGGATAGTAATACTTTTGGACCTAAACAATAGAAGTTACTTATTTCTGGAAGTAACTGGTTCAGTTCCTCAGGTGTAGGATGGCTGACAACTTGGTTGAGCTGAGCATTGACATGAGCTTCGAAGAAAGTGATACCCTCGTCGTTACAATTGATAAAATCATTACCATCGATCCTTCCTGCTAGTGGGTAAAAATAAGTCAAGATCTTGGATAAGGACTTTTTTAGACAATCAAGTTGCCTATCATTTTTAACTTTATCGTCGTCATGGGCAGTATAGAAAAGGAGGAGTGGGTTATGAACAGGAGGAGCAAACTGATCTAGTAAAGAGAGTTTTAAGGTTCTAAGGTGATGGGGTGTCGGAGAGGATGGCTTGATGGTTTCTTTGGAAATAACCTCAACCTTAAATGTCATTCTGCCTCTTACTTAATCAATGTGAGAGAATTTGGAGAAGATGAATGGTTTGTTATGTTCTTAATTTATTTATACCAATGATATATATATATATATATATAAAGTATTGCTTTCCATTTTCTTATTGTAATTTTTTTTTGTTTTTTTAATTTCTCCAAAATCTATTCCTCTAGTTAACCTCATTTGTACTTTTTAATCCAATTGTGTCTGGGTTTATTATTTTATGTTTTTCTTAAAAAACACCCTACAACTATTTTAAATCGATCAATTATAAAACAGGGGTCAAACACTTAAAACTGTAATTTTAAAATATTTTCTTGCAAACTTCTCCTAAAATATTGGCAGATAGTAGAAAATAGTGGAGAAAAAAAAAAAAGGAAAACTAAAAACCCTCACAACAAGAATGATATCATCTTTATCGGAAAAAAAATCTTGATCATGTGCAACTCACTGTATACATACGATATAATATGGAGTAGGACTTAGGTTTATATGCAAAGATCAAAGTCAAATTATACATTTGAATGACTTTTGCTAATTAAATGAAAACTAAAAATGCTGCAACTTTGAATATTTGAGATATGAACTATGAAGTAGGTAGTAGAAATTAAGTTCTAAGTTAGATTTATTTACTTCATACAAAAAAGTCAGATACATTTTATTTAGTCTACTCAACCAGCCCTATTGAATTCTCGGCAATTTCCAAATCCTCTGACCTAACCCTAATAACAACATTCTTGGGTAAATATGGTTTTATTAATCATTTCTTCAGGTCATCCCAAGTGGACATGTTTATGTGGCCTTATTACATCTTAGCAAACTTAGTATAGAGCTTCACTACCTCCAAGTATGCTCAATGTCAAAGATGAAGTTTCTCAAGTATTTGGCATCGCTCACTGTTCGCGAACTTTGACCTTTGGGTGATCACCTATGTGACAATGCATTATCACCAGAGCCAACTTCTTTTACTAGCAGAATTACTTGGGTCATGGGCTCGACCAATTACATTCATAGCCCTTGTCAACTATAAGAACCAAGCTCTATCACTATTGACAAAGAGAATACTTAATTAGGGTTTATTTATTATTTATCCCTTTTAAGGGTATTATTGTAACTGTACTATTGATCTCAGTATAAATAGAGTATTTTTATTTTTTTTAAAGGTAAGCTAGGGTTAAGGCAGACCCTCACCAGATTTCATTAAGATAATCTGAGATATAACACTCCTGCTATATCTCTCTCTAAAATATCATTCAAAGTTACATCAAAAGGACTTGAAAAAAAAAATAACTCCAACTTGCTGCTGGTCAGTTGAATACCTTTAACTCTCTCTATAGATGTGTCTTATAGAGAAGAACTCGAACTTGCTGCTGGTCAGTTGAATACCTTTAACTTGGTTTCTGCAATACCATGGAACAGCTTCAATCCCTGTCAATATCCTTTGTGCTCTCATAGAATCTGTGGCCACCTCAACTCTATTAACATGAATAAGCTCAGCACCCTTCAAACCATACCAAATAGCATCCAGTTCTTGTCTCAACACAGAACAACTTTTACATCCTCCATTGTAGGCTAGGACAACCTCACCTTGCTCATTTCTAAGAATGCCTCCATAAGATCTGTTTTTCCCAAACTTCTTGGTATCAAAGCAGTGACTGGAGATGGTCCCCAAACATCAGAATGAATAAGATCAAAAACACATGGTGAACGATGCATGCGAGGCACATAACTAGAGCGAACATGCTTGGACAAGGAACAAATAACACAATGAAATTTATGACGATTGCAAGCTTTTATTAACTCAGGAAATAAAAGACATAGATATTGAAAGTTAACATGACCGATACGACAATGCCACAATTTTAAGGAATCCAAGGAAAAACTATAAGGCTGTGTTTGATAACGAATTCCCGGTTTGTAAGTTTTTTTGGCAAATCCGGCAAAGAAGCGGCAAATGTCAGGTTTGCCGGTTGTTGGCAAACGATTTATCCGCAACATTATTTTGCCATCGTTTGATAACAATTTTGCAAAAAGCAGATAAATCGCAATTTGCCGGTTAGAATGCATTTGAAAACACATTTGGCAAACCATGTAACTATATTTGCCGGTTAGATTGGTTTTGATAAAACTTTCGATTTTGGCAAAACCTAGTGGCAAAGTTGAAGGCCCATTGGGCTGGTCCAAAAGAACAAGTCCAAACTTGATTGGGTTGTGCAAAAGTGATCACATATCACCCAAAAGTATGGTAGAGTCACCCTAGTAACTCAATAACATTTCGCAATAAAAAAAAAAAAAAAAAAATTACTCAACAATAACACACATAATATAATTAACGAAATTATATACATTAATAAAACATAGTTATAGGTTTATGTAAACATAATAATAAAAAAATTGTTAAAAATGTCATCAACACGGCCCCCCATAATCAGACAAAACAAAACAAAGCAAAACAAACAATCAAACAACCTGGTGAACACCCAACTAGACGACATATGGCGAAGCTAGAGTACCCGAACCTTCCCCTTCTTGTTCTTCCTCTTCTGGTTCGGTCTGGTCTCTAGCTGGACCTGATTGGGGTCTCCCAAACCCAGTAGGCCAGGTCCTTGTCGCCGGTGCCGGTATACGGCCGAAGAAAAGCCTAGGTCGTCGCCCATCGGTATGATAAATCTGGCATCTGATTCTCCCCAGGCCGTGGGTGTGACAAAGCCCCCAACACTCAAACAAAATTGTGTCGCCTTCGTGGAGTCCCACTGCATCGACGAAACACTTCCACACATTGTACCGGAAGTACAATGAACCGTGTTGATCGTTGGCAATGTCAACAGCGAAAGATTGTTCACCAGGCAAGATGAGTGCAACCCGGTTGCAGTTGTCGAACAAATACTTGTTCGCAGCTGGGATTTTCTGCCATATACCAACAATATATATCAACATTACTAGGCATGGTTATATAAAATTTCTGCCATGAATTCAAACAGTTCTGTCAAACAATTCCATATATCAACAGTATATATAAAATTTCTGCCATATATCAACAATATATATCAACATTACTAGCCACATATCAAACAGTTCTGTCGAACAATTATTCCATATATCAACAGTATATATCAAACAGTTTTTTGCACATGTAGCAGCCCATATATATGTGCACATTTCTTGCCATATATATCAACATTACTAGCCATCACTGTGAGGCCCAACTAACAGCCCAAAGCCCATCATTTTATCTATGTCCATACATAATTAGGAATTTGCTTACCATTACGCATCCCTTGGTTACATGTCCCTTTGTAACTTGCTTGACCCAGAAAGGGTTATCTCTCATGATGGGCCTCAAGTTGGGCGCCATTGCTTGGTTCTCTGTAACACATATTGCAATACCCATAAGTTTACAAATGTATTACTCAACATACGTAAAGAATGTTACACATGATGAGCATTCATTTGTTGCAATTAGACTAGCAATGTTCCATACAAAATATAAGCAACCATTTGTTACACGACAATGTTAATCCGCAACGGCGTAAGTTACAAAGCACTTCACGACCATTACATGATAAGGAATACAAAGCACTTCACGACCATTACTGAATTCATATCAAAACGAAAGTTACAATACTATTTTAAAATGTGTGTTACATATAACATAATAAATGAAAATGTGTCTTACATATAACATAAATGTCTAGTCACGACTACAACAATCACAATAATTGGCACAATCCCACGTACATGGGTTGCCTAAGCAGTGCAAACAAACACCATCATCAGGTGGTGGTAAAGAAATGTGCTTCCAATAGTTTGCGCAATCACCATGACAAGGGTTTTGAAGACATTTTGCACAAATCATCTCAAGGTCTCCTCCAGATGGTGGCGATACATGAAATGGATACAAGAATATAATTCCTGGGCATGCTTGATTAACGCATTTTGCAAAGCATACCCATTGCTTGTCATTGTTTCCCATTCCCTTGTGCATTTTCATCAAACCATCGCACCCAAGGTTGTCACAATGCATGAATGGTTCGATTATTGGCAAACAAGGGAGGAATTCAAACCGCCCGTATTGGTTAATTTTGTATAAATTGCACGCTTCTCGGATCCTTTCATCTTCGTTAGTGATAATAGTTCGTTTTAGGCGGATGAAGTCTATTAAACTAACCAATATCTCTGTGCACTCCCAAATGTCTTGAAATCGACTAGCTAAGTGGCCTAGTTCTTTTCTTTCAACAACTCCCTCCATCTCGTGGAAACGAGCCGAAATATCTGTCCAATAACTTGTACCGGCATGATTAACCGGAGGACAAGTGTGTATCGATACCCACGCGAAACACAAGTTCACGTCTTCCTTAGGAGTCCACCACACCATTATCCGAGTTTGATTCTAATCCTAACACAATGTCAGATAACGTTCTAATACAATGATGCATTGACTTTACAAAATATGATAAAAATTATAATATTACCAAAACATTATACAGTACATGTTATTCATAAAACAATTACCACCTACTCATAGATGTCAAATGAAGATAGTTACCACCGACATCCAGTTTTTTATAAAACACTTTTTAAACCTCACGCAAACACTCTTTGCCTACAATCGATACTTTGCTGATAGTTCCAAGTACACCGGGTACGCTGGAACATACATGTTTCTAATATGTGTGTAATACTCAGGTATCTCTTCCTCAAGGGCAATCCAGTCATCGTCCGTTGCAATCACCGTACTTATTTCATTGTCCCAATGAAATCCTGGATGCTCTTCACACAACTCATTGATAAGGTTCGCCAAACGTTTCAAATAACGCAAACGAGCCCAGATGTTTTCAGCACACAAATCCAACCTAGTGTGTTGATTTAAAACATCAGAAGCCTTTACCATTCCCGACCTAAGACGGACCATAAGTGGACCTGGTGTCTCGTCTGCCAGCATAGCAGTGCACATCGTGTGGTCCGTATCTGGAGTCCACGCGAACAAACGCCGTCCTAGACGGGGATTTTTTGGGGTGTGAATAATTCGCACCATTCCCACTGAATGAAATAATTCATCGCAGTCAGTTTATATTAGACACATACAACTACAACATATATATATATTCTGAACTCGACACAACTCGACAGCACGAAGTACTAAAATGTGACAAGAATATTTCAGGACTAAACCATTCCCACTGACTGAAACAATCCATCGCAGTCAGTTTACATCACACACATACAACTGGTTCCTCTACAACATATATATTTTCGGAACCCGACACAACTCGACAACACAAAGTAATGAAATGTGACAAGAATATTTCAGGACTAAACCATTCCCACTGACTGAAACAATCCATCGCAGTCAGTTTACATCACACACATACAACTGGTTCCTCTATATATATTTTCGGAACCCGACACAACTCGACAACACAAAGTAATAAAATGTGACAAGAATATTTCAGGACTAAACCATTCAAGCCATTCAGATAAACAAAAGTTCAAACCATAGATAGATAAGAAAAGAAGTCATATCTGTTACATTAGTTTATACAAACCACTGACAAAGTTAACTAGTTTAGACAAAGTTAAGAAAATGCAGTCATATCAGTTTACAAGGATTATCAAGACACACATCAAGACAGATGAAGACAACTACGAATCAGCCCACTCATCCCCATTGAAAGGCTTAACATAGTTAAGCTTATCAACCAACCAATCAGCCCTCAGATCAGCGTCAATCCCAAGAAATATCTTCGCTTGCTTGTCCTCGACACCTAGAAAGTCGAGACCCTTCAGATACAGGACTTTGTCCCCCTTGCTTACAACCTTGATTGCATCACACAATTCATCGATGTTCGGACCAGCAAATGCCGTTGCCAAGGTCTTAACAGCATCCATGATGCCCTGTGCATACTCAGAGTTGCTTGGTTGTTCCTGGGGTCCGAAACGCGACTTCTTGCGCTTGGACTGAACAGGTTGCACTGGGGGTGGAATTGGGTGCATGCGAGGGGCAGAATCACTGCAGTTGCTTGAGCTCTCATTATTTGCTGCAGTTGATGCACTTGTGTCGAACGTTCCAACACCGGCACCATCATCCATGTAAGAGTACGAATCAGCCCCCAATCCATCTGCGATTGTATACATTCACAATCTACGAATCAGCCCCAGATTAAAATGTACAACGATTTTAATAAACACAAAAGGGCTGTATCTTACCACTGCCTGCAGGTGACCCCTCAACTTGTTCATCATCAACTTCATCACCTGCAAATGCTCCTTCACCAGTTGCAGTTTCGTTGCCGATGATGAGACTCAATTGTTCAAAGTATGGAAAATGCTTCCCACGAACATTACGTGATTCAGGATGAGCCTACAAAGCACACTTGTGTTAATCATTTTGTCAAGTTTACGACCCAACAATTACCAAACTCATCAACAAATGTGCCTTACCACAAAGTACCGTTCCCAAACATCCTCATCTGCAGCAATAACAGTCTTGTTTTCGGTGTCAAAAGTAAATCCCAAACCAGACAAATCCAGAAGTTCCTTTACAATCTTGTAGTCCTTCCTAAGTGTCTTCAGGCGAGTCCGTACATGTTCAGAACTAACATTCATACGGAGGGCTGAATTGACACCATCTGCAGCTGCTTTCAATGATTCGGTTCTTAAGCCATTGTCAGCTCTCTTACCGTTTCTCAACACTTCTTCATACAAAGTGTTCAACATCACCTCTTCCATTTGTTTGGTCCACCTTATGTGGCACTTAACTGGCTTGTCAGTTGGGAAGTAAGGGTCCGCTGAATCGTTACCATTGCCCTTCCTGGTCTTTCTAGGCTTCTTGAACTGTCCGTTCGACATAGTTGTACCTAATTATCCCACACTCACAGTTATACACAGATATGAACCATACACAAGCGTATTATTCCAAACAACTTATCAAATAGTCCAAATGGAACATCCAAACATAAGCTCGCTCATAACACAATCAAATAGTCCAAACCACAAATTATTCCAACTTATTACAATTATTGGCAAATTACCTCTTCCATTATTCGAACTTATTTCAAACAACCCAAACAAATTATTTCAAACAACTCATCAAATACTCAAGCACAACACTACCACACTCACAACCCTAATAAAATCAACGAAACCTCAACACTATTCCAGCTCATTGTAATTCTGATAATTAGTCCACATTTCCTTCTTCAAGTCATCACGCCACTTACTCCAAGACCGTGATGCGGATATGAGTATTCCACCGCCTTGCGCATTATCTGCCTCGGGGGGAACGGGTTCTTCGGGTTCCTCTAAATCAGGTTCCACTACATCAGCTGGATCGATATCTTTGAGGAAGTTGTGAATTGCACAACACGCCAATATTATCTTTGTGTGTGTCTTCACATCATGGAATGGTGCCTTCCTCAAATAAGCGAAGCGTTTCTTCAACACCCCTATGATCCTCTCCACAACATTACGTAGCCTGGAATGCCGACAGTTGTACAGTTCTTCATCAGTTTCAACAGCTCGATGTCCTTGTTCTTTGAGATGGTATCGAACCCCACGATAAGGTGTGAGGAAGCCGGGACTTAATGCAAAGCCAGCATCCGCAAGGTAATACTTACCAGGGGGCAAGGTTAATCTCCTACCTTGACGAGTAACCGCACATCTCAACAACCGCCCATGCGCCGACCCTTCCCACCCAGCTAGAACGTAAGTGAATCTCATGTCGAACGTACATCCAATTAGAACATTCTGGGATATCACTCCTTTCCGATTACGATACCTCGGTTGATCATCAAGGGGCACTAAGGTGGGGAAGTGGGTACCATCGATTGCGCCTACAGCGTCCTAATTAACAATTTACTTGGTCAGAAAAATACGAAAGAGTTTTTCGTACCTATAAGAAGATGATAAAATACGAAATAATTTTTCGTACCTTGAAATACTGATGCCAAAAGACATCCCCAGGACCGTCATTGAGGGGTGAGTTCTCAGCCGTGGCGTTGACAACCACTTGCCTATACAATTTTAGACAAGCATTCAAAACCAAGTGGAAGTAATGGCTCACGGTTTGTCCAGATCGCCTAAACTCGTGACGTGTTCTTCTACACCGATTGTCGTGGCCGACTATGAGCAAGAACATTGCAACTTGTTCTTCAACTGACACATACCGAGAGTCGGATAAACCCATAGTCTTCAACCTAGCACATAACCGATGGAATGCAAAACGCCTCATCCTCAATTGGTCATGGCAATCGTTGTCGTTATCGGTGTAGAACCGGGCTAAGGTTCGCCCACGCGACGAATCTCTATTATAGGTATAGGGAGCCCTAGGACCTCTAGGAACACGTTCACGTCTCGTTCCAATATAGTGCATTAACCAATCGACAACTACAATTACAATAGTAGCTGCAACAATACGTTCATCCTCGGTAGGCATTCTACAGAACATGTGGTAAGTTTATTTGGTTAATAATTTTACTTGTTAGTAGTGTATGAATGCATAAGAGTGCTTTTTAAATGAGAAATTATTATAAACACTGGTTAATAATTTACATCATCAATTTCACTTTTTACATAAATCTCACAAGACAAATAACAATTTAATTAACAATGCAATAACAACAACCAACATAACCAACACCAACTTCTTGACCAACCACCAAAAGTCGTCCACCACAACAACATTGTTTAAGGGCCGATGACTGACTAGTGGAGATAGAGGTGCTTGAGATTGAGCGGCGGATTGGTAAGATTGACCAGAATGTTCAGACGGTTCTGGCGCAGGAATGTAAGACTGGGACATAAGATGATTGGGATCACACATAAGGCCAGAAGGTTGACAGAAACCATTTGTAAGATGTTGCTGAAGCATATGCCTTGCTTCAGCAATGGTATAAGCACCACGCCAGTCAACGTTGCTAAAGTCGTGCGTCTGTGACTTGCACTCCTCCCAAGTTCTGTAGATACCCGGACAGAACCCACGACGCACAACATAATAGAAATATTTACCCATTCTCTGAAAAGTGGTAATTAGATGTTTTCAACATAATGAGTTTATATATATCAGCTTTCAATTTATTTTCAGCTTTCAATTTATTTTCAGATTTCAATTTTTATTTAACTACAGATTTTGTTAACATTATGAGTTACCATTACATCAACTTATTTCGTATAATATATAATTCTCACAACTAATCAAGTTACTAGTCTGTACTATGTGTTTAATTATAGAAACAACTAATACAATCATTAATCTGTATGTGTGTAGGAATTAACATAAAATCTTACGTTGTGTGTACAAACTAATCAGGATACTAGTATGTACTATTATTTGTATGTAAACAAATGACAATCTATAGATGACAAAAACAATCTATATTGAAACTTGAAAACATGATTATATAATAAAAACAAAACCTCTATTCATAAACATCACTTATTAATTATTCAAACATGCCATTGGAATCCCAACTGATACATGGTAGATACCTACTGCATATATAGATACCTAATGCCGACAAAAACATGTTTTCTAATCCCAACTAAACATGCGTTATAATAGAAACGAATACATGGTAAAAGAAATAACCAACCTTGAAAAGCAAATGAGTAGAGAAAGACAAACACGAGCGAAAGGGAGAAATCGAAGGACAAGAGAGAGCGAAGCTGCCAAATAATATCATACATCACTACTGCATACAATTTTTACAAAAAAAAAAAAACCGAAAAACCTCAAATCAAATCATACCTTCTTGAGCTGATGTTTAAACACTACTGGTCTGCAAAAGAAAATTCAGTGTGACAAAACCACACATTGTTTATTCATCAGATATTATCAACATAGAATATAGGCATCAATAATAACTTGACAATTGAACAGATTTGTTCAAACTGTTCAGATTTGTTCAATTTGTTCAGATCTGTTCAAACTTTTAACAGATCGAACTTTAATCGATAAGTAATTTAGTATATCTATATATTGGGATCCCCTATATATTTACAGTGATGGTGGTGACCTGGTGTCCCTACACCCTCCCGAGTTTTGAAGTTCAAAGTTTTATTCAAAAGAGAGGACACTGTGCCAATAGCCCAATGCTATTACAGTTTTCTACCCTACGAGAGACGTCAATGTTTACTTCTTTCAGAAACAATACTTCCTTTTAGAAAGAAAGTGTGAGATAAATAAAGTCACAACTCCATCCCCAGTACAAAGAAGTTAGATCAATGGATCAAAGAGAATTATCAAATTTATATATCGATATTATCGTTCAGCTGACTTATAAAACAAATTTTGAGACTCAATACTACTCAAGTCTAGTATTCATGATGACTGCAATTAAATTGTCATCAATATGTATACTAAACAGATTATTATGGTCTTGACTAGATTACAATGCACTGGTTTCGCATATAATCACCCGTTTTTATAGTTGCATTGCCGAATATGTTGACATTGTGACTAGTTAAAAACAACAATTTACATTAGTTTTTTGACCTGATCAAAACCTAGTGTGTGCAGATTGCAGTGTAAGGGATTGTGTCTCTTGTTTAATGCATACAGGATTAAGTTCTAAATAAAGGATGGGTTACAAACCATCACTCTAAGATGTTGCATCAAAGAAATGAGAATAAATTACAGAGATAATTAATCAAAGAAATGAGAATAAATTACCTTTTGATTAAACTTTAACAGATCGAACTTTAACAGATCGAACTTAACAGATCGAACTTTAACAGATCGAACTTAACAGATCGAACTTTAACAGATCGAACTTTAACAGATCGAACTTAATAGATCGAACTTTAACAGATCGAACTTTAACAGATCGAACTTTAAATAGATCGAACTTTAAACAGATCGAACTTTAACAGATCGAACTTAACAGATCGAACTTAACAGATCGAACTTAACAGATCGAACTTAAAGATCGAACTTAAAGATCGAACTTTAATCAGATCGAACTTAAACAGATCGAACTTTAAAGTTCGAACTTTAATCAGATCGAACTTTAATCAGATCGAACTTTAATCAGATCGAACTTAATCAGATCGAACTTTAAAGTTCGAACTTAAACAGATCGAACTTTAAACAGATCGAACTTTCAACAGATCGAACTTTCAACAGATCGAACTTCTTAAAAACAGATCGAACTTAAAAGAAGAAGAAGATGAATTCATTGAAGAAGATAAACAAGAAGAAGAAGAAAGTTACCTGTTTTAGGGTTCGAAATCTCCGTCGTCTTGAAAATCGCCTCTACTGCGCCGCCATTAAAGAGTTTCGAAGGTTAGGGTTTTTTCTTCTTTGAGTAGGGTTTTTTTTGGCAAAAATGTAATATATACTTGGCAAATTGTAGAGGGTTAAGTGGCAAAGCAAATTTTGCCTGGGGGGGGGGGGGCTAGGCAAAATTTGTCCGCTTTAATGCGGGAAAATAGAGGCACGTGAGGGTGTTCAGGCAAATTTTGCCGAATTATCCGACTAGGTTATCAAACGCGAGCAAATGAAAAAAAACGGGCAAATTCGCGTTTGCCACAGGAAAATCGTGTTATCAAACACCACCTAAGAGGTTGAAAGAGGCAACACTGAAGCTTGCAAAACAGATGGCGGTGAAGGGTCTGGAGGATCGCCAAAGTAGTACAATCCATTTCTCTCATACCCCCTGCCAAAAATCTTCCTCGGACTCAGGTCCTGTAAAATACAACCATTGGGAAGAAATGTTACTGCACAGTTTAAGCATTTGGTCAAACGACTGATAGATAAGAGGTTAAAAGCAAGACCGGGTACATGCAAGACAGATCTCAAAGTGATGGATGGAGATAAAGTGACATCCCCTTTGTTCAAAACTGGGGTAAAAGATCCAAAACTGGGGTAAAAGACCCAAAACTGGGGAAAAAGACCCGTTTGCAAGTTTAACATTATCTGTAGCTGGAGAAATATTGGATGTAAAATGCTGAGACGTACCAGTCATATAGTCATTTGCCCCTGAATCAAGAACCCAATCCTGGGCAGTATGACTAGAGTGAACATTAAGTGCAGTAGTACCTGTAGCTGCCATGGTTGTAGAGGAGGATCCTGATTGCTTAGATTGTTTGAACATAGCAGTCAATTCATTCAGTTTGGCGTGAAGGCTACTAAGCTCAGACTCTGAAGATGGGGTTCGAACTACTTCTGGGATTGTTTTTGCTGCTGCTGCTACTGTACGAATGGGGACACGAGACTTGCTCGATTGAAATCTTTTTGGTCTCAACTCGGGATAAAGCTTCCAACAACGCTCTTTGACATGACCAGGAACTTTGCAATGGGTACATTGAGTGGAGCCAGACTGAGGTTGTGAACGAGAACTAGAAAGGGCAACAAATGCCAGCTGATCCATCACTGGAAAGGTCTTTGAACTAGGAACGGAAGATTTGGTGACCAACCTGGCCCTACACTCAGAATCTTCAATCATGGAATATGCATTCCCAAGAGATGGCAGTGGATCGGTGTTCAAAATTTGGGTGCATAATCCCTGAAACTCTGGACGAAGTCCCATCAAAAATCGGTACATGTGATGTTCCTCCTCACGTTTGTGAAACGCCTTAGCAACTTTTGGAGTCATCCCCTGGATAGCTGCCAATGACTCGTGTTGTTTGAGCTCTTCCCATCGCTTTTTTAAGTACTTGTAGTATACTTGAACAGAGTCACCCCTTTGGCTAGCATGTGCAATCTCTCGAAATAACTCAAAAATCCGTGTTGAATTACGCGAATGAGCATACATCTCAGTCAATGTTGCCCACAAGCCCTCAACAGTATCATAAAACATAAACATCTCATAAATATCAGACTCCATAGACCCGAATAGCCAACCCAAAATAGTATAGTTTTCTGTCTCCCACTCCACCTTTTTAGTGTCAGTTTCAGCGGGTTTGGGATGACGACCAGATATCCATCCCAACTTAGCTTTTTCTCCTAAGAAAACCTTGACAGCTTTTGACCATGACGCAAAATTGCTTCCATTCAAAGGTGGAGTTGCAATACGTTGAATAGGGCCTTGGGCAAATTAAAACTATGTAATGGTGTTGGTGGTTCATTCGATATGATGAGGATTCTGATGTATTCTTTGTTCCAGTCATGGTGAAGAATTGAACTCCAACAAAGAAATAGGATTCAACAGCGCAAAAAAAGAACAAAAAAAAAAGTTCAAAGGCCAAGAACAAGAGACTCAGAAATATCTACTGCTGATCATATAAAGAGATTAAAGAAGGTTAAACTCAGGAATATCTTCTGATCATCCCATTAAAAAGAACTCTTAATAATGGGTATTCTCCAGACAACACCTGCCATGGGCAAAAATAGATCTCGGAATACCTAACTTTGTAGGCCAAACCTGTGTTGATGAGTGGCCACGAGATAGATGTTCCGACTGGGTCTAGTGGTCACAAGAAAAGCGCTTAAAGAAAGCAACTTCTCTAGGGATATATGGTGGCAGTGGTGGTGGTGGTTTTTTATGGTGGTGGAACGAAGGAGCAAGCGCTTTATCTGGTGTCCGATACTATGTGACTTTTATTGATGATTATACTAGGTGTACCTGGGTGTATTTGCTCAAAAAGAAATCTGAGGTTCTCTCATCTTTTATTTCTTTCCTTCAGATGATTAAGACACAATTTAAAACGGTAGTCAGAGGAATATGGTCTGATAATACAAATGAGTATGTGTCTAATGAGTTTGTATCTCAACTAAACCAAAAAGGTATCCTTCAGCAACTTAATTATCCTTATACCCCTGAACAAAATGGGGTTGTTGAACGGAAGAATCGGAGTCTTATGGGAACTGTTAGGTGTCTTTTAAGGGGGATGAATGTCCCTGAATCCTATTGGCATTGGGCTGTTCTGACTGCTGCATATCTTCTTAATCGAGTGCCTAGTCAAAGTTTTCCAGGGCAAACACCATTCCACTTACTCTATCCTGATCGAGTTCTTTTTCCGGTCATTCCCAGAGTGTTTGGATGTACTTGTTTTGTGCATAATAAAAGTCCTACGCGAACAAAACTTGATGATCGTGTTATTTGCTACAATTTTGTTGGGTATTCCCCCTTATTTAAGGGATACAGATGTTATGATCCCGTTTCTTGTCATATATATCATACATTGGATATTTCTTTTGTGGAAGATATACATTTTTACGATACAAACTCTATGTTGCAGGACTCATTTAAAGTTGCAGATTCACCCATATCGCTACCAGTCCTTCCAATGCCGATGTTTGATGCTCCACCAACACAGAGTACTCCGGCACCAAGACCCCTTCAGGTTTATTCTCGTCGCCGTCACCCGAGTAACCCCCCTACCCAGTCTTCGGCTCCTTCCAGTACTTAAGTTCCTACATTGGAGGTAAGCCTAGTACTACCTACTAGTGTTCATGTGCCTAATGTTGAACCACAGTATCCTACACGAGACCGTCATCCTCCTAATCGCTATGTTAATACTTGTTCGGCTGCTCATCCAATTTCTAAGCATGTATCTTATCAGGGTATTTCCAGATCCTACAGTTGTTTTTTGGTAGCTACTTCTCTTGTCACAATACCACGCTCTGTTTCTCAAGCAATGACAGCTATACAAGTTGAAATGGATGCATTGCACAGGAACCATACGTGGGACTTGGTCTCTCTACCACAGGGGGAGAAGACAGTTGCGTGTAAATGGGTATTCAATGTTAAATTCCTTTCTGATGATACTATTGACAGATATAAAGCACGATTAGTTGCTAAGGGATTTACGTAGGTTCCTGGTAAGGATTATGGTGCCACTTTTTCCCCAGTGTCGAAGCTGACTTCGGTTCGACTTTTCATCTCTTTGGCTGCATCTTTTGATTGGCCTCTTTGGCAACTTGATGTCAAGAATGCTTTCTTACATGGTGATCTCACAGAGACTATTTATATGGACCCACCACCCGGTTTTCGTGGTGAGGGGGAGTATGCTGGTAAAGTTTGTCGCTTGCGAAAACCATTATATGGCTTGAGACAGTCTCCTCGCGCATGGTTTACACGGTTCAGTAATGTTGTTACTGTACGTCTCTGGGATTTAAAAGATGTTAGTCAGACCATTCTTGTTTTGTTAAAAGAAAAGAAGAATGTTGTGTTATTCTCTTGGTCTATGTGGATGACATAATCATTACGGGTGATGATGCTTGTGGTATTTCAAGCTTGAAATCTGACTTGAAGAGAGCCTTTGATTTGAAAGATCTTGGAGCACTTCAATATTTCTTGGGCATTGAAGTTGCAAGGTTTTAAAAGGGCATTTCATTATCACAACAAAAATATGTCCTTGACTTATTAGAAGATACTGGCATGTTGGGATGTAAACCTGCACTCTCTCATATGGATCCCAATCTTCCTCTTATTGTTGGGCAGGGAGAACTACTCTCAGACCCATCGTCATATCAACGCCTTGTTGGCAGGCTTATATATTTGACTAACACTAGACCCGACATTGCATTTGTTGTGAGCAAAGTTAGTCAGTTCATGCATGCCCCACACAAGCCACACTTAGATGTTGTTTATCACATTTTGCATTATTTGAAGTCTTGTCCTGGTTTGGGATTGTTTTACTCTTCTGGCACTCAATCTGGTATGAAATGCTACACTCATGCGGACTAGGTTCGCACTACACCTGGTTTGAAATGCTATACCGATGTTGATTATGCAGGGGATCCCACAGATAGACGCTCAACATCGGGCTTTTGTACCTATCGTGGATCACATCTCATATCGTGGAAAAGTAAAAAACAGGCAGTAGTATCTCGGTCTTCTGTTGAAGCTGAGTATAGAGCTATGGCTCATGGGGCGTGTGAGGTCCTTTGGTTAAGATCATTTCTACATGAATTGGGGTTTGATGTTGTTCAAGCATCAACTATGGTTTGTGATAATAAGTCTGCTATCTTTCTTGCTTCAGATTCGGTTCTTCATGAGCGGACCAAGCATGTAGAGGTTGATGTTCACTTCATTCGTGAGAAAATACATTTGGGAGTACTTTCAACAACCTTTGTCCCCTCCCATCAGCAGGTTGCTGATGTTCTCACTAAATCTACTGGACCAACTATGCATCAGTCTTCTATTGGCAAGTTGGACTTAGTCGATATCTTCGCACCAGCTTGAGGGGGAGTATTGACAGAGAGAATACTTAATTAAGGGTTTTATTTATTATTTATCTCTTTAAGGGTATTATTGTAACTGTACTATTGATCTCAGTATAAATAGAGTACTTGTTCTCATTATGAGACAAGTCTGTTTTTCCCAAACTTCTATTACCACAAAGGGCGACCCTCCTAACACTAGTAACCCGCATAATGGTTCTAATCCTAACCATCACACCTCTTGATCCCCTACACATCCTTTGGTAACCGTCGCACCCTTTCAGGGTGCACTGCCAAACCAACCCTGAGCTCATACCTTCCAACGCTTCTCCAATCATTGTTACCCACCTAGCTAACATCATCAGTTAATCATTTTCATAAGTGGCAGCCTAGGTGGCTTTCGAGCCTATCAGCCTAGGCCACAAGCAATCGGGGTTCTATACTTCCATTAGCTAGTCATTAGTGCACGCTTCCAAGCGCAGATAAATAAATCACCTGACAAGTGGCCGGGGCTCTGTACTTCCACTAGCTTTGTTCTAACATTATCACCAGTTTGTCATCGCTTACATGCCCAAGCAAGTAAGTCACCTGACACCGCTATTGGGGTGTTTCACTTCAATTTATCCCCAAAGCAAGTTGTGGCAGTCTGTCACCAGCTTTCTAACCTTCCATCTACCTGGGTCAAGACCATTAATGTCACTGATGCAAAATAAAGAGTTAGTTTCAGTCCTCAGTCCCTCACAATTGTCACAGCGACTCACAGCTCACTGGCTGTCAGTTTGAAACTATCCGGCGTTGGTTTATTCGAGCCCTATGTGGATGGTAACAATTGCGTTTGGACTGAATCAAGGGGATTAACAAATGCAAGGGTGAGTCAGACGCATGCCTTACTGCTTAACTTTTCATTGATTGAGCCCAATAACCTGTCCTGATAACTTCATTCTGTCGTCAAGATTGTTTTAGTACATATGATTATTGAAAGGATGACCTAAAAGTCAAGTAAATGCGTAGAGGAGAAATAAGGTCATATGAAGCAAAGAAAACTTTTTATTGTAGTTTTTACTTTTCGAAATTAAAATTGAACAACTTTACCTAGTCAAATGAAAATAAAACCACACCTATGAATAGAGCAGCTGCACAAATACTTACAGTGGATTCGTCTTGATCAATAGTTTAGCTTCTCCTCTAGTTGCAGAAGAAAGGCCACAGCTGGATGAAATAACACTAATCTCTGAGGATCACTCACAGTTGCAGACATCGGAGACATGTTTAAGTCACAACTCACAACAAAGAACTGTACTTCTTGCATACTCTTCTGGCAGCAGCAGTCCATCTATTCATTCACTTGAGCTTTTTGCAATATGGCAACAATTCAGTTCAGGTGCAGAACACCATACAAGGGACGACACAACCTACCTGTAGAGTTAGAGACGTTCAATCAAAATCATCCTCAAATTTGTAAGATTTACAGTGAAACATATGTATTCTGAGAGGCAAATTCAATAGCAGACTACTTTTCTATTAATTGCAAATTTGATTCTCAGAATAATGATAAAGCAAAAAACTAAATATATGGGTATCATTTCCTTTTATGTGCTTCTCTGTGACATATCTTGTAGTTGATTCTATAAACATCTTATAGCTAAATCTTTTTAGAACAATGCCTGATTTTTTTTTTATATGTGGAAGGACCGAAATCAAAATCTCTTGGCCAAGATTACCGTTGTCAGGAAAATTTGTTTATACAAAATAAAAATGTTTGTCATTAAAGGATTTCAATTGCAGTTTTGATTCATAAATTAAATACATACCTAAAAACTCACACTAAATACCAGGAAAAAAAGTAATTTGAATATTCCGTGTAGTAAATTTGGAACCATGAATTAATGCCAACAACTTACCTAAAATCTCTTTCAGGATTCTATATATACCCTCAAGTGCTGAAGACATCTCAATCAGCTCTTCTTCAACCATGGTTAGGGGCAAGGTGAAACATCAATTCATTGAGAACAATACTATAAGGAGGGCCAGCTACCGTAAGAGAATGAAAGGTTTTAAGAAAATGCTTAGTGAACTTACCACCCTATGTGGCGTGATGGCATGTGCTATCACTTATGGTCCTAATGCTCAAGCGCCTGAAATATGGCCTAACGAAGATGAAGCTAGAAAAGTTTTAACTAGGTTCCAGAACTGCAGTCCTGAAGAGAAAGCAAGGAACGTGTTGACTCAAGAAGTTATCGTCAAAAAGAGGATTGAAGAACTGAAGAAACAACTACAAAAACAAATTGAAGAAAATCGGCGTATTGAACTGACAAATCTTATGTATAAGTTCATGAAGGAGGGACCTGATGCCTTACGGGGTATTAGTTATCAAGACTCAATTGACTTTGAGGCTTTTCTGGATGAAAGGAGGCTGTTAATTCAAAAAAAGATGGAGATTCTAAAGAATAGCAATTAGTTTATTGTTCGCAGTTTTGGCTTTCTTTGTAGTGGTTTTTGTCAAATAATGTCAAAAACCCACATTAGACATAGTGAGGGAGAGATTTTTCCAATTTTTACTCCAAATTTGGATCTGGTTGATTTATTAATAGTTATTCGGGTTTATTTTAAATTACTGTACCTTATAAATTTTTATAAGATTTTGGGAAAATCAAGGTGAAAAAAGATAAGATCACAAAAAAATGATACATGCCAATTGAACAATGCAAAAGACAATATGAACAACACACCCTTTGTATTTCTGCAATACGAAATCTTAAAGACAATATGTGAAAATTAATTACTAGCAAAGACAATAACCTGTAACCTAAGTATTAGTGGGTTCATAACAAAACTTGAAACACATGATATGTCATAACTCATATACTATGGTGATTCAGATTCTCAAATGGGTGTCCAATTTATCAGATTTGACCCATCATCCAATCTGGTTTGATCCAACCAATCCACATTTAAATCGGCATACCGGACTATAGTATCAGATTTACATCAATATGACTCAATAGTTTCCGATCAACCACACTACAATCTCAAAATGGTCTGATCCGACACATTATTACCACTTTAGAAATAATAATGAGAATCAAACTCAAGCATGGGAAAACCGGAAACATTAACAAACTTTGGAAAAGTAAGAAATGTACTACTTAGCTTCTAGCGTTCTGCAAAAAAAAAAAAACTAAATTTTTTTTTGTCAAACAAATGTAGTTACCATTAAACTTTAATTTTTTTAGTTGAGAAAGAACAACAATTGTATATGATCCTCGAGTTAAAAGATGATAGATCTAGACAAAAAGATAGAAAAAAAAATTAAATGGTTCACTCAATGAACTAACAATATTTGCTTTCTAGCGTAGATTTCGTCTGCATAGAAAGCAAATTCATTTTCAGAATTAACCAACCTATTGTTAAATAGAATCACTAGTCCAGGAAGCACCGATCCTAGGCTAGAGTGTCGGTGTTTGTCGGACACGCCTGGACGCAGCTCCAACACATGTCGGATACTGCAAAATTTAGTCTTTTATTTTATTATTTCAGACTGTCAAGGACAATTCTAGGACACGTATAAGGGTGTTTTTGTCTATTTTGTAATAAAAGTTGATCATAACAATATTAACAAATTTTCAAGGAGGTCAAAGTAACAAACTAACAACTTAAAACAAAGAACCGACGCTATGTGAATTCACACTCTAGATATTTGTATGTGTTTTAAGTTATAAGTTTTTTACTTTCATCTCCTAGAAAATTTGCTAGTATTATGATTTACAATTTTTAATTAAAATCGACAAAAAAAACCTTATGTTATGTGTGTCCCAAAGGTGTCCTTGGCGTGTCCCCAACATGTCGACGCCCGTGTCCGAAGTGTTTATATATATATGCTTTTGCATTGTCCGACACGTGTCAGGGTCGTGTCCGTGTCCTAGACGGATCCGACACTGACACTCCAGCCTAGAAGGAGTGACGGGCATCAGGGCATGTGAGAGACCAGCATTGCTTAAGGTCAATATTAAAAGAAACAACCATGTCATTCCTGAACATGTGTAGCGATAAGGTGCCTCAGTTGGAAGATTCAAGGTGGATTGCTCGGAGAAAAAACATTGTTGAAGTTCATTCCAAACTTCTGGAGCAGTTATAGCGTAAGATACACTATCTGCGATTTCCTTGCTTACAGAATTGGTAATATAAATCCATGATTCAGCAACGGTTCCATAAAGATATAGAGGAAGAAGAGTGCTAGGGTTTTCGAATGCTGCCATCCAACCACACTTGTCTTTAGCAACTAACTCCGTACACATAGCAAGAGACCATGTCGCGTAGTTATCTCTGTTTGAGGGGTGAAGACAAAATGGGACATTGGGTTGAGACCATGAGTGATTATAGGTTTGTTTGTGAAACATTTATGGAAACTGAAAGGCTTTCAGAGTTTCAGATGCAGACATATCAATTAACAAGGGGGGAAAAAGAATTGGTTAAGTGATATGTTACAATCAGAGAGCGGACAATAAAAAGAAAGAATATTTTGCTTTAGTACCATGTAAGGAATAAAAGAAGAGTTTATTTTTGTGTTATTAACTTACATTTGTGTTGTGCTATTCTCTATATATAGACAAGAAATATAAAACTTAAAGTATATACTTAAAGTGACTAAAACCTAAATACCCCAAATATAAAACAGTAAATACACGAGCAGTTCAAGCTTTAGAGAGCATTAAATACATGGGAGCGGAAGTCATGGTAGCTACTATCAAGGTCCACATTGTTTGCTTGTAAAGGTGGCTGTAGAGGTGGCCATGGAGGTTAGATGTGGCTACAATGTTGACTACAAGTCTCCTGAGTTAAAGTTGTCTAACATAAGTTCATAACATAAACCCATGTAAGGAATATGGATGTAGTAAATATTAAACATCTTCACACTTTGAACTAATTGACGGCCATCAAATTTAAAGGATCATAAGAAGAGTACCCTACCACATATATCATTCTATAAGCCGGGGAAAGGATCGCCCATTTCAACCAGGGAACGATTAACCCTCCCCCCCCCCCCCCCCCTTCTCTCTCCCTCTCCTTTCTCTCTACCCTTAACTCGATGCTACAATTACTGCAGTTTTTAAGGAAAAAAGGACCCTTCCGTGGCTAAAAACTCTTTTGAACATCTACCTCCATTCTCCACCACATCTAGGCCTTTCATCCTCTCCATCTTATTCATCAATCATTCCCACCCAAGGGTGCTTCTATTATCTGCTGCCATCAGTAGATAAAGAAGTAAAGAGCTTCCCAAATTAACTTGCTAAAGAGCTGAACTGAACCCACCATGTCTACCAACCAGTATACCAATAAATCGAGGGTCAAATAATTAAAAATGACAACGTTTGCAACCATTTTCACTTTTAACAATGTATTGCAAATCATAACAACCAAGTGAATTTTCATTACACTCAATAACAACTATGTTTTCTTCTGGTACCGGAAGCCGGTGACCGGTCCACGTGGTAATTGTATAAGTTGATTCAATAAAAAATTAAAAAAAAAATACATGTAATCAAATAAAAAACATTATATCAAGGAAAATAATAAAACATTATATATTACTATTCCCCAAATTAAATCATACCATTTTATTATCAAATTAGGGTTTTTGTGACTAAAGTATGTAAATTTTTTATATAAATTTGGGGATTTTTAACTATAGTATTATATTAACGAAATTGATTCTCTCAAGTTATAAATCATTATACAATTTTATGACCTAAATCATACTATTGATATGTGTTTTTTTTTTTATTATTGATAGGTCAATTCTACAATTGCCACGTGGACAGGTCATCGGCTTCAGCTACCGGAGCAAAACATGGTTGTTATCGGATGTAATGAAAATTCACTTGGTTGTCAACTTGTCATGATTTGCAATACATTGTTAAAAGTGAAAATTGTTGCAAACGTTGTTGTTATTTTCAGTTATTTGACCCTCGAGCAAACCAAGCAGTCCTTCAAACTGTGAGAGGTTGTTGAGATCACCACAAAAAAAATCTCAAAATCTTTGTAATGTGTAAAGCAGTTAAGCGGAACACAGACCTAACCGTGCTTGTGTTAAATACCCTTGCAAGTAGAGCGAAATATCCTATATCTGATTTGTATCACTACATCACATGTCACCTGTTTAATGGTATTTTGTATCTTCTTGGTTCAAACTTTACTAATACTCCCATGGCCTCTATCCACAGGAGCAAAACTGAAACTCTGAACAACTTACATAACACTAGATGCATTCATTGTTACATGCACTGAACAACTTTTGAATTTAAATAAGTTAAATCTAATATTCCCACACAATATTTAACAGCATAATTCATTGCAGAAAAAGTAGTTTAGAAGATACCTGTGGAAGCAAAGTACGAAAAGATATTGTATAGAAGTTTCGTTTTGTTCACATTCAGAAAATCAAGGGTTGCTTCTGCAACAACTGATCTGCAAACTCTGCATTCTGCAATTACCATAAGAAATTAGATTAGTATTCACTATTTCATTACTCTTGAATCAAGATCAATAACATGAAAATAAAAACTCTATTAAAAAATAAAAAAAATAAAATTGGTGTCAGATAAGTGAATGGAAAGCCAAATGGGGGCATATAAGCTATCTAAGGTGGAGAACCCTAACAGATTTTATTTCAACAAAGCAACTATAATGCCAATTTCCCAAACCATGCAAATGATTGTAATGTGTGATTGAACCCCTTATTTATAACTGATGGACTTCTTGGAAACCAAGCATCCAAGCTTAAGAATTTACAATTGTAGAACTATAAAATAAAATTGCATAACAAACACGCTAGGGCGTAGGTGATATGCATCTCACATCATTCCCCATCTTGAGAAAGCTCGACTATATGTAACAATAAACATTCCCCAAACCTCATTTGTAAACTTGGCAGATGCAGGACGATCTTCACATGCGGGTTGAGGCAAGGACGGAGCTACATGGGAGGATAGTGGGGCACCTGCCCCACTCAGTTTCTGTAAATTTATTTACTACTAGGTATACCCATGAATTTTTCTTATCATTCTCTGCCCATTTAACCATAAGTGCCGCATTAATATATTTAGAACTTTGACTATTTTACTTATGTGGTCATTTTTCTTGTACCAATCTATAACCAAAACCCCAACAAATGGTATGGAACATAGCTTTCCACATCATTTGGCCTGCCGTAAAGTGAATCCTATACTTCCAGTGAGTAATCTATTGAGCAATATTTTCATCAAGGTTGCATCTAAATTCCACCATGAGGTAATTACTGAACAATCTCCTCTTGTGGCAAAACAAACCCCTACATACTCATCAAGAACTCAGATAGATTCCCCAAAATAGCTCCCACATAAAGAAACATCCATCAGAAGTTATTCTACAGAAGCATATATCTTTTTAATCAATTGTTAATCCCTAAATCAATATTCCACACCCTCATTATAAAATCCATGAGACTAATGCTAAAGATAATATAGTCCAAAAAGCAAAGAAAAATGGATTGATAGACACTATTTACTGTCCTAATCCATTCTGTTTAGCAAGGCCAGATTCATATTGGTCCAGCTACAATATCAAAAGAACTCCACCTATACAATGGGTCCCAGTTATTTTCCACTTTTGCGTACGTGTCATACATCTTTATTCCACACCTATACATCTTTATTCCTAAATTTTAAATAAAGGGTCTGTCGCATTGTCTATTACAATATGATATATCTTTTTACCGCCTGTCTTTCAGTTGGAATTTGATTTCAACTCAAAGTTCCACCCTTAACTCTATCAGATTATACTCACTAGTCACTGCCATCTAATAAGCAGTTCCTCCTTCCAACTATCAGTACTACTAAGGAGTAAGGACCAAGTATTGTACTTTACTCTTCTGTTTAAACTTACTGCCATCCAATAAACATTTACCTTTTGAGTCTCCCCTTGATATGATCAATTCAGTCTTAGCAAGAACCTAACCGACAATAACAACCATGTTTAGATATATGTCAAAAGAATAAATGGATAAATTATCAAGTCCATGGAATTAAAATTAGTACCAGCTTTGCTGCTTAAGCATGGCCAGAAATATGCTCTTTGACTAGGATCATCATCATCATCATCATGTAGAAGTGTAGAACAACCTCTCCAAAAAATATGAAGAATGACCTATCAAAACAACATTGATAGAAACTATTAAAATTTTGAAAGGCTGAATGCATAAAGCACAACAATACAAAAGATTTGACTGTCATCTGGTATCCCTGCCAGCCCTATAAGAATAATAGAGCCAAGTTTAACATGCCAAATTGCCAACAACTTAAGAGTAAGGAGGAATGAGCCAATTGTTGTTATACTCAACTGACTAACTAGTTTGATTGAGTTTTACTGAATGTGAATGAATGAATTACTAGTTGCCAGACAAACCTGATTGCAATCGACAGAAAAGACTGACATAAAAGAATAAAAAAAATGGAAATACAGTACACTTTAGTTCCGAAAATAAATTTCAATTCATCAAACTCCAATTAAAAAAGTAGGCACCAAGGGCGTTTAATTACAGAGTGGAATTCCTTGGCAGCCACGGAATCCAGTTAGGACTCATAAAACATTTCCAAAATAAAATACAATGACAACATAACAATAAATCATCCAAAAAAAAAAAGACAAGGAAACAAACCCCTTAATTAGTTTTGAAAGATGTCAAGAGTTGTTAATGGTTTCTCCGCCTTTCTCTTAAGAGTGAAACTGATAGGCTTTCTTATTGTGGTAGGTGGAACTTGATACTCTTCATATTTACCAGCAATGGATGTGGGAGAAATGAGGCTGCCAATGTGAACAACAATGTCTAAATTTATTGGAGGTGGGTGAATGAGAATTTGTTCAAATTCTCGTTTTTCAAAATGATAGTAACCATGGTATTCACTTCCACAAAACAAGGCACTCCCATTCTTCAATGTCTTTACATTGATATATGGCGCAGTCCGTAACGGTCCAAGAATTTCTTTATCAATAACATGTTCTCTAACCCATGAAGTTGCCACCCCATACGATTTCATAACCCATATGACCAGCCGATCATTAAATTCATCAGTCAGACAAAGACATTGATGTAAGGTCATCAAATCTCTATAATTTAGTCCGCGGTCCACAGGAGGTGTTTCGAGTGTTGTAAAATTTTCATCTCCAATATGTATGACACCTATTGAATGTTTCGATTGGGGTTTTCTAAAATCCTCTAATTCCCAATGTAAATTTCCATTTAAAAACTCTTGGGATGATGGCATCCTTTTTAAAATAGGAGTAAAAATAAAAATATTGTGTTTGTCTATCCTTTTCCATATCCCACCACCAGCAGAGCCAACAGTATAAATCTCAATTCCAGTATATATAAACCCAGAATCGACGGCAAAATAGTACCAAGTACGAACAACCTTGCATTCTCTAGTTGGTTCATAAAAAACAAAACCAGATGAAGTTTCATACAAATATTGAAGGTTGTTAGTCTCGCAATACGAACCAAGATCAGGTGCTTGTGGGAGTTTAAGTATTTCTCTTGTAATAGGATTACAGATATAAAAAATATCGTTTCGGGGTATTACTGCAACACATATGAATCCATTAGAAGAAGCTACTAATCTGATTTTTCGTGATTTAAATTCGTCAAATTGAATATTGAGAGGCTTCAAATTAGAACTATTAATAGTAGAAAAACAATGCGGAATTGCATTTGGGTCTTCTTGATTATCAACTAACAAATAAATTTGTCGATCATAATCCTCCTTGAACTTGGTAGTAGAAGCAACTACAAGAAAACCACTAGTAGCAGATGAATGGTAAAAATTAATGAAAAGTGGATCATTAATAAGATTATACCAATGTTTACAAACAAACCTGAATTTAGATAGGGTATGAACAGATAATCTTGAGAAAACATCAAACATGATTTCTTTAGGAAGAACATGAAGATTACAAGATTGATTAAGATTCCGCTTACCACTACACAGTCGCAGACGCTGCCAATTAACAGTTTCCATCGCCATTGCACTGCTGCTGGTGTTGCTGATTATTTTGATTATGAATATGAATTTGCGGTCTTATATAGGATTTGTCTCTCTCTCCAGTATTTGAGTATTTCTTATTCAATTAGTATTTGAGTATTTCAGCAGGCTGCTCATTTTATGTATATTGGGTAGCATTGCAAGTCTGCAATTGGAGATCTCCCGCACTTGTATAAAACACCAACACCTTAGGTTAATTAGATGTTGAATTATCAGTGAGCAATGTGTTATCGTGATGTATAGTGGGTTGGTTGGATATTGAATCACATCATACACTTTGAATGACAAAATAAGAATAAGAAGACAATAAAATACCCATGTCTTCGAATTTTATACCGAGCAATCTTGTGTTGTACTTTACATTAGGGCTTTCCCAATGGGGAGGTGGGAGAGACCAGACCACCAATAGGCCGACATGGTGGGGAAGCTCACCTTGGAGGCCACCTTTTCTAACCGATTCAGACTGCAGTTCCAATGTGGTATGCTTTATTTAAACTCTTAAACAACCATAAGGCAGTTCCGATGGCGTGTGTACATATTTTAAAAGCCATGCGACACTAACTATGTCGTGAGGATATTTAAACCAAAATATAAACCAACTGAAAATAACTGGATTTGTTGAACTTAAAGGCCCATACAGTAGTCCAAGTGTCGTGAGTTGGTTAAAAACCCATACGGCAGTTACTATGCCGTCTGAATCTCAAAATTCACCTCTTGATTGGGAAATGCCCATCACCCATATAAACCACCGATTGATTTTGTGCTTTTCATGGTGGATTTTGCTGATCTGTTGTTGATTAGGCGCTGAGGGTTTTAGGTGGGTGGTAACATGTCTACCCCACACCAGTCTGAACATCCAAAACATAAAACAAGAAAATACATTAGCTGAATCTGTAATAACTTGTATTAGGAATTGGGTAAATTTCAAAATTGGACTTCAAAATGATGTTTCTTTCAAAACCGGACAATACTACTGTTTAGAAGATATTGTTGATGTGACATTTCAAAATGGCAACCCATAAACTAATTATACGTGTTCTTTCGTGTTCCCTGCTTGCCCATGAATAAATAAATGATTTTGTAATAAAGAATAATATATCTCTACTTTGTGAGAGGGGTGCTACTATTGAGCCACAAGCTCATTGGCTTTTTCCCCGTTATTAGTAAGACATACTGACATAGTTTGTAATCATGACTTGACCAAATTTTCTTGGATTTTGTTTTTAATTTATTTTCCATTTTACCCATGCGCATTATCTTCTTTAAGATAAGTTTGCTAAAATAAACTATTTATTAATTCTAGAATATATATATATATATTCTACACTGTGGGCTTGTCCAATATGTTTCTAGCACGGCACAACCTTCATTATCCATAAACTTAATCATTTTCTTTAATTCCAAAAGATCTTTATCAAAATAAAAAAATAAAACCTTGATTGTTTGCTAACTGGTAACCAAATGAACCACAATGTTGCTCCAATATTCCTAATTGTTGTATATACAAACAAAATACAAGCTTGAAATCTTGAACACGCGCCCACAAAGTTTAACAAAAAAAAAAGTCGAAAATTGCATTGCCAAATTATAGTCTATATTAGTTAATTTTTAAATTTAAGTATATAATCGGGTCGGGTCCGGGTTTGGATACCATAATATCCGTCCCCGCTCCAAAACCTACTCGGGTTTGAAAATGACCTCCATACCCACCCGATCCCCATATATACCCCTCCATATCCGCCCCATTCGGGCCAGTTCTCCGCGGGGACCCGCCTCCATGGTTTTTTTTTACATCCCTAATGTGAGGCAGTTGTCTTTGACTCGTCAAGAGAAAATGCTTGGTAGAGAGAGTTCCACGTCGCATAATAACATATGTCAGATTTTTTGAGAGATCTGACAGCCTAGATTACATGCACGTTATGAAAGGTAGAAGAAAGTCAGAAGAAAACCCTAATTGTATGATTTACTACTTCACTTAGACATTTTTTTTTTCTCTTCATCAACACTAGCTGACTTAAACTCTGCTACGTATAGGGGTGCAATTAGAGCCAAACGAGCCGAGCTAGGGTATGCTCGAACTCGGCTCGTTACTAATCGAGCCGAGCTCAAAATGAAGACCGAGCTGAACTATGAGCTCGGCTCGCGAGCCAACTTTAAAACTCGAGCTTGACTTGTTTAGCTCGTTGGCTCGTTTTGGATCTCAACATAATAATTAATACATATATTTATTTTTCAAAAACTAACCTAAATGAAATTCATGATTGCAATGCAATTTAGCGATTGATCTTCCTTTGTTCTCTAAAACTCCTTCAAGACAAATTGAACAAACAGATAATGATACACAACCAACACCACCACTATTAGTAGGTAACATCGATCTTCCTTTACCATCTTGATCTTCCATTATTGAATCACAATCCATAATAACTTACCTCCAATCAAAACCCTAAACTTATTATAACTCAAATCAAACCAAATTACTTCAAATTCTAAGTAACATGCGAAGATGATGATGATGAGAAAAAGTTTGAAGAAGAAGAAATTGAACAAGAGATACAAATTGTTCGTTCGTTCTCAACGAAGAAGCTCTCGTTTTCTCTTTTCTCTCTCTTTGGTTTTTTTCTTTCTTGCTCTCTCTCCTTGTATTTCTATCTGCTTCACTGTCCAAACACCCACCAATGAATCTATCTGCTTTGACTTACTAAACTGATCATCGTTAATTGAGTAATAATAATATATAGTTTTATGTTTGTATTTATACAAGGGGTAATATTATAGTAATAATTTGATGAGCTGCTCGGCTCGGCTCGGGCTCGTGATGAGCTGAAAAACTACTTGAACTCGGCTCATTTAGATAAACAAGTGAGCCGATCCGAGCTCTTATCAAGCCGAGCCTGAGCCGATCGGCTCAAATTGCAGCCCTAGCTGCGTACAGATGTTCGCAACCCTCACTGATCTCAAGATGTAGCAGAATAAGAGCCCATTTTCACCGTATCCAACCACAAAGCCCAACTACGTATTGAAACAATAAGATGAACAGAACAAATCTCTCTTTCTCTCTAATCAAACGAATTGAAACAAAAAAAAGAAAATGGCGGTAGTAGTAGTAGAAAAGGAAGAAGATGGAGATAGAGATAGAAATTGGGATTTTCATTTAAGATCATTATCAATGAGTGCTAGAGATTCATCTTCAGCAGCAAACGATCCATCTCTTCTTCATTCCGTATGATCTTCTTTCTTCTTCTTCTGATATCAATTCGTTTCAATTTTCTTCCGATTTGATTGAATTTGATTTCATTTGTGTTTGTTTAATTGATTAATAGGTGAAAAAGCTTTATAAGATTTGCAAAGAGGAGAAATCAGAAGATTTAATGGCTAGGGTTTATCCTCATTTGAATAAACTCTTTCAACGTTCAATTGCTTCTTTATCTCAATCTCAATCATCTTATGGTCTTCTTTTGCTGGTGAGTGACTTTTGCGTCATTCGTTCTTATTTTATATGAAATTACTAGAAGGAATACTTGCCAGAATTTTAACAAATCAAAGCACATCCTTTGATTTATAGTGGGAGATCAATCACAAGTAAATTATTATTGAAATAAATTTTTGGCAATTTTAGTGTGTCATAACTCGTAACCCATTGGCATCTTAAACTTGGCAGTTAGTACTATTATTACAATGATTAAGACTGACGGGGAGTACCAAGAGAGACTCAGTTTTTTTGTGTTATTGTGTTGTATGCATTTTAGCTTTCAAAGGTAGTCTAATGTGTTTAAATGTTGTCTTTTTCATAGGCCATACTTCAATTCTTTCTTGATTTTGGAGAAATTGTTCTACATGATGCGGATCCTAGTCTACGAGCATATTTCCGTTCATGCTTAAGTCGGTAATTATCTTAATTTCATGCAATGATGGACTTGGTAGTTTATCCATTTCTTGTTTTGACGTATATCTGTACATAGTTGTTATAGTTATATCTTTGTTGTTGAAGGTTGGTTTTTGGTGAAACTGAATTGATCACTAGGCACACACGATATTCCTACTCTATGGAATGTTTACCATTTTTTTTTATTGTATTAACCTATAAATAGAGCTGGCCTAGGTCAGTAGGTTGTCCCAAACTCCCAATTGGTCTTTCCTAGCTTGACTTCAAATCATTTTCCTATCATCTAAGACAGTGAGCACAGTAAGAGGACTAGAGGAGACTGTGCTCTTTTAGATCGAAATTAAGGTAGTTTGACTATCTGAGGTTTTTAAATTTGATTAAGGTTTTGGCCTTTTTTTCTTTTTTTATTTCAAGGGGCGACCCAGTGTGATCGTTGTAAGAAACTTATCAAGAACCTTGAGGGTCTTCAGTAGTATTGATAGGTGGAAGGAGGAATTGATTTTAGATCGTAGTGAGTATAATTTGAAAAAAGTTGCTGGTTTTCTGTCAGACTTTGAGAGGGTGTCAAGGGAGGAAACTTGAGACAACTACAAATTCCAACTCAATGAAGGGCGGTCAAAAAAGATATAATTTTGAACAAAGCCAATGCAAAAGTAGAATTTGAGGACAAGTAATGGAAGTTTTTTTTTATTGGGAGAAATGGATAAATCAAAGCGTAGAGTGAAGTACTTGGAAAGCCTTTGAATTCAGAGGAGGACAATCATAATGATGTTAATGTGGTATAATGAATCCCGTGATATAGAATCTTGTGATATTGATATAGAATCTTGTGATATGATGGTTTGGAATTTGGGATACCTTCTAATGGTTGTTTCTTTATGTGGGTGTTAATCTTGGAAATAACTGTTAATCCTACATAGACAACTTGAAGAGGAGTATAGTTATAATATGCAGGTGTTTGTTTTGCCATGAGAGGGCTTCCAGGCTAGAAAGGCAATTTGCATATACTTCATGTTGGAATTTAGATTTTAACTTGATGGAAATATTGCTCAACAAATTACTCAAGGAAGTGTACGAACCACTTTAATGTAGGCCGAATCATCTGGAAAGGTATGTTCCATGCCATTTGTTGGGGATTTGGTTGTGAAAAATAATGAAAGGCTCAAGATTGCCCGTTTTTAATTCCAGGGTTTCTCTGAATTTGAAAGTTGAAAATGCTTTATTGGAGCAGACAATCTTTGATATTAAGACTGTTTCTTTTCTTTACATCGTCTATGAAGAGCATTTAATCGATGACTTTATCACAGTCACCAGTCTAAGAATTATATGATATTTGACTGTTGATGGATGACTTTATTTTGATCAATGTTTAAAAAGGTGAGGCATAAGGCTATAGCTTTTTTCTTATAAAAGGCGAGGCGTAAGCCATAAGGCGGTATGGCGTAAGCCTTTTGTAAATCGATTTTCTATAATTAAATAAATACCAAATAATACTTGTAATTAAAAAAAAAAATACCAAGTAACATCAAAATTATTCATAAACCCAACAAGCCTTTTGTAAATCTTCATGAAGAAGTGAAGATTAAAAAGAGATTGTTATTCCATGATTGATTGTTGTTGTAAGTTGTAACCCAACAAAGAGTATTCCATGATTGATTCTTATTCCACAAAGATTGTTGTTGAAGAAAGATGTGAAAAAAAAATGAAGTGAAGAAGGAGATGACGACTATGAAGTGAAGATAAGATATCTATGTTGTCCAAGATAGGGTTTTCTTGCAAATATATCATAACCGTCTGATTAGTAGATAAAATCATCAAATCCAACCATCAGATAAGTGTAACACCCATGAGTTGGTGTTAGTCCCACATTGCCAAGGAAGTGGTTGTATTGGTAGTATATAGAGCTTAACCATACTCTAACTAATGTCAAGGCCTTTTGGCGTAAACCACATGGGTGGGCCTTGATCCATAACCCTCTATTGCTGGATATCCGCAGTGATTAAAGGGGGACAATATTGACATTAGGGAGCGGTATGGTGCTCGACGCACCGGGATGAGCGAGGACGAAATCCCGAGGCGTTACAGTTGGTATCAGAGCCGACGACGGGTCGCCTGTTGCAGGTGGGAAGTACGCTGGAAAGGCCCAGGGAGCGCCAGGTACTTGTCTCACTTGGCAGGGAACGTCGAAGATTTTGGGATTGTACTGAGTGTACTGCAGAGCCAAGGACGGCTCTATTTCTAAGGTGGTGAGATTGTAACACCCATGAGTTGGTGTTAGTCCCACATTGCCAAGGAAGTGGTTGTATTGGTAGTATATAGAGCTTAACCATATTCTAACTAATGTCAAGGCCTTTTGTGGTAAACCACATGGGTGGGCCCTGATCCAAAACCCTCTACTGCTGGATATCCGCAGTGACTAAAGGGGGACAATATTGACATTAGGGAGCGGTATGGTGCTCGACGCACCGGGATGAGCGAGGACGAAATCCCGGGGCGTTACAATAGGACTCCTAACATAAGAGTACTAAAGCCCATAAAACCTATTTCTGAGCCATGTCCCCTGCCCAAGCTAATAATGGTCACCCAAACATCATCCTCCTAATAGTATGAGCTAATAATTGTTGGGCAGCGGACGTGCGCTATTTGAAACAATCAATCACGGAACAATCTTTATTGGGTCACAACTTACAACAACAATCAATCATGGAATAACAATCTTTTTTTAATCTTCACTTCTTCATGAAGATGACCTTAATTAGTTTGTTATGATATTATCATTGATTATGAGTTCACGACTTTATGTTTGAACATTTGATGTATGAATTTATGACATTCTCTGCCATTTTGTGGGGTTATGAATTATTTTGATGTTACTTGGTATTTTTTTTTTTTTTTTTTTAAATTATGGCTGTGTTTGGTTTGGAGGTATTTGAATTCCGGGAAAGTATGTACAATTACCTACATTTTTGGAGAAAAATCTGGAAAACAGATTCCATCTTAGTATAGAATTAAGGAAAGCGGTTTCCATTTTATAATTGTGGAAACTGAATTCCTGGGCCGATTGTAAATTAGTTGAAGTTATTATGTTATCGACTTATATACCCCTTTCTTCCCCGGTGATCTCCCCTTCTTTCCTCCTCCAGTTCTGTTCTTTCAAGGTTTGAAACTCTTCAATCACAATATTACCCCGGAATTCAAATTCCAGGAACCAAACACAGCCTATAAGTATTATTTGGTATTTATTTAATTATAGAAAATCAATGTACATAAGGCTTACGCCTCGTCTTTTGTAAGAAAAACACTATAGCCTTACGCCTCGTCTTTTTAAACATTGGCTGGAGTTCATTTTATATTTATGTTGTAGGTGGCTAGTTCCCCTTGGGCGCTCAAAGGGATGAAATTCATCTGTTGTATGATGTAAATTCATTAAACATTGGCTGGAGTTCATTTTAACCTTAAGTGTTTTATGCAATTTTATTTTATTATTCTACACTTCTACAATGGTAAGCTCTTAGGATTTGATGCTTGGTTCCCAAGAAGTCCATTAATTATAAATAACACAATAAAATTGTTTGCTTAGTTTTGAAAATTGTGATTATAGTTGTTCTTTTGGGGGTTATTGTAGAAATTCCTATTTTATATTAGTCGTGTTTGTTGATTTTTAATCCTTGATGTTTAATCTTGTTTTCCCTTTTCTGATTCACATTGACAACAGCAAATAAGATCTGAAATAAATTCTGTAGGGTTCCTCCATTTTATATAGCTTGCATGCCACCATTTGACTTTCTGTTTTCCTTTCTGATACCAAAATTGTTTTTTCAAGATTTTGTTTTGTTTCTTGTAATGTATCTCGACTCAAGAGTAAGCAAATACTGATTTAATTGCAGAGAGTTTGCAGATCCAGTTGTTGCAGAAGCAACCCTTGATTTTTTGAATGCGAATAAGACAAAACTTGTAATATCTTTTCCTACTTTGCTTCCACAGGTATCTACTAAACTAGTTTTTGTGCAATCAAATATTTGGTTAATTATTGTGAGAATAATATAATGTTGCTTATTGGTGATACCCCACCTAGGGTTATTGCTAATAAGCTCTTTAAGTAATTTTAATCCAAAAGTTCAATAGTACAACGCGTAACATGAGTGCATCTAGTCTTATGTAAGTTGTCCCGACTTCCAGTTTGGCTCTTTCAGATAGTGTCCATGGGAGTATCATTAGGGTTTGAACCAGGAAGATTCAAAAAACCAAAAAACAGGTGACATGTGATGTAGTGATACAAAATTAGGTAGAGGGTATATAGCACTACTAGGAAGGGTATTTAACACAAGCACAATTAAGTTTGTGTTTCACAATGGTTGATTAGCAACAACCAGTGGAAACTAGTGAGTCTGAAAACATCTTAAACCAATAAAATGATGGCATTAGGATAGGGACAAAGTGTGCTTACAAGTTACAATACTTCTCTCTGAGATGTCTGGGGATTGGTGTAACAAGTGAAGACCTGTGGGGGAAGAGAAACAGGAGCAGGAACACCTATAATGAAGTCCACTGGAGCAAGAGTTATCGGTTTTTGGGTCAAACAGTTGACTTGTATAAGAACAAATGAAGTAGAATGGAGTCCATGCCATTCCTGGTTGTCAAAATAATGATTACCGAAAGTAGTGTCGATAATTTATCCGAGTCTATGATTAAGCAATAAAAACATACTTAAATTTACGAAAACAACTTATCACAACCAAGATCCAATTATGGACAAAGGAAAACAGCAAAACACACAAGGGGAAAGACTAAATGATGCCAAACCAGGATGCAAAAATAAAAAAGGAGTATGGCTTCTATGCACAAAGGATGGCATACATTAATAAATACAACATGGAGTCGATACAACATCGGACCAATACATCTTGGAAACAGACATATTAAACATAAGAGTCTGAACAATATCCTGTTTTCTTTTGAACATAAGAACACCTGAAGCCTCCTTGGGAGGTAGAGGTTTATGCGCGGAAGATGTCCTCTGAAGACGAGAATAAACAGTAGCACTTGTAGGTTAATTGTCATTGGCTACAATTTAATTCTGTAACACCACAAAATCAGAATCCATACTAGATAAAGACAAAAATACTGTAAATCTTCTATCTGTTTTGTACGAGTCTCAATGTCAGCATAATTGAAAGACCGCAGAGAGAAGCTTAGTTTTCATTCAGTGATTTGTCATCATAGAGAAAAACGTAATTGGCAATGATGTAAAGAACTAAACATAGGCTCCAAAATCTCATAAATGCTAGACATTAGTGTATTGAGAGTACTTCTCATTGGGAGCATGTTATCTTTTTAGCAGTTGAAAAAATCTTAAGAGTGAAGGTATACGGTGATCACATTTAACTTTCATAGCCAGACCATAGCCATACACACGGCACAGATTCATGTTTCAAACCTAGGACCCATTTCACCAAGGGAATCTTCAGATAGATATTTCAGCGTTTTAGAACAAAGAAACTCTTTTAACAGTCCGAGGCCATGCAATGAATTCAGACCATAGTACAAAAAATCGATATCGAGCAATCTATCGTCACTCTAAAAAATCGATATATCCGGATATATCGAAATATATCTATCGATATATTCAGTTTTTCAAATGTGAAGACTAATTTTAGGTTTTCTAATTTATTTCAAAAACCAGAATCGTAGGCAAATCTTGATAATACTGATAAAACTTCCAAAAATTAAGGTCAGTATCCATCAAATAAATTTTTACCTTTTTTTTTAGAATCAAAATCAAATAAATTTACCAAAAAAACTACTTCAATAATGGAATATTTAAATATATCATCATCAAGATCTTTCCAATTTCGATCCAGATTCTATGCAATAGAGAGATCTGGTTCTTCTTCCCGACTTCTTTCTTTTCTTCATCTCAAGAAAAGATCATCATCAAGATCTTTCCAATTTCGATCCATCTTCAAACTCATCTCTGTACCTTGAGATCTGTTTTTCTTCATCTCCATTTTAGAGATTTGGTTCTTCTTCTTATTCAAAAAAAAGAAAGAAAAGAAAGAAGAAGCAAAGATGAGTTTGAAGAAGTCGAGAGAGAGATAGATGAAAGAGGTGTTCATCGAAACAAAGAAAATTCAAGATACGAAGGTTATCTTTCACTGTTCCATCATCGACAGATTCGATTTATATAATCTTTCGAAAAATATTGTGATATATCGCAAAGTATCGAACGATAATTGACAAATACTTTAACCTTAATATTTCCATAATGTATCGTATCGGTTTACTGAAATAACGATATATATCGCGGAATATCGCGATATTTTGTACTATGATTCAGACCATTAAAATCAGTCATAGAGAAAGTGAGGACCAGTTAAAATCATTACCTGTAACAGCCAGTTTATATCAGTAAAACTATTATCTCCAATTTAAGCAGCGGGAGAAGAATCTGATTTGAATTAAATCCAAAATCTCAAGAAAAATAAACAAACCTAGCACTCAAGATAAAAAGCCAATGTAAAAAACAAAGAAGATGCTTGTCTGAAACAAATGAACAATATCACAAAAGACTCTCTGACCATTGCTTATTCAATGCTAGTGAAAGATCGCTTTGTAGAAATCATATGTTCTATTTCATCGGGTTTATCTAATTATTTAAAATAAGTTTTGTTCATTATGGGTCTTACAACCTCTACCTTTTTTCTAGTTTCTTTTCTTTTTTCCTTTTAGCAAGCATTGGGTTTGGATTTTCTCGTTTCTAATATAGGTTATGCATCTGCAGTTCTTCCCACTATTGTTGAAGTTGATTGCCTGGAATGGGGAGAAGTAAGTAAAGCTATTTTGACTGTAATTGACATAAATGATGTTAGTACATGCGGTAAATAAAAAAAAATAAAAAATGAGGTAAATATAGTGATATGAACTAATCCATGGTTATTTTCCTGATAGTTTATCTTTTCGAGAGATGAACATGCCCCGTATAATATGATCTCTATTATATGATTGGTAGGCCTGAGTCAGCACAAAAATGTGACAAATTAGAATATAAGATACACCGTATGGAAACTTAGTAACCCAAAATGGACACTGAATCTGTGAGAATGCATTAGATATATGTGCAATGTGGTACACTGGTAATCACACAACTGAAGATCAAAGGATTTAGCGGGGAATCAGTGCTCCATTTAGAAAATCTGCTCATCAATCGTCAAGGCGCTGCTTTGACGAAGCCATTCCTCTCAATACACTTACGTTAAAGAACAACGAGTTTATTGACATTTTTAATGCATAGTATTTCATATGGGGATTGGTCTAGTTCTGATTATTTTTTGGCATCGATATCTGCTACAACATATGAATATATCTGAAAGCATACCTATCAACCTATGTGTTTTGGGAACTAAGTCAACTCTTTTTTACTCAGTCAACTTTAGTTCTCATCTTCTCGAGTCTGTCATACTTATTTAGGAAGTTTCCATTTTGTGTTCTAGTTGGTCTTCTTTCATATTATATGGTAAATATAATTAAAGAATCAAAATTTGTCAAGTAAAAGAATTTCATTCATTCCTTTCAATATTAGTACAACGAGAAAACGGATTGTACATATTGGATCTTGAAACCCTCTCCCTGAGCTATGCAATCTCCATCACACCTTCGATTTTAAAGCTAATGGGCTTAGAAAGTCCCTTTAGTGATGTAGATTGGTTAGGGAACAAGCTCTCATGTTCTAGTGGATTTTTAAATTGTTAAGAAGTTATCTGTAAAAAGTGATCCATAAAAAAAAAATTGGAGGGATCTTTCACGATTTTGATTTTCAACGAAAACTTGGTTTATTTTGTTTGAATTATCTTTCTTATCAACTTTTTTGTCAATTTCCATCTTCTCCTTTAAATGTAATTTTAAATACTTGTAATTTTCTTACTGTTATTCTTCTCTGTTTCCTTAGTTAAGATGATGTAGCAGGAGCTAAAATAAACTTAATCTAAGAATTGAAATTGCAAGGAATTGAAATAATGGAAAGGAATTGCACTGAGTAAAAGCTGAAATTTAAATAACTTGAAAGTAAATTGCGGAAAATAAAGAACTTCAAGTAAAAAATGAATTGGAAGACAATAAACTAAATAATAAACTCTTCAATCATCAATGTTGGTTAAGAAATTCGTATTTTGGAGCTCTTTCTAAAGATAACTTCCTCGGCACAACTAGGGAATACTAGAACTTGAATTACTTGTTCATTAAGGTATGTATTACCTTTTGGCAACTTCCTAAACCTATTAGGATTCAAAATAAGAGTTGTAGACACTTTTAAAGACATTGTAAATAATAAAAACGAAAATAACAACTTCAAAATACTATTTGGTCGATTTAATAAATCATAAACCCAAATAGGAAACCAATTAGTGTATGTGTTATGTCCTACATCATGAGATCAGCATCCCATTCTTGAATCCCTTTTAATTTTCTTCATCAATATTACACGATAGAAGAATTATATACATGCATTTTTAAAATACCCAATTAGATATCACTTGCTATAGTTATATCTTTCTGCAAAGGATAGTTATCACATCAAAATGCTATGCTACTTCTCAAAGAAATTATTATAAATACATAAACATGAAATCTTGTATTTCTTCACAATATTACTATGTTGTTTCTCTCCAGTTTTGTTGAGAGTTTATTTCATTTCTATAATGTTCACCCCACCATAAATTTATTGTACCCTTGGACAAATCTTTCCCCTTCCATTTTTGTCACAGACACCTTGCTTGCAACAAGTTGCAACTGATGTTTAGGTCTTAGTAATAGTATTTCAGCTGGGTATTACTCTATTAAGCATAAACTGTTCTGCAAAATCATTAAATGTTGTCGTAGAGGAGGAAGAGTGTAGAGAAGCACATGGTCCATTTTGTTTCTGTAGGACTCCGCCGTGGTATATTTTGGGTTCAGTAGTTGTGCTCCATTGTTGGGGCAATTCTCTTTGGTGTTTCTGTTTTCGTATCCTGTTTTTGATTGGGGTTTTCTCACTATCCTTTTTGTCTCATTGTGGTGGGTGGCAAATAATTATCCAAGGGGTTGCCACCCTAAACGGGATGTGTTAGTGTGGTAACCCAAATTTTTCTACCTTTATGAAAATAAGATTTTTTGATTTATTGGATTGGAAATTTAATTTGGGACGCGTGGATATTAAATTTATCGAAAACGGATTTCATATGGAGATTTAAATGGATAAACATATATTGGGTATATGTTATGTAGTGTTTAATGGCCGGACTGGGTGATGAAAAGTTTAAATGGGCTTGAGGATGTTAGGTGGATTGGGTAAAAAAACTAATATATGGATTGGATGAAGGATAAGATTTGGTGATAGGGCCTATTGGATTTCAAGTGGTGGCTAGTATATATTGGTGTATTGCACAAAACCCTAGGTTGGTTATTTTGTTTTCACATCTTCATCTAGCCGTAAAGAGAAGAAGAAAGAAAGAGCAAAAGTCAAGAGAAGAAAAACTTTTGTTAAAGCTTGAGTGAGAGAAAGAGTAATAAAGTTTGAGAGAGAAAAGGTGTGCACAAAACACAAGAAGAATATAAAAAAAAGCTAGAGAAAGAGACGAGAATCTAATTAAAGGTTTTGTAGTGGAATTCTTCCTGGTGGGAGCCACAGTGAGTGTAGCTTTACTTACCTTTAAATGATATGATAATAATTGCTTTATAGTTACTTGCCTTATGACAATGAATGGCTCATGATTCTTTGGTTTAATTTCGTTATATTCATGGTTGTCTTATTACTACTTTATGCAATAATACTTTGGAATTGACTAAACTCTGTATAATTTAATATTTTTCTTTGCCCCATGCATGATAATTAAAGCATGATGCATTCACTTTGATAAATGCATGAACAATAAAACATACTCCTTCCGTCCCATTTATATAGGCCATTTTGCTTTTTTCACACAGTTTAAGAATGCATTATTAAGAATGCAAAAGTATTAAATTTTGCATAGACATTTCCAAATTTATCATTCACTTAGTTCTTTCCATTAATCTAGAAAGTTGGAGTAGGACTTTATTTTGTTGATAAACATGCAAAATAAATAAGGGTATATTAGTAAACTTCAACATCCTATCACTTTGAAAATGGTAAAATGGACTACATTTTGGGACAAAAAAGGCAAAGTGGCCTATATAAATGGGACAAAGGGAGTACTAGTGTTTCATTTTGTGGGAATCAATAATATGGCTATTTTGAGTGTGGTAATACCATGACTCATAAGTAGATCTATTTAATTATTATGTCACCATGTGAACTTCATGGTCATGGGATGTTTTCTAAATAATGCTACTGAATAGGTATGTACAACTTGACTAATTTGTTTTAATGCCGCATGTGATTTAATTTTGGTTTGACTACTGTTGTGTGCTGACAAGAGAACATAATGCTAATGGTTATGTACCAATGTGATAAAGATGATTTTTTGGCCGTGAGCAAATGTGATAAAGATAACTTAATGGTTGTGTGATGAGTTTAGTGGTTGTGTGCCGATAAGAGAATATTAGTTAATGGCTGTGTACTGAGTGCCAATAAGATAAAATGCTAACTTAATAGTTGTGTGCTCACAAAATGAAACAAAAGACTAATGATAAATTCCCTAGTTACCACACAACTCTGTTTTGGATGTGTTTTCAGGTATGAGCCGGATATCTGTGTGATACGAATTGATTATGGATTTGTCTGTGTGATACGAATTGATTATGGATTTGTCTGTGTGACATGATTATTTTGGGTATTATGTGAGCCCATTAGACTTCTTTATTATGGGTACTGTATAAGCCCATGCACATTTCGCTCGCTGTCATTATTATTTGCGCACGTGTGTATAAGTTTCACCTTTCCTTTCTTTGTGATCGTGGGCTTATACACGGGGAGGCATAGTAGTGTTGTGGACATGCCCATTGTGTGGGTGGCTAGAGTGCAAACTAAGTGAATTAACAGACATCGAAAATTAATGAACATACAGAAACACGACATCAATACACTCTAACGCAAAGTGGTGACGGTTACAACTTGTTGTTAGTTTGTTTATCTTCGAAATGATGGTTGTGTATGCAGTGATTGCATGGAAAGTGTGTTTGATTGTTCTTCAATTATTAACTGTATTGTTAATGGTCAATTTATTTAATTATTGTTTTTTCTAACGACAGTGCAAGATGGCGGGTCCCGCTAACCTTCATGCAGGTTGACTCACCATAGCTTTCCATGGAGCCGGTAAGTTAATATAATGTATATGATGGACCGTTGTTAGTTTTGCCGAGCTCTCCACAATAGTCCATCATATACATCAATGCTTACTACAACAATTAAATAAACTATCTTACTGGTTCCATTGATTGCTATGATGAGTCAACCTGCATGAAGGTGAGCGAGACCCACCATCATGTACTGTCGTTAGGAATAAACAATAATTAAATAAATCGACCAGTAATAATACAGTTAATAATTGAAGAACAATCAAACACACTTTCAATGCAATCACTGCACACACAACCATCATGGTGAAGATAAACAAACTAACACCAAGTTGTTACCGTTAGCACCACTTTGCGTTAGAGTGTATTGATATAGCGTTTCTGTATGTTCATTAATTTTTGATGTTTGTTAATTCATTTAGTTTGCACCCTAGCACACACACAATTGGCATGTCTACAACACTACTATGCCTCCCCGTGTATAAGCCCACGATCACTTCCGATCACACAGAAAGGAAAGGTGAAACTTATACACACGCACGCAAATAACAATGACACTGAGTGAAAGGTGCATGGGCTCACACAGTACCCATAATAAAGAAGTCCATTGAGCTCACACAGTACCCAAAATAATCATGTCACACAGACAAATCTATAATCAATTCGTATCACACAGATACCCGGCTCATACCTGAACCCAGATCCAAAACATAGTTCTGTAGCAACTAGGGAATTTATCATTAGTCTTTTATTTTGTTTTGTGAGCACACAACTGTTAAGTTAGCAATTTATATCTTGTTGGCACACAACCATTAGCTAATATTTTCTTATCGGCACACAACCATTAAACTCAACACACAACCATTAGCATTATGTTCTCTTGTCAGCACACAACAGTCATCAAACCAAAATTAAATCACATGCGACTTATATCCTCGCATTCATAAACTTATCATAGTTACAATTATCCATGGCCAATGCCAAATATGCACTTTCAACCTTTTCCTCGTTAACAAAAAATATAAATAAGCGACATTTACGGATGTACAAAATATTCATAATATTTTCAACCTGGCTACACATCCAGGTCATTATATATTCATAATAACAAATTAGTCAAGTTGTACATACCCAAAAAAGCTATTCAGTAGCATTAGTTAGGAAACATCCCACTTATGAATACCCATGACCATAAAGTTTGCATGTGACATAATAATTAAATAGATCTACTTATGAGTCATGGCATTAACTCACTCAAAATAGCCATATTAATGATTCTCACAAAATGAAACACTAGTATGTTTTACTGTTCATGCATTTATCAAAGTGAATGCATTATGCTCCAATTATCATGCATGGGGCAAAGAAAAATATTAAATTATACTATGTTTAGTCGATTCCAAAGTATTATTGCATGAAGTAGTAATAAGACAACCATGAATATGACGAAATTAAACTAAAGCAAATAACTATGAACCATTCATTGTTATAAAGGAAATAACTATGAAGCAATCATTATCATATCATTAAATGGTAAGTGAAGCTACACTCACCATGGGTCCCACCAGCAAGAATTCCTCCACAAAACCTTCAATTAGATTCCTCGTCTCTTTCTCTAGCTATTTTTATTCTTCTTGTGTAATGTACTTATGTGCACACCTTTTCTCTCTCAAACTTTATTACTCTCTCTCTCACTCAAGCTTTAACAAAAGTTTTTCTTCTCTTGACTTTTGCTCTTTCTTTCTTCTTCTCTTTACGGCTAGATGAAGATGTGAAAACAAAATAACCAACCTAGGGTTTTGTGCAATATACCAATATATACTAGCCACCACTTGAAATCCAATAGGCCCTATCACCAGATCTTATCCTTCATCCAATCTATATATTAGCTTTTTTACCCAATCCACCTAACATCCTCAAGCCCATTTAAACTTTTCATCACCCAGTCCGGCCATTAAACACTACATAAAATATACCCAAAATATTTTTATCCATTTAAATCTCTATATGAAATCCGTTTTCGATAAATTTAATATCCACGCGTCCCAAATTAAATTTCCAATCCAATAAATGTAGAAATCTTTTTTTTTTTTATAAAGGTAGAAAAATCTGGGTTGTTACAGTTAGGCCATATAGAGTCTTGGCCCCACACATTTCCTTTTGTTGTCTTCTTTGTTCTCTCACTTAATTTTTTATTCACAAAGGAATATTTTTGACTTTTCGTAATATTAGAAAGAAGTCTACATATCCAAGATTAAAACAAATACTCTGTTATTATCATAGTAATGTCTCTTGATAGCATGGACTAGACAATTTTTTATCATATCTAAATATAAAGAATTCTTCACAGATAACAAGATTATCCCGGTTCCTCTACAGGTTAGAGAAGTCATTTCTAAAGATTTTCCCTGGATTGATGTCTCCTGGTTCATTTCTTCCACTATTTCCATCAATTGTTGACTTGCCAAGTGAGTAATTTATTTATATGTTTTTTATTTATCAAGTCTTTTAGCCATTCAGTGGGGGTATGCTGGCGTGTAAAGAAGAAAGTAAGTGGAGACCTCAAGCTTGAAGCTTCCATATGAAGTTTTAAATAACCATTTTTGACCCTTCAAATTATTTTCATAATGAACCTAACATAAATTTTATTGAAGGACACATGGTTGGATATATACTACCAACTCAAATCATAAGCACATAACGACTCCATACCTCAAATCCAGTTAACAAATAACTCCATCCTGATTGCGAGAAACACAATCCAACTGCACAGAAAATTGTGTACTTTAGCACCAAACGATCATTGTCTAGTGGATATACTATTACAGCGTGTTGAATATTTACAGTTTTCAACTGGGTTGGAGGATAAAGCCATGACATTGTTTCATATATTATTTAGTCAGGTGATAGGAATGGCAGAGTGGGTGAAAGGAAGTCTAAGGACTGGGCCTCTCAAATCTTGGGTTAGCAATGAAATCTAAGGACTGTTTTCCTTTAAGTTTTGGGGTGGAAATGCGTCTAGTGCTTCACATATTTAGATTTTTTTTTTTTTTTGATAAGATTTGGCTTTATTGATGAAAGAATCAGAAACACAAACCACACAAGAACAAAGAAAAAGAGTAAACAAACAACAAACAAACACAGATACAAACTACGCGCCCAATATGAAGTTGTCCCAAGTCAGCAATAGTTCCCTGAACCCATGATTTGATCGATCCTCCCTATTGGATAACCAATACCATATGAAAGATTTGGCCTCTGAAATAGTCTGCCCAGGAACTGGTTCTTTTGCATCAAAAATAGCTGCATTCCTCGACTTCCATAGAGCCCAAATCACCCCATAGGGGACAAGAGACCAGGCTTTACGTCCAATCCTCGACGACCCCACAATTGGCCACTCAGCTAACCATGATTCCACAGAAGATGTTTTAAATATTTTAGTGAACCCTAGACCTTTTGGGGTAAAATGAAATATATGGACTGGGTCAAGTAGTCAAATTAGCTGCACTCAATTTTATTTTTTTTACTTATGAGTTTGTTTCTTCTATGGGATTTTGATAGTCCTAAGCTCCTTTTCAGTTTTATCCTTGCATTGAATTTGAGACCTTATACCTTTGATATGTATATCAGTTTTAGTAGTAGCACTGGAAAAGGTGGAGCGGAGCTCAGGGTCTCTAATTGGCAGTAGCATAGCTTCAATCCAGAAGAGTACGGCCCCTGAGGTTATCTTTAGAACTTCACAAACTTGATCGTGCGGAGATGAAAAATTGGAATCTATCATTTGATTAAAAAGGCCCTTTTTCTTTCGGCAGATGCTACTTGCTCTGATGGATGAAGCTTATACTGGTTCAACTATAGAGGATAGAAGGGGTGACTCAGATTTGGAGGATGGTGGCACAATAGACGTCGGGGATTCTTTATTTCTTGATCTTCTTAAAGATGAAAATGATGGTCTTGTTGTACGTTTCTTTCCATGCTTATATACTTTTATTTTTCAAGATTTAGAAGCATTACTGCACACAAGTCCACAGTCCATAGTCACACGGTTTAACACAAACTTACACATACTCAATGACCCAAATGACCTAATTTGACATGATTTTGTAAAGTTGTATAATCCAGTAAAATGCATGTCTAAAGTTCTTCATTATTTTTTCTGAAGTAATGAATTACATGGAGCTTAAACACTTGATCAGCAGTCACATTCTGTATTATCGGCCCTGCTTGGTTACCCCGCAAAAATTTGCATGAAATTTAGCCTAATTTAATATGCTTGAAACTCTTGATAATTAGTTTTATGAACAAAATTTATGCAAAAGTTTGGTGCTATTTTAAAAGTGCAAAAATTTTACACCTTTCTCTAATAAACTTAGTAGGGGACCATTTATGATTATCTCATGTTTATGCAAAGTTTAAGTGGGGGACCAATAGGGTTTAAGCTAAAATAGGTGGGGGTCCATTCAAATTAAAGAGTAAACTTGGGAGGGACCGCTCTAACTATAGATGGGTAAAAATTTGCCTTTTTTGCAGCCCAAACAAGCAGGGCCATCTTGATAAATTATTAATTATAATGAGCATGAATATCACATGTTTGTTGCTATTAACTTATTTACATATCCTTTTCAAAATTTATAATAACAAAGATCTGATTGAAATACGAGGAAGTTGCCATTTAACAGTCAAAGTATTATGTATTTAACTGAGGAAGTTGAATCTTAAATACATTCAAAGTGTGTAAGACTCTTTTGCTTAGAATTTTTCCTACTTTTACAGAAAAGTGAAGGTTGCAATTACAATTGCTAATAGAATAACTACTAATTTCAGGAACGCCAGTGGACATCCCCTGGAATGTCTGCCGCATTACAAGCTGCAATCAATACCCCCCAAACCGATAGACTAAGACAAACACTCCGTATGACACCTAGATTTCTTGACATGTATTTTGCCATAGCCTTGCGGGATGTCAATAATTGTAAGTCGATTCTTATTTCAATATTTATGTGGCACACTGAACTCTTTCTATTTTCTAAATCAAATATTTCTTTGATTACCCTTAATACATTTTCCTTGCTTATCGCTTTTTTCTTTACTGCATTTGTTATGTATGCAAACTGCTTTTGTATGAAAAGCTCTATTCACTTTCCCCATAACTTGGTTGGAACTCTGATGTTCACGTTGTTGGTTATTGCAGCACTTATCTGTGCATTAGTTCCACTACTTATGTCAAGAAATGCCACAATATTCACAGAAAAGATTTTTGCTTATGAGGTGAGTATATTTACAAGGAATTTTATATTCCTTTCTTGCAACAAGGAAACACCATTTTTTCCAGAAATTTGCTGTGTCACACCACTCACACCATATCAAGTCTTGTACTAGGCATGTCAGGTATATGTTGACAGATTTTAATGTAGGGCAATTCACATATGCACTAGAGCCTAGAGGATACGATCAACTAGACATCCTTGCTGAATAAAGTAATCAAACTAAAAGATGAACTCTCACAATTAAAAAGGTGTTTGTGTGTGTTTTCAAATACAGATTTTACTGCTACTTTATATGCAAGTGTTTTTCTTGTGTTTTCAATGATTTCAATACCAGATTTTATTTTTCTTAATATACGAATGTGTTTCTGATGTTGTCAAGGATGTAGGGCATGGTGGTCAAAGTTTAGCTGCACTAGTTGAAATTTGACCATGCATCACATCATATTGAAATTGTACGTTTAGTCATTCTAAAAAATGAGTAACTTTCTGGGGTGACAGATAGTCAGATACTCAATCTAACAAAATACTGAACAGCTACTTTGATGATTTTGCTTACCAGGATTTCATGTGTAATTGGGATAGTCTAGTTATGTAAGGGGAATTTTTTGATGTAATGGGGACCTCATTTTCTTTTAAAAAAAAAAAAATTGTTAATATTCATGGCCCGAAGGCTTACAAGGATAAGGCCCGAGGGCTTACAAAGTGGGGACCACATTTTCTACTTGTCATTCTAAATTGGTGTGGCAGTGGAGTCAAACGTATCTCGTAATTTTTGTTTAGCACTGACGTTTACAGATAAAAAAAGTCAGATTTCGTAATAAACCAAGTGAAAACTGATTATGTTCTTTTGTGTGCGTTCCTTAAACCAATCCACATCACCCAGCAAGTGTAGCCTGTGACATTCTGAAGTAGTGATGGATAAGGAACGAGTGCATGGCAGCTGGAGCAAAGTGTGGATCTTACTAGCTCGGATTCCAGTAGAAGATATCATTGGCGTAGTTCTGAGGGAGACTATCACGAAGGCTAGAACAGTGATCTAGAGAAAATTAGGGGTAGCTGGGTGTTTACGGAGTTTTAGAAGTGTTCACTGTTTGGGTAGGGAATTGTGTTAAAATGGCGACCTTATAAGACATATCGACAATAATCACAATCAGCTTTCTAGCAGCACCACTGTCAGCTGTAATTCCACCTTTACCTGAGACCCTAGCCACAAAGAATCTACCTTTGGCTCCGTCACTACTGTCACCACCTAATTGCAATCGTTACTACCTCTCCGTATAGATGAGAATTGTTGTTGTACTTCTGGTCGAAACAGTAACTAGTGTGATCCACAAACAAGGGCGTTATAAACCATTTTTGAAGGCTGTTCCTCGAGACGTCTCCCCCTCCTTTTTATAAATAGTTTCAACGTCCTAACTGATCATAGAACTCCTCCTCAACAGTTGCTCATCCTGCAGCTAAAATTAGTTGTCATTCCACTTACTGATCATACTAATCGTTAACTTTTATCCTTTGCGTAAAAAAAGTATATGGAATGGGAGTCTTTTAGTCATGTGTTGATTCATTGTCAATTTTCATTTCCATTGGGTATATTTTCACAGGTCAGCTTCTGTAGAGTGGGTGGTTCTTGAGTTGGTTCGTGATCTAAAGTAAACTAGGGTCTTCCTCTCAGGCTAGTGGTTATGGAATCGTCGCATTTTCAGGGCCAAGCTCAAAATGTGGATCACACTATTGACTATTCTTGACATCAAAGGACTTCTATACCTTTGGTGTTAGAGATGGCAGGATTACAGGAGCATCCCATTTGCGGCCTTTGTTGTAGTTTTGATGTTTGTTTAGTTTAGTCCTTTTGTTGCCTTCTGTTCTGTTGCACTAGTGTTAATCTGTCTGCAGTTGTTTCTTTTTGTGTTGATGTTTAGGGAATAGGATAGCTCATCCCTTGGAGTGTCTGTACTTCAATTTTGTACCTTTTTTTATTTTTTATATTTTATGAATGAATAAAGTGATCGTTTACCTCTAATTCATGTTATAAACCCTGATTTTTAGCATTTTACTCTAATCTAATAGTGGAAATATCGATGAGGGTTCTTCATTTTGTGTACATGAAGGTCCATTACCAAAGTATCCCAATAAAAAAAATATAATGCAACACATTGGCATACAATATGAATATACTATACAGTTTGGTTCATTGCGTTTCTAATATCAATCATAGGCCTCCAACCTTAGAATTTATTATCTCTTCAATGCGAGGGAGATGTTCAACAGAATTGATATGCATATTGCAAAATCAGTGACACTTAATACATGAGCTAGCTCAAATTTTTTCTTGTATTTATTTGAAAATTTGTGTTACTTTATTTTATAAAACCAATAGTAAAATGTATTGTATGTTTGTAGGTTCGGGATAGGCTTCTTAAGTTCATGTTAGCAGCATTTCAGCGATCTCCAGAATTCATCGCATTGTTGAAGGTTCATATCTATTTTTATTCTTTTTGGCTGCAAAACCTTTATCTTAAATCAAAAAATTGATTATTTGTGTTGTGTTGATGGTTCTTTGCAAGTATATCGACCACAAAAAAAGGAATGACACAAGATTCTTTTTATTGTCTATATTTTACTATGTTACCAACATTATAAAAGTGGAACATAAATACTCTTCTGGTAAACAAACTCTTTAGTGTGTTCTCTTAAGTTTATTACGTGATGTCGATATACTACTACTAAACAAGTAGTATTGGTACTCCATTAACTTCTTTTTTTAGAGGTTAACGAGCTTCAGTAAAAGAGTTGTTAAGGGATGTGGTATTTGTGGTAAAAAACACAGCTAAAGACATAACAAGACAACAAAAAAGCAAATACAAAGCTACAACATCACACAATACTAATTGATGAAAATTAACATATGAATTAGAGTATATTTTATTTTAAGAATCTTATGTTTTAGGAATAATTTGCTTTGATTTGTTTGTGAAGACAACTATTTTCTGTAATTTAGAGTGTCGTTGTTAACAACCAATCTTTCAAAACCTAACTTACACTTCTATTCACAGATTAGTATAGTGATAGTAAGGGAATCAATCCACCTCGAAGTTGCCAACAGATTAATATGGAAGAATTAAAAACAATCTATCTAGAGAATAATGGGATAAAATTTGAATATACGAATACTAAACTACTATGCAAAACATGCAAATTAAACTAATGCAAAAATTAATAGATTTACTAATATGCAATGAAGAATCTCAAGGAAAATTAATCCACTATTGTATTAAGAATAATTCTTTACTCTTGTTTCAACATGTTAACTAACTAATTACTAATTAGATTTTTTTTTTCTAAGAGACAATGTAAATATTTAGCTTTGAACACACATGTTGATTATCAATCATTGATTACTCATTTATAATATCTTCTATCACAAAAAATGTAAGACTTTGTGATAATTTTATGTATCGCATTGAAGTGATTACAAATATATCCCGAAATCTATAGCAAGAAGCTAGAAACTAGAAAAATATGTGAAAATACTGTTTTATTTAGATTTTCACAACCATAATCATTACCTTTCACCTTCCCATCTCATGTTGGTGACAATAGATCATAAACCCATAATCAATGAAATGAAACATAAACAAGACTAATTGCAGAGAATCATAATTAAAAACAATGGCTTCATCATTTCTCTTGAGAGAAGATGATTAGCCTAACGACATACTAGAATCGTCAATCAAAATATTTAATTAAAACATAACGATTATTGAAAAATGATAAAATATTGATTACACCTATTTCAGCCTACAAGGGTTTGAAATGTCAAAAACCAAAGATAAATTCATGGCCATCACTTATGGTATTTATATCCCTCCTCATAATGTCTAGATATAACCAGAATATATGTATCTGCGAATGAGCCTTTGGCTCAATCGTAGAACCCCTCTCACATAGTGGAGAGGTTGTGGGTTTGAAACACGTCAGCAGTTGATTGTTGATATAAGTTTCCATACGTAATATTTAAAGGGGTAGGGGTCCCCTCAACCCCGATTGCCAATGAAAAAAAAAGAATATATGTATCTAGGGTTCCAAATAGTCAAAATAGCTTTGGGCATAATAATCAAATCGTTCTAAGCTTTTGTTGATATTTCCACGTTGGATTTATGCCTTCAGAAGCTTCAACCAAATTAAATCCCAGTTAGTCAACTTTACAGTGTTGTTGGCACTCCTTAGCAACTAATCAGTGTTGGCAGCACTTATCTGAGCACGGGCCACCACAGGCTAATTACGCCAAACCTGTAGGGAGAAAATGAAGTTGTGGCCCCGATTTGTATGTGGGCGTGAGGGGCCAATCAGATAATGCCATGTGTCTATAAATCGATTAAGTAACTAATGTCCACTAGGGTTAACTACACCCATACAGAAGTTATATTTTCTAATGACACGTTGGTGTTTTGTGATTGGACCCTTGTGCCCATATACAAAATTGGGCCACAACATACATTATTTGAAGCCGACAAACGCGCTACAAGCAACGTTGTTTCTGAATAGCAAAACCAATCGAAAACATACTCATTCGAACCAATAGTTATGACATTACTTTTTGCACCATTCTGATGAGCTCAACCGCTTCTGATGCTAGGATCTAGACCCTGTCGAAGGCAAACGAGAGAAACACATTAAACGCCTACTACCATCTATACCAAACATTCCTTTAGCAAAACTGCCTTTATCAGTTGTGAGGGATATGTTACTGGCATACATCAGGTCATTTCCTATAGGGGACGTCTTGTGGGCGAGATGATTTACACGCCCAACACCTACTAGATGCTATGAGTGGGTCTGCATCCGCTGTAGCCACAAACTTTATAAAAACTTTGACATTGATTGTGAATTTATGGTTATAAGGTCGATGCCCAGGAGTCTTGGTAGAATTTATAGCTAGTACGATCTTACCCACTCTTTAAGCCAAGAAACGAAATTCGCCCAATAGCTGTGGGTATGGTTTGGCGTCGTCTGGTGTCTAAGATTACTATGAAAAGAATTACTAAATATATGTTCTCATTACCTGAAAGATTGTCTGTTTGGGGTTGGTGTGCCTGGTGGAGTAGAGGCAGTTTTGCATGCTGTCAAAGTTTGTGTATGCCAACAAGGATGACACATCTCTCACTATGTTACTTGTAGATTTTCAGAAATCTTTCAACCTTGTTGATCGAACCGCTATACTATAAAAAGTACGCATTTATTGCCCGTCCAATTCTCCATTGGTAGAATATATTTATTGTTAATCTGCGTGATTATATTTAGGGGCGTATTCATATTTGGTCAACAGGTGGGATCCAATAGGATTTATGTTCAGGAAGCAGTTGAATTGTTTGACTGCAAGCTCCGGAAAAGAAACACCAAAAACGTCCACTACCATCCTTCTGAAACGATTGAACCAACAGTTAAAAGATCCCCCTGCTGGATCCTAGCTGTTGACCAAATATGAGTAGGCCCCAAATGTAATCGTGCAGGTTGTCAATAAAGATATTCGACCCATAGGGCAATGAATGTGTACCTCTTTTAACATAACGGTTCGATCAACAAAATTGAAAGCATTCTGAAAGTCTACAAGGAGCAGAGTAGGAGATGTGTCATCCTTCTTGGCACAAACCAAACAATTGCAATGCAAAACTGCCTCCACTCCATCAGGCACACCAACCCCAAACTGAAAATCCTTCAGGTATGAGACCATATCTTAGCAACTTCTTTCGTAGCAATCTTGGACACTAGACGACACCAAACCATGCCCACAACTCTTGGGCCGTTACATGACTTAAGGAGTGGGGTAAGAGGCGCACTAGCTATAAATTCTGCCAAGACTCGTGGGTAGCAACCTTGTAACTATAAATTCACAACCGGTGTCAAAACTTCCATAAGGTCTTTGGCTACTGCGTATGCGGCCCCACTCATAGCATCTAGTAGCTGTTGGGCGTTTAAACTATCTCGCCCACAAGACGTCCATTTAGGAAATGACTTGATGCATGCAAGTAACACATCTCTTTCAACTGGTAGAGGTGGCTCAACTAGAGAAATGTCTGGTGGACGCTTCAAGTGTTTCTCTCGTTTGCCTTCGACACATCTGAATCCTAGCATCAGAAGTGGTTGAGCTCCTCAGAAGGGTGCAAAAAGTAATTGGTTTTATTCAAATTGATAGCAATGTTATAACTATTGGTTCGAATGAGTATGTTTTCGATTGGTTTTGTTATTCAGAAGCAACGTTGCTTGTAGCACGTTTGTCCTCCGCTTTTATGTCATTCCTCAAATTTATGAATAAAATTTCCTCTTTATTTTGTTTTTTGTAAGGGATATCTAATATTTTGATGTAAAAATATTCCATGTTATGTCTTTACTGAACTTATATATTGAAACGTTTGTCAGAAACCTATTATTGACAGACTTGGAGAAGCTTACGACAGTCCAGCAAAGGTCTACATCTCACCTCTCTTACCAAAAGTTCTGGCTTATCCCGCAGTTACATTTAGTCATAATCCATCTGTTTTGCAGACAGAACTAGCATTACAGTTATGTTGGGCCGTTGGAGAGCACGGAGGTGGAGGTGGAACACACAAGAATGCAGCTAGAGAGCTTTTTGAAAGCTTAGAATTACTTTTGTATGAGAACCTTTCATCTAGGTTGGTAATCCTATGGTTCATTCTATTGTCAGATTTACAGGGTTGCTGGTTAAGTTAAATATTTGACATGTTTTGTTGTCTTATTCCTATCCACCACCTGAAAAGTCGTCTGGGTCTAAGCCAGGATTCTACTCATAGCTCCAATGGTGCATCTTTTAGAAAATCATCTCAAGCCAGGCTTCTATGTTTTGTTGTTACTGCTATCGCAAAGCTTGCAACATACCATCGTGAGTTACTACCAAGGGCACGTGTATCTTTGGCGAAGGTCCATTCATAACTTAAAGCGGTAGAAGGTTTAGTAGTTTGCATCATTTAAAAGCTTGCATGTCTGATACAAATTAACTTCAACTATAATTTTAACAGGTAGCTCGTTCTCGAACTTCAGACATGAGGGTCTGGAGGCGTGCTCATGATTACTTGGCCCTGATGAATGAGCCAGCAATTTGTACATCTATTTTAGGACCTGCAGGTAGCTCTGATAGAAGTCCTGGCAATGTAGACTGGAGTAGTGGCGGCTCCAAGATGATTGCTCATATTCCGTTTTACATTCTAAATGAACAAGAAGGTGATAACTGATCTCATGTTAGAAATTTGGAGTAGAGAATTGTCTGTGCATATAACTATTTAAGTAAATACAATCTGAGAGCTTGATCTGATAGTGTCTCTTCCTATAATGCCTATGTATCAATGTATGCTTCCAAGCATTAGCTTGGTTGCTATTTAATGTGATAGTCAACATCTGTTATTAATCAAGGTCTTCAATGTTTCTTCTCATTTCAGGTCCACCATTCCATGATTTTTCATTCGCAGACATACTCCCAAGCGTAGGATGACAATCTGTTTGATTTAAGGATGCAAACTCTGGTGTACAGTGTAAAAATTGAGAATCCTTTACTCTGGAGCAGGGAAGATTGTGTTTACCCTGCATTACATAATTTGCTAATATCTTCTAGTTACTTCGTATTTTTCTTGGGGGACTGGAACTATCACAAGAAGAATACTTGATATGCTTGGTGTTCTTTTCAGTTCCATACAATCTTAATGTAAAAATTAATGTTCATCGTCTACATCCAACCCGAAATCACCAGCTGGTGGTCCTGGTCATGTAATTCTACCTTCCAAGAGGTCTTCAAATCGAATTTTTCTTGTATCATGTATGGATCCTGCAAAGATTTTACTGACAGGGTAGGTGCCTAGCCTCCATGCTAATTCTGTTTCCAACACCCAGGATTGTTTAAAGGGTCTGGGAAATTATGTTCTACTCCAGTCTCAACAGAAATTTGTTTGATTGAATGGATAATCTTAATTTGCAGGGTATGACAAGATCACTAGTTTCTGATGTTTGAAGGTAAAATACTTGAGATTTACAGTGCAGTATTGACCATGAATCCACCCTTTGTTTGGTCAAATGGATATATAGGTTAATTCTGTCAGGAAGTTCCTTTATAAATATCGTTAATCAGTATATATAGGTTTCTGAAAACCCACACCAAAAATCCGATCCGAATGGTTAATAGGACTTTACATTAACTCGGTTTAGGTGTGAATGTAGGGTAAAACTGGCCCAAATCGAACCGTGGCCACCCCTTAACAGTCTTTTGATATGGTTGCTACTTGCTAGGTCTTCCTGTGACCTTAAATTAACAGGCATGAGGTTGGAGTTCAACTAGATTATTACTATATGGGTGGATGGTTTAACTAATGGTGTGGAAGGTCTATTTCATCAACCCATGTAACCTTAAACCAGATATGTATATGCACATACAGATCTCAATTCAATCTATAGAAGGGGTAGGGGAAGAAGCATGTTTTCAGAAATTTTGTTGTTGAGTCTTGTGGAGAAAATTTTCATGTAGCACGACATTATTTGGGACTCTCACACCGCATAGTACAGACAGTAGATGTTTACAGATTGGAATTTTCTACAATGGTATGGGAGCTAGTTGAGAGCCTAGGTGACCAGATCTTATTGTTGGGCACAACAAGTTCTACATCAGTATCTTCAAATGAATTAGGGGTGAAAAGAAATTGTATATATTTTTTAACCAAAATGTCTACAAGCTTGGAAAGATTTGACATGGAAGATGGAACTATAACAACCACCCTACCTTGTCCATAAAAATTTAATCATTGGAGTGGACCTTTTTGGGTGGTGCCAAAAAGGTCGTTACAGTTTTCATACAGACTACAGAGTGTATCCCATATCCCATATTGATCAATTTTACAGTTTTTGATGAACCTGGCCACCCCTTAACAGTCTGGCATGATGCTAGAAGGTCTTTCTGCGAAGGCACGAGGTTGGAGTTCATCAACTAGATTATTACTGTATGGGATTCCTTCATTCCATATCAAACACCAAAAAAATAATCTATCAACACCTTTGCATCTTTTAGGCTGAATAAAAGAGTGCTAAGGTTGGTTTCTCCGAGATCTCATCCAAAGTAAAACTAAGGGCCATTTTGCTGATACACCCTGATTGTACCAGCCGATTTGTCAATACCACCTATGTTTGCAAAGAATTGGTCCATCCACCTTTTAACTGTCTGACTCAGTTAAAGACCACAGTCAACAGCATTTGACCAATTCATAAACTAGGAACTTACAATAATACCCTCATTTTTTAAAATTTCGAAACTGCCCTTTTTTAATCTAAACCGTAGATCTACCTTATATATCAAGATGTAATCTGTGCCGTCGATGGTTGGTAGGAATAGACCATCTTACCCTTACTGAAATAAAACTTAGAATACACCCCATTCATCTTCTTCTTCACTTAGCTAGTATCTCTCTCCCTCCAATGCTCACCATAGAATTCTAGGGTTTTGTACAATTAAATTTGGGGATTTCAACAATTGTTACTAATCCTTGAAGTTTAAAGTATTTTCTTACTTGATAATTAAGCTTACGCGTACCAACACTCAATTTCGCATCGATTCAGGTAACACACTTACCCTTGTTATACCCATGTTGCATGTTTAAATCATGATGCATATTCTTCGAATCTAATAGTGAATCTGTTGTTAGTGATGAATACTTGTTAGGTTCATCATTTAAGAGTGTTCATCATTTATGTGATAAACTGCTTGCAGGTAGATTTTTTTTTTTTTTTTTTTTTTGGAATATTGATGCTAGTATCATATGATAAACTGCTAGCATTAAACATGTTTCCTTATTTTACTAGTTATGGTGAACAAGGGTATGTAATGAACAAGTCATGTTTTGTGTTGAAAGATTGATCTAGTTGTTATTTTTCAAACATGGTATGCAGATGAGCTTTATAGAGAACAAGTTGTTATTATACATGGTATGTTGTTAAAGTTATTAATCTCTACTTCATGGATTAAAATCCAGATTACAGTTTTGTATGCTGTTAAAGTTGGTATGCTGTTACAGTTTTTTTTTTCCATTGGACGTACGTACGTCAAAACAACGTACGTACGTCCCTGGACGAGAATAGTTTGCTGCCTGCTTGGACGTACGCACGTCCTAACTAGGTACGTACGTCCAGACCAGTTTTTTTTTTTACATTGGACGTACGTACGTCAAAACAGCGTACATACGTCCCTGGACGAGAATAGTTTGCTGCCTGCTTGGACGTACGCACGTCCTAACTAGGTAGATCTACGGTTTAGATTAAAAAAGGGCAGTTTCAGAATTTAAAAAAATGAGGGTATTATTGTAAGTTCCTACTTTATGAATTGGTCAAATGCTGTTGACTGTGGTCTTTAACTGAGTCAAATAGTTAAAAGGTGGATGGACCAATTATTTGCAAACATAGGTGGTATTGACAAATCGGCTGGTACAATCAGGGTGTATCAGCAAAATGGCCCTAAAACTAAACTCTAGGACTCAAACACACAAACTGGTTGCATTGCATAGCCAAATATCATTATTCCAAAAACAATATATACAGATAAAGAATACAAAACACACATGAAAGACTATGGAAATGAGCTTCCATATATCATTTTTATTCTACAAACTTTTGATATATATGGTCCAAGTATGTATATTATGTACATTCAGCTTCCTTACGAATCTGTTGAGAGAGAAGCACAACACTCCTCAGAAGCAACCAACACGGTTAGCGCTTTTCTTGTTGTCATCTTTATTAGCCCTGTTCTGTATGACATAGTTTGCTACTGCTCTAGCCATAGCCCAACTAGAACTAATAAGAGAAGCATTAGATTCAAATTCCTCAGCAACATCAAACACAGTTCTCTGTGTTATGATACAGGAATTTTTATCTTTCTTGATGACAGTGAAGATATTTTCATACAAGGTGAACCCCATATCCAGCCATCCTCCTTCTATATGGCGTACGACCTTTGTGCGTGTCTTATTGTCAATCTTCATGAACTTCTCATTCCATGTAAGTGGTTGCGGGTTTGCTGAAATTGATATTTAACATGGCAGGAAAATTAGTAAATGCATGGATATGTAGTACTATCATATTGATTACGTATAATTGTGCCCTCGAACGAGATAATGTGTGCAGAAGTTTATAATATGTGTACCTGGAACAAGATAATTACGTATAATTGTGCCCTCAGTTCCATCGCCTTCTAAGACATCAATCCTTTCGTAACGAGTAGGCATTAGCTCGACAATAAGGCGAGGAAGATCAGGTGAGCTATATACAGCCCAAATTTCATCTGCTGAAACTGCAACTTCATACTCACTCTCCACATGACCTCGCATTTTCTTGTTTGTAGTTTTAGGTTTTTCTTTATATCAAACCAAGAGGTTGATCAATATAAATTTTGTAGATAGGGTCCTTGTATATATATCCATTCTCACATTTTTTAAATTAATATTGTGAAGTAAGGAATACACAAACCCATTATTATCTTTATCAAAAATAAATAAATAAAAACCCATTATATATTATATATTTCCGCAGACCGCAGGCGGGGGTTTCTTGTAGTTGTAGACATTAATTTTTGTTTTTCTTAGGTTGTAGACATTAGTTTTGGAAGTCTATTAAACCCCTTGCGTAAAAGACGATTTGTTGATTAGAATTGGTACAGAATTGTTGGATGTTTAAGTTCTTTTATAAATATAGGGAAGCAAATAGTCTGACAGATGCACTGGCTGTTTTCGCAAACACATAAAGCAAAGATGATTATTTCATGTGTAACACGAGTAACGCCATGTGTTACACTAAAACAACTCTTCATACCATAATTTAAAAGATCAACTCTTTTAAATAATAAACAAAAGACCATGCCGAACATTTTTAATATATGTAATTATGTATATATTATTCTATTAATGAGAAAAAAAAAAAAAAAATGGGTTGAAAGTGTAGGTGTCCATATGGCGTGTCCCTTTGATTCCCATAGAGAAGGATATCCGTACGTAAAGATTACCTTATTGGTCGTTGGTGGAAGATCTTCAAAATTAGATTAATATAATAATAATTAAAAATTTGTTCTTAGTCTGATTAGATGCAGTTTAATTAGATTATGATGAAAAAGAAAACAACAAGGTCTAGAAAGAAAACAAAGAAGGAGAACTAAAAATAATAATAACAAAAAATAAGTAAAATTTAGTGATAGTTTTTGATATTTAGAATAAGTTTTGGTTCTTGATCGTAATCAATTTTCATTTCATTTTATTAGTAAAAAGTGAGCTAATTGATTAGCCAAATACCGACCAAATTGTATTATTGTTTTTTTACAAAAATAAATATTGTAGTCATATTTAGTTCATTCGATGATATAAACACGATTTAATTTCGTTGAAGAACACCTAGCCACATCATCATCATTGGAGAACACCTTACCATATCTTAATAAATTTATTTTAATTAATATGTAGTTCCACTTATGTGCACGCATGTATAATTGTAAATAACATGATAAATAAAAAAGAGATTTTTGGACATACCCCATTTGAAAGTCGAAATTTGAGATACCTCCATTTGAAATTTTTTTTTGAGATACCCCCTATTTTCAGATGTGGTGTTATCTTAGCCGTTCATCATAAACTAACCTACGGCTGTAAAAAGCTTCTATCTTGAAATGGGGTATCTCAAATTTTTTTTTTTCAAATGGGGTATCTCAAATTTTGACTTTTAAATGGAGGGTATGTCCAAAAATCTCAAAAAAAAATGTTCATCAGTCTAAATTAAATTATAACAATTCTAAATTAATAATTTTTCTTCAACTGTATTTAGATCTGATGTGTTAGTTTAATTAAAAAATACAAGTCTCTAACTGTATTAATAATTGCTGGTAGGGCTGGGTATGGTTCGGTTTGGTTCGGTTTTGACAAAAACCGAAGCCAAACAACATAGTACATGTTTTCTAATATAAAAAACTGAAACCGAACCGACTTAATTAATAAATCGAACCGAACCAAAATATTTGTATATAAACCGAAACTAAATTAAACACATACAACTATTCGGTTAACCGAAAAAACCCGAACCAAACATGTTTTTTTATTTTTCAAAATAAATTTTTTTTTTTTTGGGTTTTGGAATTTTTTTTTTTTTTTAAAAAAAAAACCCAGAAAAGGGGGTAGGGGATTAAAATTTTCAATAAAAAATAGAGGGGACATTGGGTCCGAACCAAACATGTTGTTTTATACTGTATACACATTTCAAACCAAAAATGAAAAAAAAAAAAAAAAAAATAGAAACGAAATTGAAACTCACGAATGAAAGTTGAAGAACAGAGATTGACTATCTTGAATGAAGCATAGTTGATGTCTTAATTAACTAATTTGAAGTGGAAGCGAAAAACGTGTAGTAGTGAAAAAAGAAGGATGGAGATGAAGAAACAAAAAAGAATACGTGAAAGTTAACCCTAAGTCCCTTAGAATTTCGTCAATAGTGGGCTGAACTTTAGAGTATTGGCCTGTTATTAGTGGGTTGGACTCTATAATGTTGGCTTGTTATTAGTGAGTTGGATAATTGAATAGGAGATACATGTTCGGTTCGCGGTTTTAACGTGTTTAGGAATTTTGAAACCGAAGCCAAACATGTTACTTCGGTTTTGGAAAAAAATCCAACTGAAACCAAACACTTAAACAGCCTAACACCTTCTAACATGTTCGGTTCGGTTGTGTTCAGGTCGATTTTTCGGTTTTAGTGTTAATTTGCCCAGCCCTAATTGCTGGTGACTTGCTTCATAAAAAATGCTTTGTAGTGGAGCCTCAGTGCAGTCTTTGCCAGGCACCCCAAGTCATGTACTCATTTATTCCTTGAGTGCCCTTTTGTTAAAGCTCTATGGTTTGGATCAGGGCTAGATCCTTTGGGACTTCAGTTGAATATTTCATCCACGGTGGAGTTTGTTATTCATGCAAAAGAATTGTGTGATATTCTTACTGTGATGGAGACTTTGCAATTATTTTAATTGTTGTAGTTCTTTGGCAGACATGGCTGACACGCAACCAGGTTCGCTTTCAGGATCTACATATTCAAAATGTTGAATTTATATGGAGGAAAACGATATGGTTTGGCTCAAGACATTGCTATGGGACTCCTAATCTCGCATCTGGCCTGAAGGCGTCACACCTAAGAATTACAAGAGAAATTGTAAGTCTGTCCAGCAGCTTATACCATGAAGTCTAACTCACCTAGTTCTTCCTCCTGAAATCCTGCAAAACACACTGGTGTTGATGCCGGCGTTAGCACTCCAACGCTCAAGTTAGTATCAAGTGAGGAGGAGAAGAAGATTTAATAAAACAGTGTAGAATAAGTGAAAAAAGCAAACCTTAACCTTAGGGTTTTTACCTATTTATAGAGTGTACTCTAACTAATGTTATGACCATCAGATCTTATTACCTTGATCCAGCGGTTCCTCCTCCTTTTACGTGTAAGCTCCCTTGCCTTATACGTTCTGTCTCTTCTGGTTTATCTGGTACACCTGTCTTCAAGTTCTTCCGTGTGGCTCCTAGTAAAATGAGTAACACGTGTGGGCAGGCATGATAACGCACTTACATCGCCCCCTTCTCTGGGCTGACGGACCTCAAGTCTTGTCGGCCTAGAGAACTATCTCTTTTGTCTTGGAATTTATTGGTGTTTAATTTAGCCAGTCGCTTTTCATCCCAAACTTTGTGGGGATGGTATGGCGCACGACCTAAGATTATGAGCTAAGACAAGATATACTGCCTGTGACAATGTGTAACACGAGTAACGCCATGTGTTACACTAAAACAACTCTTCATACCATACTCTTTTAAATAATTAATAAGCAAAAGACCATGCCGAACATTTTTAATATATGTAATTATGTATATATTGAAACCGGCACGAAGTGGTTTGACATCAATTTTGTGACAAAGTGTCCATGGTTATCTCGCCTTGAGTTCATTGTTAGGAAAACCAAGTTGTACGCACATCGTCCCGAGTCTGTGTTCTCGCGTCCATGTGTCTAAAATAAGTTTTGGGTTTAGGACGTACGTACCTAGTTAGGGCGTACGTACGTCATGGTAGGCAGCAGACTTGTTTTGGTCAGGACGTACGTACCTAGTTAGGGCGTACGTACGTCATGGTAGGCAACAGACTTGTTTTGGTCAGGACGTACGTACCGAGTTAGAACGTTCGTACGTCCAAGTAGTCAGCAAGCTCGGTTCGTGTGGAAGACGTACGAACGTCATATCGACGTACGTACGTCCAAAGTGGGTTTTCACTATTTCGGCCCATTTTCCTTTGTTTCCAACCCTAAGTATAAATAGGGTTTCTCTTCCAAAGAACAAGTTAGTTCTTTGGCCGTCCAATTCATCTAGTATTAGAGTTTGTTTAGGTTTTGGTTTTAGGTTGTTTTTTGGTGATTGAACTCATCTTCTTCTTTCCCATTCATCTTCTTCTTTCTTCTTCCCCATTCATCTTCTCCTTCATTATTGAATAGTGATTTAGCTTCGAGTCTTCTTGTGTGTTCATCAAGAAGTCGAGTTTCCTTGTGTGTTCATCAAGGAACTCTGGTGTAAGCTTGTTTCATAGTTCGGCTTCGAGTCTTCTTGTGTGTTCATCAAGAAGTCGAGTGTCTTGTGCGTACATCAAGGTGCTCTGGTGAAGTCAAGGTGTTAGAGATAACCAGGAGTATCAACTCGCAGTGAGTGCAGGTAGTTGATAGGTTTGTACATCTCTTTTCATCTAGTGGATTTATTTGTTGTCGCGAGGACAACCGTGGACGTTTCCCATATTGGGTTTTACCACGTTAAAAATTTCTGTGTGTTATTTACTTTCTGCATATTGTTTGATCTGCTTGAATATTCAACTGTCATATTAGCACTATTTATAGTTTCTCATATATATGCTATTAATGTGAAAAAAAAATTGGGTTGAAAGTGTAGGTGTCCATATGGCGTGTCCTTTGTTTCCCATAGAGACGGACCGTACGTAAAGATTACCTTATTGGTCGGTCGTTGGTGGAAGATCTTCAATTCGTCAAAATATTAGATTAATATAATAATAATTAAGAAATTGTTCTTCTTAGTCTGATTAGATGCAGTCTAATTAGATTATGATGAAAAAAATAACAACAAGGTCTAGAAAGAAAACAAAGAAGGGACTAAAATAATAAATATAGAACCGTGAAACGGTGGGGACCGACTTTGGGTTGCGAGGGAGAAAGAGAGAGAGAGAGAGGAGAAGGAAGAACAAAGAGGAGTTGAAGCAGAGAGAGAGTTGGGGGGGGGGGGGGGGGGGGCGGGGAAATATGAGAGAAGAAGATAAAAAGAAAAAAAAAGAAATCAAAGTGGACAGACGGACACGAATTTTGGTTCCACCCGAAGTATAATGGACCTCCTAAAGTTGGTCGATAATAAAAAAAAAAGTAAAATTTAGTGATAGTTTTTTATATTTAGAATAAGTTTTGGTTCTTGATTGTAATCTATTTTCATTTGATTTTATTAGTAATAAATGAGCTAATTGATTAGCCAAATTCCGACCAAATTATATTATTGTTGTTTTACAAAAATAAATATTGTAGTCGTATTTAGTTCATTCGATGATATAAACACGGACTTGTTTTCACTGGCTGAAGAACACCTAGCCACATTATCATCATCATGGAAGAACACCTTACCATATTTTAATAAATTTATTTTAATTATGTGCACCCATGTATAACTAAAAATAGCATGATAAAAAAAAAAAATGTTCATCAGTCTTGATACGTAGGATATGCTGATTTGAATATTAAATTATAACAATTCTAAATTAATAATTTTTCTTCAACTGTATTTAGATATGATGTGTTAGTTTAATTAAAAAATACAAGTCTCTAACTGTATTAATAATTGCTGGTGATTTGCTTCTTAAAAATTCTTTGTAGTGGAGCCTCAGTGCAGTCTTTGCCAGGCACCCCAAGTCATGTACTCATTTATTCCTTGAGTGCCCTTTTGTTAAAGCTCTATGGTTTGGATCAGGGCTACATCCTTTGGGACTTCAGTTGAATATTTCAACCATGGAGAGTTTGTGATTCATGCAAAAGAATTGTGTGATATTCTTACTGTGATGTTGACTTTGTAATTATTTTAATTGTTGTAGTTCTTTTGCAGACATGGCTGACACGCAACCAGGTTCGCTTTCAGGATCTACATATTACAAATGTTGAATTTATATTAAGGAAAATGATATGGTTTGGCTCAAGACATTGCTACGGGACACCTAATCTTGCATCAGGCCCGAAGGCGTCATACCTAAGAATTACAAGAGAAATTTCCAACACTATCTAAACACTGTTGATGGGAATTGAACTCAGAACCTCTTACTCGTGGGAATAGTTGAGAGGGATAACAAACCAACTGATCGAGCAATTGTTTGTTAAAATATGTAAGATACTACAACTCATAATAATAACAATATAATGTTTACAAGAAAATAAGAAACAAAAATTACAATTGAATATTTGTATATTGTATTGGATCAAAACACCAATAAATCACTCAAATGCTTAAGATATATTTGTTCAATTTTTTCTTTTAATATTCAAAGTATCAATTCTCTCGATGGAAACTTTAGCTTCTTGACTTAGGAGACATTCACAAATTCATCTATGGTCGCAGTTTTTGCAATGTTATGCAGTTCTTCCTTTTTAGATTTGGTAGTTGGAAATTTGAATATTGTTTTCTCAATATTTTGGAATCAACTATTTTGTTGGAATAACTATATTGTCTCTTCGTATTTTGTATTTAATTTATTTTGTAAAATCTGGGAACATAAATGATGAACAAAAATCATAACCATCGTAGAGAGAATGTTAATATAGAGAATAACATATGTTATGTAAGCTTACTCTTCCTAACTCGATATTTGTTTAACATGGTGTATATATACTTCAATTCTCTTTCCATTTGGACACCTTTTCTATTGTTCAGTTTTTCGCGACATCTAGTTTGGATAGTCTGTAATTGAACCGACATGAGTTTGTGCTCAGTGTTCAATGGTGATCCGTCTTTCGGGTTGGAAAGTAGAGATCTTGAGCTTTCCAACAGTATATGGCACATTTCGTGGTTCCCAGTAGTTAATCAGAAAAATATAGTTTTAGAGTTTTGACAGGTAGTGTAGTCCGGGTAGTAGCAACAAATTGGGCAACAAACAGGTTTAGAGTTTTGACAGACACCACATATATCTTGCGCATTGGTTTTGTTTTTCTCATTATTATTACTTTGGTACTTCTTAATCCGCGGTTATTCTAAATTTATTGTGGAATAGTGCATTACAAGGAAATTAGGTTTGGGCCCAAAATGGCCTAATCTGTTCTCCAGTTTGTTGTTTGTCAGAATTATAAAGCTGTTTTTTCAATATAATATTGTGAACCATGAAATGTATCATATACCGTTGGAAAGTAAGAGAAGTCTACTTTCCAAGCCAAAAGACGGATCACCATTCTAAGTACTGAGCACAAAGTTCTGTCTATTCGAATACAGACTATCCAAACTGAAAATAGCGAAAAACGGAATAACACCTTCATCTTCAACTGTGGGAACCTTACTCAGAGTTTTTGTTTGGATGAAAACCGGATTAAATAAATCACAATAATCATTCCGAAATTACTTTTGGAGGTCTTTTAGTTTCTCGTCATCTTAATTAAGTTGATTTTTTTTTTTTGAATCTCTTACATTCTTGGTTGAATAAAACCATCGATTAAAAGAGAAAAACTAAAACTAATTGATCAAAATGGTTAGTACAAAGTGTTGAACTATATGCAGTGATTAATTAAATCCCAACAACGTCAACAACCCGCAACCTAGATATTCGTGAGAACACCTCTTTTGCAATACATGATCCGTTTTTTCAATGAAGTTAAAGATTACCAAACAATAAACAATAGTATAAGAAGAATAAAATAATAAAGAACAATAACACCAAGATATATATACGTGGTTCGGCAATGCCTATCTCCACGAGGAACAATGAGAAGATTTCACTATAAGAAAAGAAACACCGATTACAATAATCTCCCTAGTATCTTTCTTAAGATCTTAATCTCTCACCTTAAACCCAATACACCCTTGGCTCCCAAAGTTCTCTCTCACTTACTCTTTCTATCTCTATATTTCTATTATTTTCTACTCTCTTGTCTTGTCTTACAAATACCAAGTTACTTCGGTATTTATAGCCTATGGATAGAAACCAAATCCATATAAGATTACTTGTTCAAAACTGAGATAAATAGGAAACCGAGTCCAATAAGAACTCCTGCATATATATGGTTTCCTTAACCAATATAGGAACTGATTCTATAGATCACACCTCTTGTAAGGTATGATCCTATGCACCCAACTATTGCGAGCTAATATACAACAATCTCCACCTTGGGCGAGCCATCGACCAAAAAACAAGATCATTGCAGCTTGAATTTCTTCAAGCACTTTCACATTGGCAAGAATCCTCTTGCCTCAACGCACCTCAAGTGAGGAGGTGCTCCACCCAATCTTTAGCATGTAGAAAGATTGAGCAAGTTCAAACAATGTCTGAACTTCTCAACTGAAACCGACTTAGTAAGACAATCTCAAGCATTCTCATCGTGTGAATCTTCTCAATTGTAATTTCACCCGAGTCAAAACAATCCCGAATCCGATGATCGCGAATATCAATATGTTTCGTTCTTGCATGAAACATTTGATTCTTCGCAACGCAAAAAGCACTCTGACTGTCACATCTTATCATCATAGAACTTTGATCTAACCCGAATGTGCTTACTATTTCCTTCAGCCAAATAGATTCTTTGCAAGCTTCTGTTACCGCCATATACTCCGCCTCAGTAGTAGATAAGAAGTAGCCGTTTGGAGCATTGATCTCCAACTAACTGGTCCTCCACCATAAGTGAAGACGTACCCTGTGGTAGATCTTCGCTTATTTAAATCTCAAGCATAATCAACATCCACATAACCTGAAACACAAGTTTTCCCTTGTTGTCTTTCAAACAAGATACCCAACGTCTTAGTGCCCTTCAGATACTTGAGAATCCATGTCACAGCTTTCCAGTGTGGCTTTCTCGGATTCGCCATGTATCTCGATATTACACTTAGTGCTTGAGCTAAATCAGGTCTTGTGCATACCATTGAGTACATGAGACACCCTACTGCGCTTGCATACAGCTTCTTCTTCATCTCTTCCACTTCAACATTTGTGGAAGGACATTGACTTTTGTTTAAAACAAAACTGTTGTTCAAAGGAGTTGACACGAGATCTGCATCAATCATATTGAAGCGCTCAAGTACCTTTTGAATGTACTTTACTTGTGACAGCCATAACTTTCGCGATTTCCTGTCTCTCCTTATCTCCATACCTAGGATCTTCTGTGGAGAACCAAGATCCTTCATGTCGAATTCCTTGCTTAATAACGTCTTCAGCTCTTTAATTCCAGACATATCCCGACAAGCAATAAACATGTCATCTACATAAAGTAGCAATATGATCACCATCCCATCAACAAACACATGAGTGTACACACAACAATCATAGTCACATCTTCTATACCCAATGTTCAGCATATAAGATTCGAAGCGTTTGTACCACTACCTTGAAGATTGTTTGAGCCTGTAAAGAGACTTCTTTAACCTACAAACCAGATTTTCCTTACCAACTTCAACAACATGTAGATGACTTCCTCTAATTCATCATGGAGAAAAATAGTTTTGACATCTAACTGCTCAAGTTCCATATCTTGCTGAGTAACCAGTGATAGTAACACTCTAATAGAAGTATGTTTCACTACCGAAGAGAAATTTTCATCATAATCAACTCCTTCCTTCTGTGAATACCCCTTCGCCACCAAACGTGCTTTGAACTTTGGTGGTTCTTTCTCATGCATTCCTTCCTTCTTCCTGTAAACCCACTTACAACCAACAATTTTTCTTTCCGCAGGTTTAGGAACCAACTCCCAAACAAAGTTCTTGTATAGAGATTCCATCTCTTCAGCCATAACTTCAATCCATTCTTCTCTTTCGTTACTTTCAACTGCTTCACGATAAGAAGTAGAATCACCTTCACTAATGCTTAAAGCATAATGAACTTTTTCCACGAACCCAAGTCTAATAGGTTCTTTGACTTGTCTTTGGCCCCGGTTCTTTGCTATGCTGTAAGGTTGTTGCTTATCTTTGTTAGATTCAACCTCCTTTTCACACTGTTGTTGTTCTGGCCCATCCTCTTCAACCCCTGCATCTGACTCCTCCACCCGAATAGGAGTCTCCTTGTTGGATATATATACCTTGGTAAGAGGAGATATCTCTGTAGTTGCTTTATTAACAATAGTGTTTTTCTCACCATTCTTCATGTCTTGATTCATAGGCATAGTCTTCTCATCAAACACAACATCTCTACTAAGGATTTTCTTTCGGTTCACTGGATCCCATAACTTATAACCCTTCACTCCCTTCTCGAAGCCGATGAAAATGCATTCATGAGATTTGGGTTTAAGTTTGGTTCTCTCATCACTGGGAATAAGAGCATATGCACTACATCCAAATACCTTCAAAGTAGAGTAGTCTACCGGTTTACCTGACCATACCTCTTCTGCACATCTGAAATTAAGCATCTTGGATGGTGAACGATTAATCAAGTAACAAGCATGGTTAAGCGACTCTGCCTAAAACATCTCTGGCAGACCTGCATGAAACCTCATGCACCTCTCTTTATTCATAAGAGTTCGATTCATCCTTTTTGCAGCTCCATTCTGTTGGGGATTCTTCTTCACGGTAAAATACCTTGCAATACTTTCATCTTTGCAGTACTGTAGAAACTTCCTATCCTTATATTCACCGCCATTGTCAGTTCTTAGATACTTGATTTTTTTGCCTGTTTGATTCTCTACCTTTGCCTTCCACTCCTTGAATTTAGTGAAAGCTTTGGATTTCTCCTTCATGAAGTAGACCCAAACTTTCCTCGAAAAATCATCCATGAAAGTGACAAAGTAACGAGCTCCACCTTTTGATTGAGTAGGTGAAGGCCCCCACACATCTGAGTGAATATAGTTAAGTACTTTTGTACTTCTGTTCTTTGTATCTGCAGCTTTGAAGAGTACTTTAGTTTGCTTTCCCATAATACAATACTTGCAGAACTCAAGTTTACATTCTCCTACACCCTTCAACAATTGTCGCTTGTGTAGTTCTTGCATGGCTCTTTCACTCATATGCCCTAGCCTCAAGTGCTAAAGCTGAGTACGATCTTCTTGTGTAGAAACTGTAGCTCCACCAATTATTGTATTTCCCAAAAGCTTGTACAAATTGTTAGAAAGTATTACTCCTCTCATAACCACAAGTGAACCCTTTGAGACTATGAGATTCTCATACACATGTCCTTTGGCTTTTTGTCCTTTGGCCTTTTGTTTTAGTGTAACACATGGCGTTACTCGTGTTACACATTGTCACAAGCAGTATATCCTGTCTTTGCCCATAATCTTAGGTCATGCACTCGTGCCCCATACCATCCCCACAAAGTTTGGGATGAAAAGTGACTGGCTAAATTAAACACCAATAAATTCCAAGACTAGGCCACCTGGCAGCATGTATTTTAAAAGGAATTGCAGAGCTTGTCAGTTTGACAAAGTATAAGCGACTGACTGGCGGGAATTTGTAATCTAATTACTTGTGGTTGTTACAGTGGTGTTAACCCTAGTGAGGAAGAGCAAAGTAGAAAATACACAACAACTTAACACAATGATTAGACTTAAAATCAGAAGTCTTTGTTCTTTTCAGCAAGTCAACAAAAACTGCATATCCTGTTCAGGAAGATGGTTTAATAAGATTGTCCTTTTGGAGGGTTGACTATAAACAGGTTGTCCTTCCCACTCAAGTTTTCATTGACTCTGTCCTTCTCAAAAGTTACTTGTATTAACAATGTACTTTGTTTTTCTTCTCTGTTGTATGTTGTTTTGACTTTTGAGCATAGGTGAAAAAATCACTGATATCCAACGGAAATTTACAAAATTATCCATTTTTTGGAGATTCAGATTTGTACGGATATTAGATAAAAAAAACAATTTCAAAACCTCCCCATTTGGTTATTTTTCGTATGGATGTATCAGAATATTCGAATTTTATCCGAATTATACGGATTCAACGGATTTATATGATCTTCAATTTTTCTATTATGTAGATTACTTCAAAGAAATTTTCAATAAAGGAAAAAAATGACACAAAGAGAGAGCTAGAGGAATTAGGTTGATTGTTTGTTAAAATTTTAACCACTTCATTTAACTTTTAAATAATTTTCACTTGTTTATAAGTCATAACTTACCTAAGCTTTGATTTGAAATAAAGTAAGGAGGAAGATGATACAGAGAGATCAAGAGGAAGGAGAAAGACGATTATTGTAAGTTTAAGAGTTATTTAATGATTATATCATAAACTTATTATATGGTAATAATATTACTAGAATGCCTTTCCATCACTCTCCCCGGGTTTGAGAAGCTCGTCCACGAGCTAGAATTGTCATAATATATAAAAGTATACAGAAATTTCAACAGTAGGAACAACCACACCACAAACATGTCCGTCGTTACCGTAATTGCTAAGATTACAAGTTGACACAATTTGTGGACCCATTGGAACTTAAGCTAATTAAACTGAAGTGTAGTAATAGGCGGATATGGAATCAAGGCCCAACATGGAATAATAATAATAAGGTATCTCTACAACAAAGAAGCCTAAGGTATTCCATTATCTCGATCACCTCCATTGATATATATTGTGTGAAGCAAAGGAAACCTTCTTCTCTATTCTTATATTAGAAACTAATGGGTCAAACTAGGTTTGGAAACTGAAACTGTTGCATACCAATATGTCATGATTAGTGAAGTAGAACAACTAATTACTTAATTTTATCCAAATTGGGTATTGTTTGGATGAGATACATTGTCACTCTCTTCCATTTTAGTTTATAAGCCAATCTCTTTAATTTAATTGTTATTCTTATATTAGCTTTGTGTTGAATATTGGGTTGCAATAGTTGGGTGCATAGGATCATACCTTACAAGAGGTGTGATCCATAGGATCAGTTCCTATATTGGTTAAGGAAATCATATATGTGCAGGAGTTCTTATTAGACTTGGTTTCCTATTTATCTCAGTTTTGAACAAGTAATCCTATATGGATTTGGTTTCTATCCATATGCTATAAATATCCAAGTAACTTGGTATTTGTAAGACAAGACAAAAGAGTAGAAAAAAATAGAAACATAGAGATAGAAAGAGTAAGTGAGAGAGAACTTTGGGAGCCAAGGGTGTATTGGGTTTAAGGTGAGAGATTAAGATCTTGAGAAAGATACTGGGAGATTATTGTAATCGGCGTTTCTTTTCTTATAGTGAAATTTTCTCATTGTTCCCCGTGGAGGTAGGCATTACCGAACCACGTATATCTTGGTGTTATTGTTCTTTATTATTTTATTCTTATTATACTATTGTTTATCGTTTGGTAATCTTTGACTTCATTGACAAAACGGATCATGTATTGCAAAGGAGGGGTTCTCACGAATATCTAGGTTGCGGGTTGTTGACGTTGTTGGGATTTAATTAATCACTACATATAGTTCAACAAGTGGTATCAAAGCTTAGGTTGGATTTAAGGTTTTGTCAAAGATGACGGAGATTACAGGTGTTCCTGCGAATAGTGACTGTAAGAAACCATCGGTTACTACTCTTGGCGGAGGTGTAAAAGTTGAGATTAAACTGTTTGACGGTAGAGATAATTTTACACTATGGCAAAGGAAGATGAGAAATGTTTTGATCCAACAAGATCTTCATGTGGTTCTTGACGGGAAAGACAAAAAGCCAAAGGACATGTCAGATGACGAGCGGAGCAAAGCAGATCTCAAAGCCATGAGTTCCATCGAACTACATATCTCGGATGTGGTGATGTTTAATGTGATCGAGAAAACTTGTGCCAAAGGAACATGGGAAAAGCTCGAGAAGTTGTATATGGGTAAGTCTTTATCCAATAAACTTTTCTTGAAAGATGAACTCTTGAATCTTCGGATGGAAGAAGGTGGTGATCTTATGGAACATTTAAACTTGTTCAATAAGTGTATCACAAATTTGCTACAGATGGATATGAAGTATGACGATGAAGACAAGTCTTTGTACCTGCTCAGATCTTTGCCTCCATCTTTTAAGCATTTCAGAACCACATTGATGTTTGGCAAGGATCTTTAAAGTATGATGAAGTTGTTCAAGATATAATCTTTCATGTGAAGATGAATAAGAACACAGGTGAAGACTCTCAAATAGAAGGACTATATGTCAAGAACTCTAATCAGAGGGGCCGAACAAATAAGAGAAGTAGCAAATCCAAAGGCAGGGGCAGATCTAAATCCAGGGATAAAGAAGGTTGCTTTGAATGTGGTGCGACAGACCACTGGAAACGAGATTGTAAGAAATTTAAGGAAAAGAAGAAGAAGGCCGAAAATTCAAATTCAGCCAGCGTTGTTACAGATGATAGCGACGGAGAAATTTTTGCAACTTCTTCAGGTAATGATATTTCTTCGCCTTGGATTTTAGATTGTGGCGCTTCTTATCATATGTGTTCAAATGAAGACTGGTTTGACACGTTTGAGAAAAGAAAAGGCAACATAGTTTTTATGGGGAATAATTCCAGTTGTAAAGTTTGTGGAATCGGTACGGTAAAGTTGAAGATGCATGATCAAATTGTTAAGACTCTGGGTAACGTGAAATACGTTCCTACACTAAGGAAGAATCTTATTTTCCTGGGTTATTTGGATAAGAATGGGTACACATACAAATCATAACCACAAGAATGGGTACACATGCCATAGTTTAAAAGAGCAACTCTTTTAAATAATAACCAAAAGACCTATATGCCGAACATTTTTAATATATGTACTTATGTATATATTATGCTATTAATGAGAAAAAAAAATTTGGGTTGAAAGCATAGGTGTTTCCCATAGAGAAGCACCGTACGTAAAGATTACCTTATTGGTCGTTGGTGGAAGAAGAGATCTTCAATCTGTCAAAAAAATTAGATTAATATAATAATAAGATAATTAAAAATGTGTTCATCTTAGTCTGATTAGATGCAGTCTAATTAGATTATGATGAAAAAAAACAACAACAAGGTCTAGAAAGAAAACAAAGAAGGAATAATAATAAAAAAAAAAAGTAAAATTTAGTGATAGTTTTTGATATTTAGAATAAGTTTTGGTTCTTGATTGTAATATATTTTCATTTCATTTTATTAGTAATAAGTGAGCTAATTGATTAGCCAAATGCCGACCAAATTATATTATTGTTTTTTTACAAAAATAAATATTGTAGTCGTATTTAGTTCATTCGATGATATAAGGCTATAAAACATGTGGTGCTATTTGATTATGTGTTTTACTCAAATATTGGTTTGTGTTGCTTGTGGGGCTTTTCTCTTTGTTCCATTTATTTTATTTCATTGATACTCAAAAAGACTTAAACAAAAAAAAAGACAAACACGTTGCAAATTGCGCTGTGAGTCTTCTATTTATCTAATTTTTGTTTTTTTGTTTTTTGTTTTATATAATATCACACGTATAAGTTTAGTTCTCTACATGAGGTTTTATTATTATTTTCTTTTTATTATTTAAGTATATATTTGAATATAACCCTTATATAAAAGAATAGTATCATCATTTACATTAAAAAAAATCTTAATAAATTTATTTTAATATGTAGTTCCACTTATGTACACGCATGTATAATTCAAACATTTTTCTTCAACTATATTTAGATATGAGTTAGTTTAATTGAAAAATACAAGTCTCTAACTTTGGGATATTGAATTACTGGTGATTTTACTTTTTTTTTTTCTCAAAAGGACAATTAAATTTTAGGGTAATTTCCCGAATAAGCACAACTATAGTGTTCTTTTTCCCCAAAAACACAACAATAGATCAAAAATTCTTGAATAGGCACAAATATTCTTTGACTTGAAATTGTTTTGTCTTTTAGCCATTTTTTGTTCCTATTTTGCCTTTTAGAGTGACATGTGAGAAAATTCTTTCTTATTTATTTCTTTTGTCTTTTAGTTTAATTTTTTTTCTACTATGCCCTTTGCTATATAATTAATTAATTATGATTATTGTTGGATTTTGGACTGATGTGCCACCTAGTCAAATTAAGAAGGATCACCTTTGATATTTCTAACCCTATAGGTTGGTTACTTATATATACTATAAAACCCTAAATATCTTCTAGAATCACTTGTATATGTGGCAATAGTTGTTTGATGAATTAATAGGCGAGTTATTAAAGCAGTAACATTTTAGGGCGGATTTTTAGAGATATCAGACGAACAACTTCAAAACCCTTTTCAATTTCACTCCACAATCATTCCCTCTCATCTATTTTTTGTTTTTTTTTTTTTACGTCCCTAACCGTTGACACATTATTTGACTCCACAACCATGATCGTGTTATCTATTTCTCTTAAACAGTTTAACCAAATCAAAAAATCACATCAAATATATCTCTACATCCACATATAAATAACAAGTTGGGTTAACTTTATAGTACTTCAAAGTATTACTGGTTGTAGAACACTATTTGTTACAAATACAATATAACCTTCTACTATAAGCAGTTGCTACTCTAGAATACCCAATATATCTGCTACATTACATACCGAAAGCTACTCTAGAATACCCCAGTAGAAGGTTATAATCATGAAACAAAGCAATAATTTAAAGTAATCTAATCTGCTTGAGGTTATAATATGGTATGCTTGAGGTTGACTACAACTCAAAGTGGCCATATTCCTTTTGCAGCATTACATAAGGAGTCAACCATGTCCAAGAAAGCTTCATAAAATGTTACTAGTTTTAAAGCACAATCTGCTACAAATGCAATACAGTCTGCTATCTAGACTACCTACTAAATCGCCTACATTACATATTGAAATCTACTCTAAAATACCCTAATACAAGCTTATAATCATGGAATAATACAATAATTAAAAGGAACAAAAGAAATCTAGTTTGCTTGAGGTTATTATCTGGTCTGCTTGAGGTTGACTATAGCTCGAAGTGACCATGTTCTTTTTGAACCATTACATTAAAAGGAAACTGTAACACCCCGGGTCGGCAGGTGGTTTGTCGAGGGGGTGGATCCTACAGCATCTAAGAGGGGGATGTCCTGACATTGGAATATAGGTATAGATCCGTCATATATTATCATCGAGGCCTTTTGGGCTCACTTGGCTCCAGAGTTCGAAAGAACTCCAGAGTTAAGCGTGCTCGGGTGGGAGTAGTCTCAGGATAGGTGACCTCCTGGGAAGCAAACTACTGCCCATAAAACCCCACACTGTCGGATGTCCGCAATGGCTATGTGGGGACAGTATCGGTGGTGATATAGGTCGGGTTGCTACAAATGGTATTAGAGCCGACGATGGTTCTCTTGTCGAGGGTGGGAGAGTATACTGGAAAGGTGCCTAGTCCGGTAAAGGGGTGATGGTTGCGCCGGGTACTCGTCTCCCGAGGGGCAGGGAATGTCGGAGATCTGGGGTAATATATTAATTCCAGAGCCGAGGACAGCTCTCCTCTAAGATGGTGGGATTGTAACAACCAGGGTCCGCAAGTGATTTGCCGAGTGGGTGGATCCAACGACACCTAAGAGGGGGATGTCCTGACATTGGAATATAGGTATGGATCTGTCATATATTATCATTGAGGCCTTTTGGGCTCACTTGGCTCCAGAGTTCGAAAGAACTCCAAAGTTAAGTGTGCTCGGGTGGGAGTAGTCTCAGGATAGGTGACCTCCTGGGAAGCAAACTACTGCCCATAAAACCCCACACTGTCGGCTAAGTGGGGACAGTATCAGTGGTGATATAGGTCGGGTTGCTACATAAACCATGTCCAAGAAGCTTGAAGAACATCATCAACTATTGTTTGGAACCCCTGTGAAGCTTGAAGAACGTCATCAACTATTGTTTGGAACCCCTGTAAAGCTTGAAGAAGAACATCAACTTCTTATAATTCAAATGAATCCCAAAAACCATCATATATTTACATGGCAGAAAAAATCCCATCTACTTCTATAAAACTATTACTTCTAGCAGATAGTGGTGTATGTGTAGCAGATGTACTTTAAATTCTAGCAGATGTACTTGGAATTCTAGGAAACAAGGGAATAAAGTGGACTGGAGGTTCAAGAATGTATACACCATTAGGAGGAGGGGTTTCCAAAACTACAGGGTCGTTTGCATGCCCCTTTCCCTTGACTATCATCTCATAACTTTGGTCTTGAGTAGGAGTCTCTCAAACCTATATTATTTTAGAATATGAATAGGTTTGGTGGATGTACAGTGAGAGGAGTAATCATCAATCCTTATTCTTGACTCATCATCCACATATCCAAGCTCTTTTCCTTTTGACTACCAAATCAAAAAAAATTACATTGAATGTATTATTTTTGCATCCACATAAGTTGGATTAGTATCACAACTTTATAGTAGATATTTAAAGTAGTATTGGTTTCAGAGCACTATCTGCTACAAACACAATGTAATCTGCTATTGTCAAATACTGCTACTATACAATACCCATTTTATCTGCTACATTACGGATGAAAGCAACTGTAAAATACCTCAGTACCAGGTTATAATAAGGGAACAAAATAATATAAAAGAACAAAAGTAATCAATGATCTACCATTCCTTAAAAATCACCAGCTTGAAAAAAATCAAATCTTGAAAATTTTTGAGGAAAATCACTTCTTAAAAAATTTAATAATCAAAGTTTGAGAAAAATCACATCTTGAAAATTTTTAAAACCAAAGCTTGAGAAAAATCACATCTTGAAATGTTTAAAATCAAAGCTTTATAGAAAACTCACATCTTAAAAAATTTAAAAATCAAAGCTTTTAAGGAACAAACAACCCCATACTTGAATGGATTTGAACCATATCAAACTCTATCAAATTCAATGCGAATTTGTGTGTTAAATGCCCATTGAAGAGTAAAAATCAGATTATACAATGAGAACTTGTTGTTACTTGAATGATGGTAAAAACAAAAAATACAAAGTGAAGAAGTGAAGGACAAAGAAATGGTAAGAACAAATTGAAAGAGAAAAAAAAATTGAAAGAAAAATGGTTTTAAGATTTTAGGAAGAACAAAGAAGAGAAGAATAAAGTGAAAGAGGAAGAAGAAGATGAGTTGTCTTAAGGTTTAACAATATCAATGGTTAAGATGGAAATATGAAAGATCAAAGGGATAAGGTTTTTGTGAATGTCATTGTCATGGTGGAGAGAGAGAGAGAGTTTAATGATAAGCACATATAAGAGAGAAATTTGTTTTGATGTTGAAAGGTGGAATATTAGGTGAAGGTGTAAGAAAGGTAGAAGTGTCATTGATATTTTATTGACTGGATATTGTGCTTGTTTGAGAACAAAGGTTGCCTTATTGTGTTTTTGGGAACAAACACTCTAAAGTTGTGCTTGTTCAGGAAATTACCCTAAATTTTATTAAAGAGAAAAAAGATTACAAGTGATGTTTAGGAATTATCCCAAAGTGATTTTACACTTTCCCCTTGCCGGCAAAGTGTAATGAACTCTATTCATCATGTGGTCATTACCTCTGCGCCATAGTTAACTTTGCAGCTGATTTTTTTAGCTAATAATAGTGTCATTAGGTACTAAAGTTGTATATGTGGCAAGGCATCCACTACTTAATAGATTGGAGAACCCCATGTCAGTTACTTAATAAGGTTGCTAGCTGGTTCAGTTGGGGTGCCTACGATGTCACACTGCAGACTTTTCCTTTTCCTTTGTTCTATTCTTTTAATATATTTTTTTTCTTATCAAGGAAAAAAAACCCCCTCTCTATTTATTATTATCCACATCAAAATACGTAAATTTTTTTTAAATAAAACAAATTTTATTGATAAAAATTTGAGGAATTATACAAAGTTAGATGACAAGCGCGCTGCGCTGCATGCCCTTTTTGAATAGCAAAACCAATCCTACAAAATACATATTCATTGGAAAATGTCGTCATCACATTTCTATTCATCACTTTATGTACCTTCCTGAGAAGTTCAACTGCTTCTGGTGGTAGAAACCCAAAAGATTCAAAAACAAAAGAAATGAAACAATGTTGGTTCGCTGCACATGTTCCCTCGTGTTTCCGTATTAATCATGGCCCAAAGGCTTACAAGGACAATGCCCAAAGGACTTACAAAGACAAGGCCCGAAGACTAATGATGCTACCACCTAAGCGTCCACACCGCCACCTTGTAACTCGAGTAATTCTGCTACCCACGAACTTGCTTTTGGTGAAGAACACCTAGCCACATCATCATCATGGGAAAACACCTTACCATATCATCATCATAAGAGCATGAGACTCCTAATCTCACATTAGGCCCGAATGCTAACCCACCTAAGAATTACAAGAGAAATTCAATTCCCCCAAATACTGTTGATGAGAATTGAACTTAGAACCTCTCACTTGTGGGAATGGTTGAGAGGGATAACAAACCAACTGAGCGAGCAATTATTTGCTAAAATATGTAAGATAATACAACTCATAATAATAACAATATAATGTTTACAAGAAAATAAAGAACAAAACATTACAATTGAATATTTGTATATTGTATTGGATCAAAACACCAAGAAGTCACTCAAATGCTTAAGATATATTTGTTCAAATTTTTTTAATATTCAAAGAATCGATTCTCTCCATGGAAACATAAAGAGTTTCTTGACTTAGGAAATTTGAATATTGCTTTCTCTGTAATTTGGAACCAACTATCTTGTTGGAATAACTATATTATCTCTTCGTATCTTGCATTTAATTTATTTTGTAAAATCTGAGAAAATAAATGATGAACAAAAATCATAACCATCTTAGAGAGAATGTTAATATAGAGAATAACATATGTTATGTAAGCTTACTCTTCCAAACTCGATATTTGTTTAACATGGTGTATATATACTTCAATTCTCTTTCCATTTGGACACCCTTTCTATTGTTCAGTTTTTCGCTATGTTTAGTTTGGATAGTCTGTAATTGAACGGATATAAGTTTGTGCTCAGTGTTCAGAATGGTGATCTTTCTTTCTGGTTGGAAAGTAGACATCTCGAGCTTTCCAACAGTATATGGCACATTTCGCGGTTCCCAGTAGTCTATCAGAAAAATAGTTTTAGAGTTTTGACAGGCAGTAGTCCGGGTAGTAGCAACAAATTGGGCAACAAACAGCTTTAGAGTTCTGATAGACACCACACATATCTTGAGCATTGGTTTCGTTTTTCTCATTATTATTACTTTGGTACTTCTTAATCCGCGGTTATTCTAAAATTATTGTGGAATAGTGCATTACAAGGAAATTAGGTTTGGGCCCAAAATGGCCTAATCTGTTGTCCAGTTTGTTGTTACTACATATATAGTTTGTTGTCTGTCAGAATTATGAAGCTGTTTTTTCAACATAATATTGTGAACCATGAAATGTATCATATACCGTTAGAAAGCAAGAGAAGTCTACTTTCCAAGCCAAAAAATGGATCACCATTCTGAGTACTGAGCACAAAGTTATGTTTGTTCGAATACAGACTATCCAAACTGAAAATAGCAAAAAACTGAATAACACATTCATCTTCAACCTTGGGAACCTTACTCACAATTTTCGTTTGGAAACCGGATTCAATCACAATAATCATTTCGAAATTAGTTTTGGAGGTCTTTTACTTTCTCGTCATCTTAATTAAGTTGATTTTTTTTTTATTTTTTATTTTTTTTTGAATCTCTTACATTCTTGGCGGAATAAAACCATCAACTAAAAGAGAAAAACCAAAAGTAATTGATCAAAATTATTAGTACAAATCTAATATAAGAATAACAATTTAATTAAAGAGATTGGCTTATAAACTAAAATCGAAGAGAGTGACTATGTATCTCGTCCAAACAATACCCAATTTGAATAAAATTAACCAATTAGTTGTGTAAGCCCCAAATAAGTGCAATTCAACAATAAGCAATAAGAAACAATAAAGAATATAGAGACACGAGATTTAACGTGGTAAAACCCAATCATTGGGAAACATCCACGACCGTCCTCATCACGACGATAAATAATCCACTATATGAAATAAAAAAAAGTACACTCACTAATACAATCTCAGATTAACCTAATCACAGAAGTTAATACTTGCAATAATGCTCCGCACAGTCTTCTGTCTCTGCAATCACTGCAACACGCACCTTCTTAAACTCACTCTAAGAAGCAACTCTCGAATCTCTGTTATTGTTGTTGATGATGATGAAGGATTATCACATAGATAAACACTCTCTCTAATGGTGGAAGGAGGTTAGAGAGATATTGAATCCTTAGGGTTTTTTGTTGTAGAGAAAACCCTATATATTCCACAATGGGCCTCATATCCATGTAGGCCCATTACTACACTTGGGCTTAATAACTTTAGCTCCACTAAGTCCAAACTCTACGAAATGCTGTCAACACTTTGTAACTTGGCGGTTACAAGTTGTTCTACTTCACTGATCCTCGACATATTGGTATGCAGCAGTTTCAGTTTTCAAACCTAGTTCGACCCATTAGTTTATAAGAATAGAGAAGAAGGTTTCCTTTGCTTCACACAGTAGCAATGGAGGTGATCGAGGTAATGGAATACCTTAGGTTTCTTTGTTGTAGAGACTAGAGAAACCTTATTATTATTCCATGTTGGGCCTTGATTCCATATCCGCCTATTACTACACTTCAGTTTGATTAGCTTACGCTCCAATGGGTCCTAGCGATTACGGTATCAACAGACATGTTTGTGGTGTGGTTGTTCCTACTGTGTAAACCCCCACTTTTGGTAATAATATTACTAGGATGCCTTTCCATCACTCTCCTCGGCTTTGAGAAGCTCGTCCACGAGCTAGAATTGTAATAATAAAAGGAAAAAATTTGTGTAAACCCCCCACTTTTATACCCACTTTTGTGATAACCACCAAACTTACCCAACTTTTTTTTAATTGAGAAAACCCCCCGAACCGCCGGTTCAAACCAGCAGACTTTTTTAATGGCCAGAGTACCCTTTAGGGTTGGGGGTTTACACATATAAATTTTTTTTTAAACGGGGGGGGGGGGGGGGGGGGTAATAATCCAAAAATACCCCTACAATAGATCCACTACAAGCTTCTTCCCTATTAATATCAGTTAGAAAAAGTCAAAGTACACCTTTGATTCAACTCCCAAGTAACAAGTAGAAGCAGGGAAGATATGGTAAGCTTCCTTCTTGAGTTTTCTTCTTGTTTTTGTTTTTTCCTTCCTCCTTTCATTTTCTTCTTTCTTGTTGTTCTTGCAAGCAGTCTTCAATGGTTGGGGGGGGGGGGGGGGGGAGGAGGGTAAACAACAATTATGATTTACTAATCGGGGGTTTTCACAAACAACTTAGAAGACCCACCATGATATTGTTCTTTTCCTTCCTTCCATTTTTTTTATTTTGTTACTTTGGTTTTGAAAACATAACTGTGCAAAATAAAAAAAACTACGTATCATTCACAGTAACCCTCATTAAACTAATATAAACCCCATCAATCCTAACAACCATTATAATTACAGTAATAAAGATGTTTTAAGTTTTATGTCAACAAATTAAACATACAGAGTGAAAGAAATCTTTATGTACACACCTTTGGCTAGTGAAATTGTTCTTCAATCTTTGTTCACAATCGAAAAATCAATTAAAATCCTTCTTCAGGGCCGCAAACCAAAACCCTAACATTTTTTTTTATTGTTTCCTTAGCTTTCAATTTGCAAAAAAAAAAAAAAAAAAAAAAATTCTAAATGTTGGGGGTAAATAACAAAACAAACCGTAATATACTTGTGGGGAATTTTGGGGACTTAAGAAATGTTTGGGCACAAAATTTTGTTTTCGTTATTAACTCCCCAGTTTATATTTTTTAATTGTGTAAACCCCCCACTTTTTAAGGGGTACTCTGGTGTAGGGGTACTATATACAACATACATGTGGCACCATCTCTACCGTCCATCATGGTGCCACATGTCAACATCTAATGGGCTCTCTCTTGATGACACAAGTTACACAGTTAAGCCTTATTATTACAAAGATATTTTCCCCATTATTACCCTATTAATTGCTAAGAATAGAGTTACATTGTAGCCTATAAATATAAAGGCAAACTACTCATCTTCTCATGGTCTCATGGTGAATCATACACAAGACCTCAACACTCTCTCATGAGACCTGACCTCTCAGGTCTCATATCTCTCTTGAGCTCTCTCCATCATCGAGCTCCCATTTTGTATCACCACTACCATAATAAACTTCTTTCTCCATCTCCGTGGATGTAGGCACAATTGCCGAACCACGTATACAATGGTGTTCACGTCTCTACTTTATTATTGTTCATATCATACACATCATCATCATTCATTAATGTATTGACCAACCTCACAAATATGGTTAATACATTTGGCGCCGACTACAGGGACTTGGGATTTTCTCAAGCGAATTCCACCCACCAACCCCACCGAACACCATTGTTCTAAGGTTCTCAGATGGTGATTTTCAAGAAAATCATTGAATTTGAAAAGATAGAATTGCAACTCACAGTTGGGGGCTTGGAGAAAATTGTTTACACAATTACTGGACTCGACAGAAGCAAGATTCAGGTCTCTCATCGTGACCATTAAAAAAGTCTACCGGTTTGAACCGACGGTTCGGGGGGGTTTCTCAAATAAAAAAAGTTTGAGGGGTTATCGCAAAAGTAGGTACAAAAGTGGGGGATTCACACAATTTTTTTTCGTTTTATTATTACAATTCTAGCTTGTGGACGAGCTTCTCAAAGCCGTGGAGATTGATGGAAAAGCATCCTAGTAATATTATTACCATATAATAAGTTCATGATAATTATTAAATAACTCTTAAACTTACAACAATCGTCTTTCTCCTTCCTCTCAATCTCTCTATATCATCTTCCTCCTTAATTTATTTCAAATCAAAGCTTAGATAAGTTATGATTTATAAACGGTGAAAAGTATTTAAAAGTTAAATGAAGTGGTTAAAATTTTAACAAACAATCAACCTAATTCCTCTAGCTCTCTAGCTCTTTGTTTCATTTTTTTTTTCTTTATTGAAAATTTCTTTGAAAAGTAATCTACATAATAGAAAAATTGAAGATCATATAAATCCATTGAATCCGCATAATTCGGATAAAATTTGAATATTCTGACACATCCATACCAATCCGAATCTCCAAAAATTAAAAAAAAAAAATGGATATCAGCGATTTTTTCCACCTATGCTCAAAAGTCAAAACAACATACAACAGAGAAGAAAAACATAGTACATTGTTAACAATGGTGGACTATATAACTAATTAACTAAGTTGCGCCTTTGTTCAATCAGCATGTTTTTGGCTTCTAAGGCAGTAAGGCAGTGGTGATCCTTGAAATTGTGTCAATAACTGTTTTTTCTAGTTTAATTAACTGTTTTTTACGAGAATCCGCAGGTAGGTTTGAATCTACTAAGACTTTTAATGAAAAAGTGACTAGAGATCTGTTGCCACCATCCTCTAAGACTGGGCCTGGATATATGCTGAACCCTGAGGGGAAAATAAACACAGTTTCTGGATTTCCTCCTGTCAGAAGCTCTTGCATGATATCAACGCGAACTGGAGTGTATACTATCAGTGAACCGGTTTCGTCGGCATTCCCCTCTTGTAATATGAACATTTTTTGTTGTTTAGTGACTGCATTCTACAGTCAGGCAGATAATTTTTGGGTCAGATTTATGTATTCATACATCTACACAAGAGATCGAGTGGAGACTACGTGCACTCTACATAATAATCGATATAAAATCTTGCACTTACATCTATACGCAGTAACGAGACACAGTTCCCAGGATAGTTGCCAAGCAAAACGAGCGCCATTTGCTGAACCAGACAACCACGTGACAGAAAATCCCACTGCAATAGTTGTAGGGCATAATGTAAAATCCAGCTTAATTTGGCAGCGAGCGATCCAAACTAGAAACTTCATTTTGTAGTTATACAATAATAAATACATGCCTAGCTCGGCTACATACCATCATCAAGCACAAAGCTACTAACTACATTATTTATTAGGAATTTTGTAATTGCGTCTAATGACCTATGATCATATATATATCAGTTTATGTCATTAAAATGTTTGTTGATTGTCAACTGCATGGTTCATAAGATTATTTGATTTGTAAGTTTTATCAGTATAGTTTCTTTATCTATTCACGCGATTGATTTTAGGTATGGGATAGTCAATTTTGTCTAACACATTAATCACGCATATATATTGAGTAAAAGAATGACTAGAACATGAGATTATGAAATTATACCTCATTTCGGAAGCTCTTGTTCATAAGATAATCGAAGAGTCTCTCAGGTTGGACAAGAAGACAGAAAGAAGCGGCCGCAGTTATAGCCGTACCAGGACCACTCACTGGATCGTCTATACTCATTTTGATGTGGATTATTCCACCATTAATGGAATTAGGGCATGAATTCCAGCTGTAAGAAGAGCTGAAACCAGAACAAAAGCTTATCACCATCCTCTCAGCCAGCCTTAACACACTCCTCCTTGTACTTTGATCAGTACTTATCACTGTACAATGACAGGTACAAAGTAAATGTATACTACTTAAACATTAACAATATGGCGACCATTCAGGGATAATCAAAAATTAGTTTTAGTCTGATATCTGGTCTAAAGATCATATAATGACTATAAAACAATAATTATTACCACCAAATTCTCCACAAAGATTGTTGCTAGCCATTACAAATGCAAGACGTTCAGATTGTCGTTGCAGGATAGAAACCCAACGCTTCGCACCATATGCAAAACCTGACTCAACTAGTGACTGATACACACCATTAAAAATTTGACCATTCACTTCAACATGATCTATCCATGTAACCTGAGAATTCATTCACATTATGTTAAATAAAAATTTGAATACTTACTGATCGATAAGGGTTTGAAAAGTTTTATAGTTGTTTATCAAGTTGAGAATACTGTTTCACCTCCGAGCATCCCACTGGCATTTCCTGAATCAGACAGCCCGATGGCCATCTTTGAGAACTTGACCATCGGAGAGGGTGGAAATAGTCCACTGCAACATCTACTACTGCCCATATACCAGGACCATGTTGTTTACAACATCTCAAAATGTAATTCTCGCGAGTTGGTATGCTAAGTGAAAGGACCTGATATTCAGCTTGAATCTGGAAATTAAAATCATCAACACATTAAGAAACTATTTATGGTGGATTAAATACATGTCATGAGGTTTACTTCTTTATGACATCTATTGGCGGCGTGGATTAAATCCAGATATACATTACCACCATATAAGTTTAGTACGATTACCAACAGTAGCATTCCATTGAAAGTTCCAGATACACCAGTACATATGACCTCTATTTGCTTGGCGCGCGTTACAATAGCAGAAAACATAGCTGACCACCTTTCCTGAACAAGAATAAGAGAAACGAAAAACAGAAATAAGATTTAATTAAAAAGTAGATCTTATATATTGACAAGCTTAGCGGTCATATGCACGCTGCAATATAATCAAAGCAAAATATAATATTAACAAAATCGCACTGACCACATTCAGTAGAATGCCAAGAAGCTCTAAATGAGTTATGGGAACAGCTCTGATTTCATGAGACAACTCACTTTTCCATTCACTTGGTTTCTCAACTATTCTTCTAGGAAAAGCTCGTTTATATCCCTCTACATTTATTTCTGCAGAACCAACATAGGATTTAAACTCCAACAGGTCACTCATTCGTCTAGGTAATGCTGCATCTTGCTCGCATCTCTCTACATCTACATTAAGAGAACCAACAGTGGATGGAAACAGCAAGAGGTCCTTGACTTGGGCGATCATTTTCATAAATTCATCCATTGCTGCAGTTGCAATGTTACACATCTCAAACTTTGCAGACTCGATACCTGCAGCCTCTCCATTATTTTGAATCTGACTATCTTCTTGGGAAAACCATCTGCCAATTCCATGCATAAGCAACTCTGCCATATTCATTCGATGCATCCGAAGAAACCTGGATAAATAAAAGAACAACAATAATCATATAATAACCACCATAGAGAGAATTTGTTAATATAGATCGAGAATATAGAAAATATATTTAGGTAAGCTTATCTTACTCTTCCCTGCTCGGCATTTGTTCACCATTATTGATGTTGTCTCTACCTCTCGTTATAGTAAGTTGGCTACAACCTTCATCTTCAACTATGGGAACATCATAGTTTTTGCCTTTAGTACTTGAATCGTCACTACTATCAGATTCAATCACAATAATTTTGGAATCGCTCCTAGACATGTTTTGTAAATCTAAGCTATTCTTTTGAGTCTCTGGCATTCTTAACAGAATAACTCAGTTTCTTTGAACTCTATTAAGCTAATGAGTTTTCAATCTATCAACTAACAGAAAAAGAATAAAAGATTGTAAATATTGGTTGAGAGGTAGAATATCTTGTTCAAAGATGCTAAATTTGGATAAAATTAATTAAAATTGGCTCTTTTTTACTTAAGGTAAATATTAAATGTTTTCATGGAGATACATTGCCCTTGGCCAAATAGAAAAATCACATTCATTTTTATATGCCATATGCCAAATTTGTGTTCATGGAGATTCATTGCTCTTTGCCAAATAGAAAAATCATATTCATTTTTCTATCGGCATCTTCGAAACTTACTTTGGCCTTCCAAAATAAGAATTCCCATTATATTTATTTCTGTATTTTTTTTTTCTTTTTAATTTTTAACCTTGCATTTTTTTTTTCCTTTTTAACCAAAGCAAATTTTATTGATAAAACTTGAGGAATTATACCAAAGTAGAGGACAAACGCGCTACAAACTACGCTACGCTTTAATAGCAAAACTAACCCTACGGAATACATATTCATTATTAATTATGGATATAATAATTTATAATGATTATAATCGATTAGATATTTTGTCGATTACGTATAAAATAAGGGAAATCATATTGGCACCCGGTGTTCTACAAAGAGCTATCCAACATCTTAGACGCAGACCAAAAAACATTAATCATACCCAAATACAATAATATACTAAGAGCTACCCAGATTTTAAGAAAAAAATAATAATAGAAGAACAGAAAACAATAACATTAGTGATAAAAAAAAAATTATAAATTGATAATCCTAAAGAGTTTGTATTATAAATTAATCATAATTAGAACATAGATTTTTCTCAAAACAGTTGTGTTTGAATGTTAGAGAGTTATTAAAATGTTAAAAAATTGGGATTTGAATTCTTTGGTTTAAACCTTAATTGAAATTGTTTAAAATTTTTGTACTTTACAACAAAGATTAAAATAATTAGAAACTATAAACATATCTACAATATTGATTTGCAACAAAGAATATGGATTCTCACCATGTTTTTGAAATAAAGAATTTGTAAATTGTTGTTTTCAGAAGAAACAAACAAAACCCCACAAAAAAAAAAATCTAGTTCAAATTGGTTCATGGTACTCAATCTCATGCAATTCCATTATTAAGAAACTTTGAATACCTTCAAGTATTGAATTTCTATATTAATAGAATTTAGAGAAATGAGAATTTTCTTAACAATTAATAATTTAAGATATGGTGGCTCTTAACACTTAACACTTAGTTGCCCATAATATATTTTAGTTTTTGGGTGGAGTGAACTTAAGATATTGGATAGCTCTTAGTAAAAGACCAGGTGTCAATATGATTTCCCTAAAATAATGATTTAGTACAATAAAGTTTACTCTAACTAAAATGCCCACTCGAGCAAATCTTTTATGAACAAGAATTTTCAAAACTTTTAAATGCATATTCATTAAAACGAGCATTCATCTTATATGATATATTAAGTCGTGTTATTTTTAAGAGCTAATTGCTTCCCAAGTCCAAAAAAAAACTATTTTAAATATATATTCATTACAACGAGCAATCATCTTATATTATTTATTACCCCGTACTATTATTAAGAGCTAATTACTATTTTTGAGAGTTAACTGCTTCCAAGTGCCAAAAACACAAAAACATTAGATGCAAAAAAGATTAAAACAAATTTGAGTACACGATGAAATTTGAAAAATTATTTAAGTTGTGCCCCTAATCTTTATGTGGAGTCAATCATAAAATTACACATGTCATTTGGGGTTAGGGTTCACTGCACCATACATAGGTGATATTTTAGTAATTAAACAAAACTTTAATGACATGTGGCATGTTATGATTGGGCCCTCGTGACCATATACAAAATGGGTCCACAGCCTAAATTATGGGTGATTTAGGTCATAGTCACCGAAAGTTTACACTAATTAGGGTTCAGAGCTGGTTTTCATTTTTATTAGGGGTTGGCCATCATTTTTGAACCAACAGTTAAAAAAACCCAGTTGAACTTGATTATTTTTCAAAATGCCTAAGTTTGCCCTTTAAAAAACACGTCATCTGTATGTGAAAACTTAGAACATAACTAGATATGGGCAGATCAAATAACTGAAAATAACAACAACGTTTGCAACAATTTTCACTTTTAACAATGTATTGCAGATCATGACAACCAAGTGAATTTTCATTACACCTGATAACAACCATGTTTTGCTCCGGTAGCTGAAGCCGATGACCTGTCCACGTGGCAATTGTAGAATTAACCTATCAATAATAATAAAAAAAAAACACATAATCAATAGTATGATTTAGGTCATAAAATTGTATAATGATTTATTATTGCACTTGAGATAATCAATTTCGTTAATATAATATTATAATTAAAAGTCCCTAAATTTACGTACTTTAATCACAAAAACCCTAATTTGATAATAAAAATGGTATGATTTGGAGCATAACAATATATAATGCTTAATTATTGTCCTTGATATAATGTTTTTTATTTGATTACGTGTATTTTTTTTTAATTTTTTATTGACATATCAGCTTATACAATTACCATGTGGACCGGTCACCGGCTTCCGTACCGGAAGAAAACATAGTTGTTATCGAGTGTAATGAAAATTCACTTGGTTGTTATAATTTGCAATACATTGTTAAAAATGATAATGGTTGCAAACGTTGTTGTCATTTTTAGTTATTTGACCGATATGGGAATGTATCTTAAATTTCTATCATCTCAAATTCTATCCTAAAATAGAAAGAAGATCTAACGGCTACAAGGTCATCTTCTCCACTGCTCCCATTAATTTGGTCTTCAATTTCTATCATCTTTTCAATCAGATCTCAATTCTCAAATAGAGCAACTCATTTCTCAGGTACGGTTGTTGCAAAAATAATAATGCAAAACCTTGCATCTCACCATTTTGTATGTACTTAGATAATTTCTAGTATCAAATTTGATAGAACAAAAGAAAACAACTTAAATTGCAGAAAGCAGAACTGGAGAAAAGAATGTTTATTGATGGAATAAAAACTGTGAACTAACAAACAAACACTACACCTATATATAGGTGTTTACAGACCCACGAAACCACTCTTAAGAGACCCACTAAATCACTCTTAAGATATCCAGGCACTAACTAACAGCCTGAGACCTAGTCAAACTGATGACTTATTTATGAAAAAATTGAACAACAAGCAAGCATGACACTTTCAACAAGTACACATGGTTTGGGTTTAAACTCCAACGACCTCCCTTAAACCCAAATTTTCAGCGCTACACATTCCCAGCTTCTCCTCAAAGATTTCCACTTTCAAAGGCTTCGTAAGAATATAATGAACTTAGATGTCGATGTGCTTGCTTCATCCATGAAACACTGTATTTTTTGTGAGAGCAATGGTTGATTTGTTATCACAAAAAATTGTTGTAGGATGAGCTTGATTCTGATTCATCTCTTCAAGTAACTGACGTAATCAAACTACTTGAGATGATGCACATGACGGTGTTGCCATGTATTCAGCTTCGGCCGTTGAAAGGGCCACAACTTGTTGCTTCTTCGAGGACCAAGAAAGTACTCTGGAATTGAAATGAAACACAAAACCAAGAGTATTTTTTCTGTCTTCCACGTCACCTACCCAATCACTATCGGAGAATCCAACAAGAACAAATTTGTCATGAGACCCATTAAAGATACCCTGGCTTTGAGTACCTTTGATGTATCGCAAAATCTGTTTCGCAGTTTGTAAATGAGCTTGACGTGGTGCCTCCATAAATCTATTGATAAGACCAACTCGAAAGACAATATCGGGTCTAGTAGAAGTCAAATAATGAAGACTACCAACTAGACTCTGATAAGTAGTAGCATTAACAAGTTCACCATTCGAATAGTATCAAGCCTCGCTACTGGTGCAAAGAGTTCATAATAATCGATACCTTGTTTTTGTTTGTATCCTTTCACAACCAACCGATCGAGCTTTTAATCTGTCCACCTAACCATCGGGTTTATACTTGGTTTTATAAACCCACTTGGAATGGAGGCTGAAGGAGGTGGTGGTGGAGATGCTAAGGAGAATGGTTTCAATAACATCCAAGGAGCAGAAGAAATTGTTGAAGAAGGACCCAGTGAGAGTGGAAGTTCTGATGAAGGCAGGCGACGCGTGCCAAGAAACCCAGGCTTGTGTAGGTATGATCTACTCAAGAACTTTGTATGACTGTTAATTTCTGACATGTCTTAACATTGGTAAACCTACTTTAGCACCCACATAACACTACTGCTTGAAGATTGTATCAGTATTGTAGTTTATGGCTCCCATTGATCTTTGCTTCATGCCTTGTTTAGATAGATAGTCTCCTAGAGTATTTCCTTCTCTGTACACATGTATGCAGTAGATATTTAGATTGGATCCCAACTATGTGATCTGATTCCACCAAACTTTGAGAGAGTACCATGGTATGACTAGCTTGTTATTTAACCAATCTCAGACAAGAGATGAATTTGTTTGAAGTTGTATATGTTTTAGACCTAGAAGCATGCATAGTGTTATTCCATCTAAAACTGCTCTTGTTTCAGCATAATTGTTAGTACCAGCTCCATAGAACCCATAAAAATTAGAGATATGGTTTCCCTCATGATCCCTGAGAACTCCACCACCTATTGCTTCTCTATCCTTAGATGTTCCATCTGTATGTAGGACAATATTGCCTTGGGGAGGTGTTGTACAGTAGACAATGATAGGGGGCATATGTGGGGGGTTCTTTGCAGCTATCCCTAAATGCTTGGATACTGGCTCAGAACTAGAATTGGAGATCCTTATAGGAGTGAAAGTCTGACTGAGTTTTATAACCCAGAATCTAACTCTGAGAATGATAGCTAGTATCCCGAAAACCAGCTCTACCAATGTAACCATCATTATACCTTTTGCAACACCTTTCCTTCCAAAATTCCCAAAGAATAATTGATGGGATAATGGATGCACAGAGATGCTCCATAGAGCCAACCTTTCCTTGCTTGAACCATAAAGAGAGGAGAGAGCTAATGGTTAAAAATTTTGGCTCCTTGAGACCAAAAACACCATTGAAATGTACCCACACTGGCCTAGCCAAATCACTTTCTAAAAGAAGGTGTTTGAATGTTTCAACAAAGGAGTAGGCACAACAAGAATACTTAGAAACCATGAAGTTATCTCCAAAAGAAGAAGGATACGTTAATTGGAAGAAAGTGTTGCTAGATATTCCTGAGTAGGGGGTAGGATTGTAGATGGCCTTGACCAATCTTAATGTAGGATTTGATGGTAAATAGGCCATTTGGGGTATGAGGCCAAATCTTCTTGTCTTTTTTCAGAAATTCTTCTGTGTAAGTGGAAATCCTCCTTTAGTTGTTTTTGTAGCAAGGGGTTCAACATTGGAATGTTGAAGTTAGATGTTGCAGCCTCTTGTAGAGTAATCTGGGTGTTGATGTCAGGAATTTTGTACTAGAAAGGCAACCAGTCCCCCTCCAATTTTTATGGACATGACTAAAATATCCTAGACCAAATTCCCAAGTTGGGAGATCAATGATTTCATTAATACAAGCCCAACAATCCCTCCATGTCTTGGAGGCTGAGGAGAGGAGGGCTATAGCTTTTGGGAACTTGCCTTGGATGTATTTGGCTCTCATAAAAACAGCCCATAGAGATTTTGAGGATAAAAGGTTCCAAGTGGTCTTCATTCTGAAGGCATGTAACACCATGCATAAGGATCCGATTCCAAGGCCACCAGCTTCAATAGGTTGAGTGATTTTGGACCAGGAAACTGACTTTCTTTTTCTTTTATCATTGGTACCACCCCAAATGAAGTTAGAGTTCAAAGATTTTAAAGCTTTGATAATCCTCTTAGGCATAGAAAAGGTAGAAAACAAGTAGATAGGCATACTTTGGAGAACATGTCTGAGAAGTATAAGTTTACCTCCACTAGATAGAAGTTTGGTCCTCCATCCTTCAATTTTTTTCCTGACCTTATTCGAAAGCCCTTCAAAATATCCAACCTTTACTCTTCCATAAAAAAAATTGAAACTCCCAGATACTCCATAGGAGTTTTTTTTATGAGTAAACCTAGAAATAGACTGAGTGATGGTGATCCTGGCTAAAGATTACTTTGGAGCTGAAATAAAAGAACTTTTGCTAGCATTGATCTTCTATCCAGTAGAACACAATATTTCTCCAGGAAATGCATGCAACCTCTTAAAGAGTTTTTCCTTCCATTTAGAAAGACCATGGTATCATCTGCATAAAGAAGATGGGAGATTGGTGGGCAGGCTTGTGGCTTTGAGAAGTAGCAAATCCCCCCTTCTTCAAATTCCTTGGTGAGACCCCTACTTAGGACTTTAGCAACAATGATGAAGAGGTATGGAGATAGGGATCTCCTTGTCTTAAACCTCTGCTAGAGTAGAAGTTGCCCTTGTAAGTGCTTTGGAGGAGAACTGAAAATGAGCAAGATCTGACACATGAGAAAATCAGATTTGCACACTGAAATGAGAAGCCAAATTTGAGGAGGACTTGATGTAGATATGGCCATTCAATCATGTCAAAGGTCTTCTCCATATCCAGCTTAAGTACCATGTTACCTCCCATAGTTTTCTTGCCAATGTACTGGATCATTTCTTTTGCGAGGCTCACATTTTCAGTAATCAACCTACCCTTCACAAAACTCCCTGTTCATTAGATATTATCTTCAGCAAAATATTTGTTAGTCTCAAAGAGATAATCTTAGAAAAGATTTTGTAGCTAACATTGCATAAACTTATAGGCCTAAAGTCGGGAAGCTTTATAGGATGTCCTTTTTAGGAATCATGCAAATAAAGTTAGCTAAGAAAGAGGGAGGGAGGGCATCACCTGAGAAGAAAGCTATAGCAGCTTGGTGAATATCATGTTGCACAATATCCCAACATGTTTGATAGAAACTGGCAGTGAGCCCATCAGGACCAGGGACATTCTGGGGAGAGATACTAAATACAGTTGTTTTAACCTCTTCCATGGATGGAGTAGCCAAGATGGATTTATTGTCCTCCACATTAATGCCTGCAGGTATAATCTCCAAAAGAGACTCCATAGGGACCCAACCTTTAGTACATAGCTGATTTTTGAAGAAGTCCATTGTTGTGTCATGTATAATATTGAGGTCTTCACCCATATGAACCTTCTCATTGTCCCAATTCTAAGCTTTTGCATCACTCAATTCAACAACCCTACTCACAATAACTTCATTTTTTGTTGGATTAAATAACTTATACCCTTTTGTTCAATCACTATAACCAATGAAAATACATTTCTCACTTTTGCCATCCAACTTTTTTCGTTTCTCGGTTGGAATATGAGCGTATGCTACAAACCCAAATACACAAAGAGCTTCAACATTCAGTTTAACACCACTCCATGCCTTCTCAAGTGTCTTATCAAGTACACTTTTGGTAGGACACATGTTCAACAAATAAACCACACAAGAAACAACTTCTGCCCAAAAATATTTAGGTAAATTTTTACCTCTCAACATACTACGCGCCATCTCAACAATGGTTCTATTCTTCCTCTCAGAGATTCCATTCTGTTGTGGCGTATAGCTAGCGGTCAACTGATGCTTAATGTCATGCACGACTCTTACAAAAATCAGCAAATGCATTAGAAGTATGTTCTCATCCTCAATCTGTTCGAAACAACTTCAAACTAAAACCAGTATGTGTTTCTACACACACTTTCAAAGTCTTAAACATATCAAGTTTCATATTTATGCTTCAAAAAATAAACCAAAGTCTTCCTATTGTAATCATCAATGAAAGTAATAAAATATCGTTTACGTTGATGTGATTCAATCTCTATAGGTCAACAAATATCTGAGTGTACAAGCTCCAACAACTGTGATGCACACTGTGATTTTCCAATGAGAAAAAAATCTCTGTGATGTTTTCCTAGAATACAACCCTCACACAACTGATTAGAAGTTTCCAACAAAGGTAGGCCAGTAACCATCTCCTTCTTAGCCAACAACCTTAATCCATTGAAATTTACATGACCAAACCGAAAATGCCATAACCAATTAGTATCATGAACAATAACACTAAAAGCATAGAGCATTTTAGTTTGTAAAGATAACGGAAACATACGATTTTTCATCATCTTAAGTCTTAACCTTAGCAACAAGTTCATTTTACTGATTCTCGATAGTGCAAAACCCTTTCTCAATAACAAATATAAGACCATTCTCTGAAAGTTGACCCAAGCTTACCAAATGCCAATGCAAACTAGGCACATAGTACACATCATAAAGATTTTCATGAGAACCATTATTTAGTCGGATGAGAAATGTACCTTTACCCATAATCAACAATGTTGTCTTGTTGCCCAATCTCATTGCATCACAGACAGATTAATTCATCTAAGCAATTAAATAACTCATTCTTACCACACATATGGTTAGTTGCTCTTGTATCCAAGTACCAAGTGTCGGTTGTGTAACCTCCAAAGCACTGCAAGCTAACAACAAAGTTTCTTTCTACTGGACTTCATCTTCAGCACAATTAGCATGTTCAAAAATTTTCTTAGGCAATTTACTCGACATTCTGATCGATAGTGACCAGTCCCCTTACAATGAAAACACTGAATTTTAGATTTTGTCATACCTTCAAGTTTCAGAATTTTGTTGATTGGAATTTTGATCCTTCAAAGAACTTGCAGAAGCATTTGTTTTACCCCCTTTGCCTTTTCTACCGTTAGAATTACTTTTGTTGGTTACAATCGCCTTGCTTTGTAAAGCACGCTCTACCGAGTCTGTGGATCTTTGATTCATTCTTTGTTCGTGAGAACACAATGAATTCTCCAACCTTTCAATTGTCATGGTAGATAGATCCCTTCCTTCTTCAATTGCAGCAACAACATAATCAAAACGACTAGCTAAGGACCTCAATGTAGGGCAATATGTTAGTAATGCATAAGTATAATTCTAAGTAAAAACAGAATAAATAAAGTATGCAAACCAGAACAATGATTAAGGACAGTATGATGTGATCGAGTCGAGAAAATCTCTGTCCTTAAGACATAATTTGCCCCAACAGGTGCTGTATGGGTGTAATGCAAACTGTCTCCCAGGATACAACGATAATACCTTCGTCGTGTAGCAGCACTTCAAACAAAACGAAGACGGCGAACCAATTCAGTGATGTAACTCTCTGAATACCAAATGTAGATACTTACATAGTTTCTAGTATCAATTTTGATAGAAACAAAAGAAAACAACTTAAATTGCAGAAAACAGAAAAGAATGTTTATTGATGGAATAAAAACTATGTATTAACAAACAAACAATATACCACCTGTTGTATATTGGCTCGCCATAGTTGGGTGCACAGGATCATACCTTATAAGAGGTGTGATCCATAGGATCAGTTTCCTATATTGGTTAAGGAAACCATATATGTGCAGGAGTTCTATTTGGACTCGGTTTCCTATTTATCTCTAGTTTGAATTAGTAATTCTATATGGATTTGATTTCTATCCATGGGCTATAAATACCCAAGTAACTTGGTATTTGTAAGACAAGACAACAAGACAAGACAAGAGGGTAGAAAACAATAGAAACATAGAGATAGATAGAGTAAGTGAGAGAGAACTTTGGGAGCCAAGGGTGTATTGGGTTTAAGGTGAGAGATTAAGATCTAGAGAAAGATACTAGGGAGATTATTGTAATCGGTGTTTCTTTTCTTATAGTGAAATCTTCTCATTGTTCCCCGTGGAGGTAGGCATTGCCGAACCACGTATATCTTGGTATTATTGTTCTTTATTGTTTTGTTCTTCTTATACTATTGTTTATTGTTTGGTAATCTTTGACCTCATTGACAAAACGGATCCTGTATTGCAAAGGAGGTGTTCTCACGAATATCTAGGTTGCGGGTTGTTGGAGTTGTTAAGATTTAATTAATCACTGCATATAGTCTAACAACACCTATATATACCCACTAAACATTCTTAAGAGACCCACTAAATCACTCATAAGATAACTCCACTTAGCCTGATTCAATCTTGATATCCAGGCACTAACTAACAGCCTAAGACCTAGTCAAACCGAGGACTTATTCAAGAAAAAATTGAACACTTAAGCAAGCATGACACTTCAGCAAGTACACAGGGTTTGGGTTTAAACTCCAACATTTATTCCTACTATGAGGTTTTCATCGGGTGATTTAGGTTTTGGTCACCACTGTTTAGTATAAATTAGGTTTTGGAGCCGGTTTTTATCTTTATTAGGGTTTAGAGCTCATTTTCGAACCAACAACTAAAAAAACCCAGTTGAACAGAAAATATTTTCAAAATACCTAATTTTACCCCTGAAACTCACGTGATCTGTACGTGATCACTAACCCTAATATAGTTTTGATCAGGGGTATTTTGTCCATTATAAACAATTACTTGGGTCAATTGTCGGTTCAGCTCTAAACCCTAATAAAGATAAAAACCGGCTCCAAAACCTAATTTATACTAAAAAGTGGTGACCAAAACCTAAATCACCCGTTTTCATCAACTATAAGGCCGGAAGGCATCTTCCTCTCTTCAATGGCAGCAAAGTTTTAATACAGTTATTCATTTTCCTCTCTTCAATGGAAGCAAAGTTTTAATACAGTTATTCATTTTGGGGTTTGCAGCGACGCTCTTTGTCTTCTTCACCAACAAGTATGAGCTTGAGAGCTAGAATCAACGTCTGGAAATCGACTCTCTTCAATGCTTTTTTTGTTGGTAAAAGATTAAACCTTGCAACCCCATTTCTTAAATGCGGAATTTAGATTGCATTCGTGGTTGGGTTCTGTTTCAGAAAAAATATTCAGTAGACTTTGGTGGTAAAGAGAATTATCAACAACATTAACAACAAATTGATATTAAAATTAAGAAACCAAACCTTGTTATCTGACTTGGCTTTCACTCCAATCGACTTCTTGTGTACTGTGATTTCTAAAATCTCATTCAAAACGTAGCTTTAAACTAATTCTAATCTTCTTTTCTGCAAAACCTAGTTTGGATTTGATTTTATTCCAAAAGAAAAGTTAGTTAAAATAAAACCCTAGTTACGTTCTTTCGATAATCAATTGTAACTACTTTGATCTTAGTTCTTTTGAATCTCTATAAACCCTAAATTTGTACCTTTTAATTGCATTAGATTGTTAAATTTTAGAACCTTAAAATTTGCAAGCACATGTGTGTTTGATTTAGAACCTAATTTGTGAAAACCTAAAAGTGAGGTTTCTGATGCCTAATCTATAAAAGGCGTATTTTGGCTATTATGAAATATTGTTTGGTTCAACTTACAGTTGATGGCCAAACCCTAAAAAAAGAAAACCAGCTCCGAACCCTAATTAGTATAAACTTTTGGTGACCAAAACCTAAATCACTCCTAAATTCTTTATATTAAATGTTGGGAAAATCGATAATAATTCAATAAACACTAAGTGCGGAATAACCCAAGATTTAGAAGAAACAAGTAATGATAATAAGAAAAACGAAACCAATACACATGATATACGTGGTGGAACCCTCACGGGGAATAAACCACCACAAGCAAAACAAAGAACTTTATTATCTCCCACCAAAAGGATTACAAGATGAGATCTCACACAACTCACTCTCACACCATTTACAATAAGAACACAAACCTAGAATTCCCCCAACAAAGATTTGATCCCAAGTTTCATAAGCCTCCAAACCTTAAATCTCCAAGTTTTGAATCTCTCAAAACTCCCTTAGACTTTTGTTTAATGTGGCTTCTAAACTTCTTAAGGTTTCCTACACCATCATGGTTTTATATAGTATATTACAAGGTAAATTAGGTTTTACCACGTTATGGGCCTAAATTTGGGCCGATAGACACTTTACCGTCCAGAGGCAATAAATATGTCAGAACTGTTGTCCAGAGGCACTTTTCCTGTCAGAAATTTGGATCCGTTTTTCTGCCAAAATACGTATCTCCAGACAACGTGCGTTATACCATTGGAAAGCTGAGAGAGTCCTCTTTCCAACCCAAAAGACAGATCGCCATTTGGAGTACCTACCACAATATTATAACTGTTTTTCTACAGCGTGTCAAAACTGAACGTAGCAAAAACTGAACAACATGAAATTGGTTATTTGAGCCACCTCAAAATTTTCATTGCAAAATCCTTCCATCAAAGATTAAAGCTATGAATCACTTATATATGTACCACTGTGGTCAGACGCAAAATGATTCTTCTATGTCATCACTTATATATGCACCAGTCAAGTCCATTCAAATGCCTTTTGGTTGAGTCTCACAAACACAATCATCTTCCCATCCATATTCCTCCCAACAATTTCTTTTATCAATTGTGAGGTCAATCACATTTATTCTGGTTGAAACCTTGTTGGCATCGTCGCATGTTGCAAAACAATCCCAATACTTTACTTTGTATATGTTCGCATGGCCAATACAATATCACAATAAAACTTATGTCGTGATGTATCACTATCAGTTGTTTAAGAATCATACCAGAGGTGTACTATCTACACTCTGCAGTTGCTTCCAGAGTCCAGACCCTAATCTTGTATTAAGGTGGACTGACATGATCTTCCACAAGATTCTCATAGTTCCTCTTGTAATCGCTGCCACCCGAGTACTCAAACACATGTTAACAACCAACTGAATTCTACTAAGGCCTTGCAGCACCAGCTACACAAACTCAGAAACAAAATAACAATTGAAACAAAGGATCAAAGTCCATAGACAGAGCACCATGACGACATAGTTTAATTTCTTTCACCTCTTCACGACTAAATTCCCACACTAGTGTTTGGGATGAACTAAGTGGCCCTAGGAAAAAAGTTCAGGCCTTTTACAAGTGGCTAACAGTCAATTATTGATGAACTATCATACTCTGATGAAAACCATTAAAATGTTAATTCTCATCCCTGAAAAATTCCAAGGGAATTTTATGGGCAACAACACGACAACCAACCATAGAAGATGGTTGTAGCCATGCACAACCAATGCCACTACTGCTCTATGCAGTCATAGAAGTGGGATTTTGGCTATACCTATGTTATCTCAACAACCACAATGTTATCAAACATAAATACATAATAATAACTGTTTAGTCCACTTCAGACCGAGCTGCTGATTTATTCAAGGAAGTCCTAAAGTGATCTCCTCTTCTCTCTAGCAAATATGTATCTGGCTATAAAGTCATATGCATACGGAAGGAATACCAAGCTAGCTAGTTAATAAAGTTGCAGAACCATTTGCTCATTGTAAGGGGCTCTCTGCATTACAATCAATTGTACAAACAGTATTTTGTTTATCAATGATAAAGAGCTTTGAGTTGTAAGTTGCGAGAGTGTGATTTTGTAAGACAACTCGCGCGATTAATTCTCTATATAAATCAATCATCAAGGGGATTTACAGCGACAAAGAACCAGCCAAGTGTACCCCTTTTTATCTCACATATAAGTAGTGAGTACTGAGTACTGAGTACTGAGTAGTGTGGTATACTGTATATGGTAAGACATTCTAGAAGGTCATACATAGTCTAAAGTCAAGGTTAAGGAGGGAAACCTTCATTGAAAAGGTTAAGGATGCTCAGCCTCAACACATCAATGTTGCTAAGCTCCCAGCACCAGGTATTAAAGGCAATCTGCCATCTATTAAACTTCCTCAAAAAGCACTAGAGAGAGGAAGATTCTTTTGCAAGTTCTCTTTGGTTGGACACCAGATTTTGATCCGGATTTACAAAGATCGTCAAAGTCACTAGCTTGGATAAAATTCCACAAGCTTGGCCAACAATATTGGGATTATGAAATTCTTATGTCTCTTGGGAAAGCAATGGGCGATCCTATTGGAGTAGACAAGCATACCATTAACAGGGATTTTGGGTATTTTGCTAGTGTTCTTGTGGAGGTGGATATTAGCAAACAATCCCTAGTCAAATTGTGATTGAAGAAGAGAATGGTAGAGAATTTACTCAAGCTGTGGAGGTTCCCAATTTACCAAAGTTTTGCTCCCATTGTAAGGCGCTAGGACAAACCTTCATGAATGCAAGGGTCTTCACAAAGTTTTTAGACATGAAGAGATGAACACAAAAGTGAACAATGAATTGGCTGCTAGAAGAAGAAACAAAGGAAAGAAAGGAGGATTGGATTCAGAAAAAAACGAAACAAGTAATGGTACAATTGGTGCTAAGAATCATTTAGGGGTTCCAATTGCTTTTGAGCAGACACATGATTCAACTGGTACTAGCTAGGGGTGGGCAAAAAAACCGAAAAACCGAAAACCGAACCAAAAAAATCGAGTCAAAACCGAGTTGACTAAAAACCGGTCAAGATCGGACCGAAACCGAACCGAACTATATAGCTATTGGTCCGGTCTCGGTTCTTGTTTTTATAGAACCGAGTGAACCGAACCGAACCGAAATAAATAAATAAACATTTTTTTTATTAGTAAATTACTAAACTAGACATAGGAATTAGTAATTGGTTGTGGGCTTATGGTGAATCCATGGTTGGTTCATTGGTTTTGGACATTTTTCCTATTTAGTACTTGATTTGGTGTATGTCTTATTTTGTTTAAAGCCCAAAACTTAAAAATAATCATCTAAATTGTAGTGGACTAAAGGCCCAATAAAAAAGCCCAGGACCGAGTTTCGGACCGAAACCGGACCGATTGTATTTGGTCTGGTTCGGTCCGGTTTCATTCAAATAATTTCGGTCCATGGAACCGAAACCGAACCGATACTTTCAAGTCGGTTTGGTCCCGGTCCTATTACATTTTAGGACCGGACCGGACCGTGCCCACCCCTAGTACTAGCAGAGATTCAGTCAAGGAACAAGAAGAGCATACAAAGTCTTCTACCAGTCAACAAGTGGTGGTAAGAGAAACTATTACTTCAACAGATGAGATTCCGCAAGAAGGAAATGAGCAAGTTGTTGTGCGCAGAAACTTATGCACCATTCCCAAGATTGAAATAGTGTATGAATTAAACAAAACAAAATAGAGAAGATGAAACTCCTACTACTATCAAACAAACCCACACAAAACACAAGATTTACGTGGTTCGGCTAATATTGCCTACGTCCATGGACAAACAAATAGAACTTTTACTATTGGAGAAGATAGTACAAAGCTCTCAAACAAATGGAGAAACCCTAGGTTTCCTCCCTTCTCAAATCCTCACCAAATCTCTCAATGAGACAATCACAAATTGAGGATACAAACTCTCTCTCACCCTTGGATGGAGACGATCTGAAGCCCTCACGAAGAAACCAAAATGTTCTTGCTCACAAAAGTTCTCTCAAACTCTCTAATGGCTTCTCACAATCTCTCTCACATCAAGATTATGTTTTCCAAGCTTCTCATTGGCTTTATAACATAGCCTTACAATCAAACAGGAAATGGGCTTATACAGGCCCATATGCACAAAAGCAAAGAAGGACGTACGTACGTCGAACGAACGTTCGTACGTCGGACCACGGAGAAGTAGTCTGTGCTACAGGACGTACGTACGTCCTAACTACGTACGTACGTTCCTGAATGATACCATCAACGTTCGTACGTCGAATACACGTTCGTACGTTCAACAAGAACAAAGTTGTCTGTGATACGGGATGTACGTACGCCCTAACTACGTACATACGTTCCCAGACAAAAAACTTCCCTCCGTCCTCTTTTCCACACAAAAAACCCAACACAAGTTAATGTTCCAGCGACACAAGAACAAAGAACTCAAAGGTATGATAGCCTTGTAACTGTTAGAAATTCAGGAAACTCTTTATCACTAACCAACTCTTTCACTGCACTAGAGGGGGAGTTGGACTTAGTCCCTGAAACTCCTGATCCAGAGCAATTGGTCTCCGAGGCTGAGAAGCAAATTGGTAGATGGGGTGATGGTGAGAATGAGGTTTCTACAATTCTAGAGCCCGTGGGTATGGTAGTGGTGGATCCAAGGATTGATATTCAATATACTAGAAGGGGTCCTTGTACAAGTCCAAGGATTGGGGAAGGTATATGGGGTGGCACTAATGTTTCATCATTTTCTGGACATGGAATCAGTAATAATGATATGATGGTTACACAAGAGGTTTCAGCAATCAAAGCTAGATTGTCAGAATTGGAAGCGAAAATAAAATCTATGCTCAAGGCAAGGGATGATAACAAATCCCCTGCTAGCAAGGTGAAGAAGAAACAGTTTGACTCTAGTGCAGTGCACCTAAGACTAGATCACAAACAGGTGCAGAAATTACATAAGATTTGTCAAGTCATTCATGATAGATGGTTATGATTCTTAGGTATGCTCTGGATTTTAAGTGGTGAGGGCTAGATATGTTATCACCCACCCACCTATTCTGTGTTCCTTTGTTATTTTCTTATTTATAAAACTTACTTAGCAACAAAAAAAAAGAAGGTCAAAACAAGATCATTGTGTGATGGATTACTGCTATAGTCATCCACATTGACCTAAAGACAAGATCAAGTGTACACCGAGACAAAGTCAGATAGCTCTGCATCAAGTATTTATTGCTTGGGTCCTGCTGTGCTGTGACTCTATTGTAGTAATGTAAGTCATTAACACAATGTGACAACTTGTAACTACTCAATATCATCTACTACAATAAATATGCTGCTTCTATGAGCATTTACTTTAGCATCATTCAAACACCATGAAAAATCCAAAGAGTAAGAAAAACTAACAACAACAAAGAGACCAATTGCATATCTCTGTATTGAGGCGCAAGCCTACTCTTCCAATGGTTGACATATATCACATAGTTAACCATTCGAAAACTACGCTTGGGCTTCAATAGTACTCAAAACAACATACAACACAAAAGGAAACACAAAGTATACAAAATAAGACATTGATCGACAATTTTTCTCGTTCCTAACAATAAGCCTAAGCTAGGTAGGATATATAACTAAGTGGGGAGCAAGTTCAAGCTCTGAAAATATTAAAGATCTCCTACAGTTGGTGACGGAAGTCAATACCCGAACCGAAAACATGATGAATATCACACTGGTAGCAACATTATGTTTTGTTCTACCTATGTCAAACGTCCATCATGTAAGGTGCGTTCTTGACTTCTTCCTACATTTCTTTAAGTAACAAAATCCCCCCCCCCCCCCTCCTTGTTGTTTCACTTTTATTCTCGCTTTGGTTTCCTGCAAAAACAAACTGATACAATGACGATTATAAACAAAGTTAACAAGAAAGTTCCAAAAATGTTAGAAATTAGACAAGATTAATGGTACTCTAGTAGTCTAGTTAGTAATTTGCGTACCTCGAATCATGCATGGGTAAATAGGGGCCTCAATGCCTCATTGCTCAAACACTGTTGTTAGTAACTGCTGCCTTGATTCGATCAACGGTACAAGCAATTAGGTTGTTAACTGTTGCAACCGATCCAAGAGAAAGTTTTGCAGTTGGAACTGAATCAACCAGAATTTGAAAAGCAACAGTGAGGAGAGATCCACATCCACTCTCAAGGCCTACTCCATGACGCTGTTGTTTATCGGGGAATATAGCAAATCCAGATGGCAGGAGGGCAACATAGTCTGGATCTCCTCCATTTAAAACTACATTCATTGCAACAGCATCAACCGGAGCATAAACTACCAAAGATCCAGTTGCATCAGAACAGCTTTCTTGTATTATCAGCATGTTGCTCTGATTCGTGTTGGCACTCTACAATGTATAACCTCAGTTATCGTATGATAATACACAAATACCTAAATTCATAAAATTGACTTCACAAATACCAAATACAACTTACATTTACTCGCAGTAAAGATACACAGTTGCCAGGGTCCCGGCCGTTAGCAATATGTGCCATTTCTTGAACCACACCACCATTTGAAAGTATATCCCACTGTCATTGTAAATTTATGGTAAGACAATATTATGAGATAGATCAGAACTTCAAGGAAGAAGTATCTAAAGATAATCACATCGTATTTAGCTAATTATCTAGTTAACTTAACATAGTTTGGATGGATGCTTTCTCTTGCTTTAATCGACAAATGACTTTTTTCTCGTAATGCAACTGTTGCTGCACTTGTATTTCTAATACTATTGTAATTCTCATGCATGTGACATGTCCATGATAAGAGTTGCATAAACTAATTCCATGTGTTTATTGAATCAATTTTACCAATTATTCCGATACATAGCAGCTAATGATGACTCATTCTTATTGCAAAAAGTATGTCGTGAGTCTGGAAATAGATTGCCTAATTACCTGAATAATGATTAACAAACACACGTTGGAGACGAAAATGATCTTGAAGTAACGGTTCAGGTCAGTCTCATAACACTACATGACGTACTGATTTTTCGCAGAATTATTACTTAGCACTTTAATTTACAAATTTGTATACATTAATGCTAATCTAATATATATCTAGTACTACATAATTGGATGGATCTTTTTTCTTGCTTTAATTGAGAAATACTTTCTCTACGCCTTCTTGCATCTCTTCTTGTTTCTAATAATGCAGCAGACGTGGTACTTTCCAGGGCTAGTGCTCCAAACCCTAAACCTTTTAGTGCTCGGTTTATACCCAAAGTCTTAGGAACTCTACTGATGACAATCGAAAATTCCTGTCTTCAACATTATAACCTACTCCTTATTATCCTTGAATGGAGCTCAGGTGGGCTAGGATACTTTAATGGACTTCCATAATCCTCTGGTCAGTCACACACATAATTGATCATACGTAGTTGTGTTTTTTTTTTCGTTATTATTCTTACGACCATAGTGGTTGTGTGCATAAATGTTGAATTAATTATAGAACACGGCTTCTAATGGTAAAAATGCATCCGCATTAATGAGAAGTATAAGGTAAAGTTCATTTATATCGAATGAGCAAGCCATATAATATAAAAATGCTGGCAACTTTAAAAGTCTTTGTACCTGATTTCTTGAGTTCTCATTTCGAAGGAAATCAAATAATGTCTTTGGAGAAACTGGAAGCCAGAAAGAGGTGGCTGCACTTAGAACTATACCAGGAGGCCTTCCGGGATCATCTATACTCTTTCTGGTCATGACCCTTACATCATCATCCCCAGTTCCAGATAATGTTGTCCATGTATGAGCTGTGGAAGCACTCACACCAGAGCAAAAACTTATAACCATTCTCTCAGCTAGCTTCAACATGCTTCTTCTACCTTCTTGACTAGTTATCACTGCACAATATATAACACATGAACTGTAAAAAGTGTTGAACATTTATTATGTATATGTCGAAGTCTTACCAAAAAAAAAAAAAAAAAAAAATGTATATGTCGAAGTAATTAAATAAACTGGAGTTAAGACAAAGGAACACAATAGTATCAAGTGAATTCTTACCACCAATGTCTCCTGGAGGAATGTTGGTAGCCATTACACTTGCAAGGCGTTCACATTGACGATCTAAGGTAGCAACCCAACGCTTAGCACCAAAAGCGAGGCCAGACTCAACAAAGGGCTTATAGAGATTGTGGACAGATTTTTCATCTATCTCAACATGTTCTATCCATGTTACCTATGAGAGTTTTGAAAACAACATGAAGTTTAAAACTAATTCAGCGCGCGTAATATTATTCCTTGATTGTGTTTACTTGTTAATTTTGAAATAAATATTTCACCTTGGAGTAGCCATTTGGCATTTCTTGAATTAAGCAACCTGATGGCCTTCTTCTACATCTTGACAATGAAGAAGGGCGTAAATGATCTAATGAAACGTCCACAACTGCCCATGTCCCTTCTGCATGTAGCTTACAATACCTTAAGAAGAAAGCTTCACGAGTTGGAACTAGAGGTGAAAGAACATGTAACTCAGCCGTCATCTGAAAAGATATAAATTCTTTTAGTGACACAATTGGCAGTATTAGGTTTGACATAAAAAAATTAATTATACACGCAGTAACAACAAAAAAACAAGTTTTCTTACCAGTTGTAATGCACCATTATAGTTTCCTGCAACTCCTGTTGACAAGACTTCAAGCGTCATCGCTCTTGAGACAACACCCGAGAACATGTTCGACCATTGGTTCTGTTGGAAAAAAAATTATTTGTTATCGATTTTAAATGGTAACGAAACAATTGCATTTATTCCTAACAGCCTAACCAATTAAGTAATTGAAACTCTAATATGACATATCTGGAGGAAAGAATAGCTTTTTATAAACTTTAACATCAACGGATTTGAATGCTTGCATGCATATATAACCTACCGCATCCATCAGGATCTCAACAAGGGCAGTATGGTTCATGATAACAAGACCAGTCTCTCTGGAGGCTTCGGATTTCCAGTCAAGAGGTTTTTCTCCAATTCCCCTTGGAAATGATTGAAAATATTCTTCCGTATTTAGAAACTCAGTAGAATCATCGGTCCCTGCAGGCAGCCACAAGGGTTCCCGGACTTGAGCCATTCTAATTAACTCCTCCATTGCTGCAACTGCTAGTTCAATGATCATAGGTTTATCTAAATCACTAGTTCCATAAATTGTCCTAAGGATGTCGCCACCCCCTCCAAAAACCTGATCTCCCATGCCTCCAGACTGCATTCCTATACTTCCAACCACAAGGTCAAGTGAACGTGTAGGCTCATGAGGAGGGTATGATGCGGCAACAGGCCTCCCAACATACTTGGCAGCTATTCCAGAAATCCGATCAATCTGTGAATGAAAAGAACATACAAATAAATTTCAAAACATTGTAAACCTCCTATAATATACTAAATCATGAAATCATGGTACCTACACCTACGTACCTCTTCTCTTAATCTAGCATTTTCAACCCTCAAATTGTGCTCATCAAATGACATTTCACCAAGTGTTGTTGGGCCTCCACACGTAGGACATGAAGAGCTATTAAGTGCTTCTTTGTATCTCATGTTTTCTGCTCGAAGCCTTTCATTTTCAGACCTTAGCTGTGAGTTCTCGACACGTTCGTGTTGATTCTATGACAAACAAGTAGTTGATTATATATGGATTGAGTCAGGCACTATCTTTGGAGATATATAGAAATGGAATGTTGCTAGCAATAAATGTTTAATCATATATATAGTGTACCTTAACTTGGGTGCGCTTGTTTTGAAACCAAAATTTAACTTGCAAAGGTTCTAACGATAGTTCACGAGCTAGTTCCTTCCTTTGCTTGTCATCTGGATGTGGGCACTCCTTGAAGAAACTATCAATAATAAGACATGCCAAGAAGATGATCAGAATAATATAGCTAGCAAATAAAAAAAAAAGTAGTAATTTTTGTTTCGAAAGGGAGCTTACGATTCCATTTCTTGAATTTGATGTTGAGTATGACGATTGTAGCGTTTCTTACGCTTACGTTGATTTGGTTCTTGATCATCACCAGAAGCTCCTTCATAATTTTCACTACCCGATTTGTTGCTATCAAATTCATCATCTCTAAGTTTTGAACCAGGCATGCCTTCATTTTGAGAATTGTTTTCATTGATCATATCTAACAGGTGACTTTGGTCTTCAAACATGTTTGGCTGCCAAATACATAAAAAAACCAATCATCTAAGACAACCCCCAAAACCAATTAAGGTTATTCTACAAAATTAATTTTTATGCTGCTTAACACAAACACCTAAATCTTCATATACTGACATTGTGCATTCACCTGCCAACAACCTCGACATATGTATTGTGCATTCAATCACTGGATTCTGCTGTGAATGCACCCCGGACACATGTCAGTGCGTCGCAGTCATCAAATCAATGTGTGTGACTGAAGAATTAGTTTATACATTGATCTTTAAAACCATGTTAATAAAAAACCACCATGTTAATAAAATGGTTTTTTAGACTATGGAGATAGATTTTGGTCCTAATATAATACTCTTGCTTAGATAAATATATATAGTCTGATTAAAGCTATTAAATACCTACAAATATTTTTATTAATTTTCTTGAAAGTGAAATCTATTTAATAAATACTTAATGAAAGATAAGAAATCAAGAACAATTCAAGAAGAGAGAGAGAGAGAGGATAATGGATGTATGAATTTACCTGACTAAGAGAAAGAGAAGATGAACCATATTCAGAAACTCTTCCATTACTAGGAGGCATCATTGGAGGCATATTTCTTGCTGGAATCATCATTCCAGAAGGCATACTTCTTCACTACCTTCACCACCACCACCACCACTACAACAAACCCTAAACTTCTAAACAACAAGAACACCAACAACAAACTCTCTCTCTCTCTCTTTCTTTCTCTCCTTTTTGTCTTTTTGATGATGTTCACGTGCTATATAGAGATTACAAGTAAGAATCAACAAGATTTTAGAGAGAGAAAAGAGATTTCGACATATTCAAACAAAGATCTTTTTTTAGAGAATCTAACACCATTCTTTTTGTTTTCAACTCTCTAAAAAAAATAAAGTCAATAACAAATAACAACAAGTGGGTTTTGTTCTATCTAGCTACAAGCCTTTTTACTTAGGGAAAAATATATATATATATGATCAAACCCCAAGTTTTGATCTAAAATAGTGTTGAAGATAGGCTAGATCTGATGAAAAGTAGAGAAGAAAACACTATTTAGTGATAAAAACAAGTGATCTAACTCATTTTATACATAGAAAAAGTTATATAGTGAAGTTAATTGATCAGAGAAACCATGCCATGAGAGAAGAAGATAGATAGATTTGGTTTGAAGAAGATGAGAAGTGAGGAAAGAAAGGGGGTAAGAGTGGAAGAGTGATGAGGAGTTATTGAAGAGCAAATGGGAGAAGGTGTATTGCATTTATGGTGAAGATAGTGTATTTGCAAGGGAAAGAGATAGAGACAGCATCTCTTTGTATTTATTTTATTTTTTCTTTAGAGGAGTATGGTAAAATAAATGACGGCTACCAAACTAAATTCACTCTTTTATATGTATATATTTTTATTTATTTTTTTAACTTTTTAAATAATATTTTTTAGAATTTTAGAATCTATTTTTTAGCGCGCCATTTTCGTATATATAATTTTTCTTTTTAAGACTTTATTAATAATAATTTTTAGAATTTTAGAATGTATTTTTTTATTTCTCGTGTAGTTCTACAATGGCACGCTATTTCCAATGTAATGTATATACACTTTTCAAATCCAATGGACTTAAAATTTATGTGGCATAGTGAATGCCAGTGGACAGTCGGAAATGGTGTGCCATTATAGAATTATCTTGATCGTTTAATTAATTTGTTTTATTTACTCCAATGAGGATTTGAAAATGTAATCAAATTAAATATGTTTGATTGGAAAAAAAAAAAAATCAAAATGGTGGAGTCTAGCCCAATAGCCCTAAAATGGTCGAAATTAGCTATGTGCACCCTCTGTATGGACAGACGTCACCTAAATACTATAGTGCTTTTTTTTTTTTTTTGATAGGGTGGTAATAATAATAATAATCATCATCATCTAAATAATGTATTATTTAAAAAAAAATGGCCATAATTCATACTAAATCACAAACCACTACTAAAGCATTTCAAGTCAACAAGTTGGACCATATGTTGTGTTTTGCTTTTGATTGTTCTTAAAATACAGTATAACCTATTTTTCTTGGAATTAAACTTAAATCTCCCTTGTTATGAAAAATTGTTGAACAAAAATATTACTAGCTGTTCAAATTTCCCCAAAAATCGTTATTTGTAAAAATTGATTTTTGATATTTTTGATTCCCACAATTTTTATTTGTATTTTTATATCACTCATTTGTTTTATTTTAGATAAACTCAAAGAATTTGTATAGGCTATAAACTGCGTTGCAAGTCTTTCTGAATAGCAAACCCGATTCTCCTTTTTATATTATAATCAGCATAGTTGTACAAAAAACCTCCAAACTTAAGTATTAACTATTTTCTTGATTAAAAAAATATATATATTCTGGTCTACAACTGGTCTGAAAGTAAACATACGTGTGTTGATGTTACAGGGGCGTCTCCGATGGTTGGGCTGGGTGCTGGAATTTTTGAGGTGGGGCTAGCAGCTAGCAATGCAGCATCAGCAAAAGTGGAGAAACATGAAGAAGCTTATAGGGCTAACCAACATAGTTTCATCTCCTTTGCATTTGACACATTTAGATTGTCAGGCTCAGAAGCAGTTGAGCTCCTCAAGAGAGTGTACAAGGTAATGGATAGCAACGTGATGACTGCGGGTTCGAACGAATATGTATTTAGGAAAATCGGGTTTGCTATCCAGAAAGGACTTGCCGCGCAGATTGTAGCGCGTTTGTCCTCTACTTTATTGTAATTCGTTGAGCTTATCAATAAAAATTTTCTTCATATTAATAAAAATAAAAAAAAAAAAACTATTATTCTTGAGACCCAACTATGACTAAGATGCTTCATCACGTGTACTTATTAGTAGCAAGCATGCAAATGAAGCAACTAATGTAATTCTTCTGGTAAGAGAAATACACCACTTTTAAAATTTCATGCAAGTACTGTACACCATTAAAAACCCACATGTATTTCTTGAGGTTTCATGCCCCAGTACTTGTTGTGTCCTCATTTTCATATGGTTGACATACGCGTTTTGTGGTACAAAATTGTAGGTCCCATACATATTTGTTGTGAAAAACAGGAGTGGTCAAGTGGAGCCTATTTAGGGACTTGTTTGAATACTTTTCCTATATACACTATTACAGATTTACATCTTCTCTCTCTCTCTATAAGTAAATGAGCTAGTCTATAGAGATCGAGTCACACACACTAGCAAGCAGACCTTAATTGCATGTCAAAACCAAGAATTGTTTTGGATTCATGCCTTGCTTGCATGCTCTTAAATAATGACCTTTTCCCCACATCATTCTCTCTCATCTTCCCTAGAGACAAAGGTCAATGCCATATTGTAGTTTTATCATCCTTTGTATTTGTGGCCTTGTAGAGTTGTAGCCAGCTTGTAGGTGTATATTTTGTAAAACTATTGTGTACTATATCTTTTGTTAATTTTAATTTACTTTTAACACAAAACAATGCTCTTAAATTAAATTAAATGACCACAACATTCTCTTTCTTATCCTTCCCAGAGACAAAGGTCAATGCCATGTACAAGTATTCTTCTTCAAATAATCTATTTGTATCTGTGGCCTTGTGGGTATATACACTGTATCTTGTTCATTTTACTTTAACAATATTATTAAAAAAAAAAAAAAAAAAAACTAGTTAATATTATAATGTTAAATTTTCTTTTTCTGAAAAATACATTGGATTTTGATACTAGTGGTACCAAAATATATTGCAGTAATAATGTACTGTATTTCAAACTTAATTTTACAGTTGTTGGTGAGAGAAAAATTTCACGAGATTTTGTTGTACCGAATTTTCAAATATCGGTATATGCCGTTGAGATTTCACGAAATTTAAGAAAATTTTAAAATATGGTTGAAAATTCTTTTTTGTAATATGATAACAGATAACACACAAGTACATTAATTATATCAAAAATTCTCAGGTGTTTATTAATAACCGCAAATAATAAACTTTTTTATCGATCAAAAAAAAAATTGAAGATTCCACCTAGAAAATAATTAGTAGCATAAATATTTTTAAAGCTTAATGTAGTGAAATCCTTATCTATTATCTTAAATTGATATTATTTGTTATATTTATTTTTACAAATTATTTTACATTTATGGTGGCGTAAAATTATTATTATTATTTTTTTTTTTTGTAAAATAAAAATTTGAGTAAAAAAAACAGCAAAGATAGATATAGATAGATGATATGGTGGTCTGTCATGAACAACTCATCTTATCATTATATACACAACACATGGCAATGGCATTATTCATTAAATATATATTTTTGTCTGTATTCTTACTTACTTCTTTCTTCAAACATTGTCAGAAAGAAATAAATTTTCCATAAAAAAGTCAGAATGCTAGCAATTGCAAATCAAAGAGTCAACACATACATGACCATTGATCATTTTGATCATAACTCTTTTCATGATAATCTAATGGTTCAGATTGGATTGGTTGGCCATGAGCTGTAACCAGAAGAAGAGAAAGAGAAGAAGAAGATGATGAAGAAATGGTGTTATAGTCATACAGTGTTTCACCAATTAAATTTGTTGGGGTTGGGGCCTTTGAGGGACCATGAAAGCTAACATAGCCAGCCAGACTCAACCTCTCATGCATTTTTTCAACAAACAATCTTGGTCTTTGAGTAAGGGTCTGAGAGGAATGACAAAGATCCCGCCACAATTTTTTACATACGTGTATAGTTTAGAATTTTGCCATGTGAATTTATTATGATAATAGAAATTTATTTTGATAAATAAAAATAAATTATATATTTTATTTTAATTAATAAATATAATTTTAATGATAATCGAGGAATCATACAAAAATGGAGGATAGATGATAGTCTGCACTACAAGTTGTGCGGTTATATCTGTGTCACAAGCGAAATTTCAAACCCTAAAAAAATAGTATATGCCGAGATTTTGACACTAAAAAAGAATTTAGAATTTGAGTATTCGTGAATATTTATATATCTGATTTCTCAAATCCCAACATAATTCGTAGGATATCCGCACCGCAGATATCTACCATATTTTAAACTATGGTCACAAGTCCTTTCTCTAAATATTCATTAGAACCAGCAATCATCATCTTTTATGTTGCTATCTACATAGGAGTTCAATTGCATCATATTTGACATAAATTAACTCTTAAGTTTCCATGCAATATTTTACTTTTATTAATTATTCGGCGTATATATTTTTTACAATAAATATGCTACAAGCCCAATTTCCGTTCCCTTTTGGTTGCTTACAAGCAAGCTTTGTCATTATTACATAACAATCAAAACATACAAATTGTAGAAAAATCCATTGTGTAAAAAAATAAATTTGCACACAAAAAAAAAACCATAAAATCAAAAAAAAATAAAATGAAAAAATAAAATAAATAAACAAACAGGGAGAAAGTAATGCTCTTCCTCTTTCTGCAATATCACTCAAGCAATATGCAAGAGTAAAAATGAAGCAACAAAAGCTCCAACACCACCAATAGAACTTAAATATCGCGACGACGAAGCTGCATTAGAAGATCCTCGATATGCCATTACTTTAACAACCATTTTCTCATTTTTCTGACAGTTTTCATAGTTTCCACTTATGAAATAGTGTGCACCAGATTCATAGAACCTTATGGTTGTATGACCATCATTGTGTTTTTTAATGGGTTTTGCTGTGTTGCATTGATCATAATCTTCTTTGGTTACTTGATATACTGAGTCTTTGTCAGAATTGTAGACAAACACTGCAATCAAAACAACCAGAATGTAAAACACAAATTCAGTTCCACTAAAACCTAATGAACTTAGGTCTTTAAAGAAAGAACGTGTTTACGGTTCTTTATCGCAAAATCTAGATCGATTGTAACTAGCTAAGACAAGATGGACTTACACAGAGAGTCTCCAACTTGAAACCGATTCTTTTCTGCCCACTCATTGTAGGAGAAAGTAGTAGGAACAGTCCAACCACTTGAGCCACCAACTCTTACCTCCATTGCACTAGCTGCTTTCATAAAGCACAGAACAGCAAACAAGCCTAAAACATGATACAACTTCATATGATAGTTCATTTTGTTATTGAAGTTGGCAATGAAAACAAACAACTAGTACAAACAATATGAAGAAAATAGTGTTTATCAAGGTGATCAAGCTCAGGGATTTTATAGACATCTTTGCATGTACTTTTCAACAAGTTTTACAATGAAGCTTCTGTCTTTTGAGTTCTTTTTCCCTATTGTATTTATGCCTTGGCTTCTATCCAATCTGCCTTGAGAGTGCTTTTATTGCATCTTGGTTTGTTTAGCTTAGCCTTAGGGTATATACTTAGCTGTTAAACTTTAATTATTATTCCTATCTTGTGTGAGAAAATGTTCTTGCCAGTTGCCTCAGTCTTTGAATCAATGCTTTTTACAAAGTAAATAAAGTGCGGTTCAAGTATAACAGATTCTGAGACCTCAGCTCAGCAAGACTTTTTTAACAAGACATCAGCAAGATCAGAGTCTCTGAATATGTAGTAATCAAATGTGACACTAACAGCATCAGATTGCCTCAAGATCTAGACTTTTAGTTTACTGCAAACCCAGTTTGAACTCGTTATCCATGTAATCAAACAGGCTCTAAAAGTCTTGATTGCCTTGATCAGGAAAAAATACCAGCAAGACTGCAAGGGCACATCATGGTTCTAACTTCTAACAGACCAAAACAACATACCAATGTATAAAAAGACTAAGCAGTGCAGTTTTACTTGCCTTAAGCAACAACAGATTTTTCATTCAATGCCTGCTTAGTCCATTTGCGGTGCCAGTGGTCAACATTCATCATTTCATTCAGATTTATAGATAAGCATCAGCACTAGAGTTTTCAGTCATGCTAAAAAATTCGAAATTGCAAAATACACGGGTTAGAATTTCAGATTACCATTGTTAGTAGAACAAACTTTGTTGCGACAACCTAACAACAAAAATAAGCAACCATAGTCAAAATAAACCTACATTCTAATCTCCTGCTTCTATACTAAGTTTGACCTATATGGTATTGATTATGCTCCAACCAATATTAATAGGATGGAGATGCTACTTTACCCAGCAGTTGTACATCAGCCATACATGTTTGTTTTTCACTTTATCTCCCTGATACTTGGTCTTAATTTCACAATATTCACCCCAGCAGAATGAATACAACCGATTCCTCTTGGTAATTTGTTCTTTCTAACCAGATAAGATTACCAGCATGAGACAACTACGAAGAGATAGATCTTATCTAGTATAACCCACTGATAGTTTACATTAAGCAACAGCAATCCCCTCAGAGTTGCCAATTTCGTCAACAAGTTCTATTTTTGGTTCCAAATCAATGAACTGATTGGATTGACTGGCTAAATGTGAAATACTAACCCTTCCCTGCCTCTTGATGTAGTCGGCAACTGCTTTCATTTCTTCCTGTGAGATGTATATGTATTTCCCTCGATCATCCATCACACCAGATAGTCGACCTAAGACAAAAGTAGAGTAGAATCTTTCAATACCTACAGGAGTCTTACCTATATACTCAAACATTATGTTTGTAACCCTGAAAACAGTAATAACAAGCGTCATTACGTTGCTTAGCAGTCCAGGCTAACAAAAAAAGGTTTCAACATACCCATACTTTCCAACGAAGTAATCCGGTTGATGCAATCCTGCATTAATGAACTTAGGTTATTCTTTATAAAAGAAATGCTGAGATACGAGCAAACTGATGAATTATTTAAACAGGCGACGAAAATACCGTGAATGACACCCTCTTAATCCAAAATAAAGGAATGGATTATACATATGAATAATTCCAAAAAGAAACTCCCAAAATGAACCCCACTACATACTGTACACACATCAAAAACTAGGACAAAATGCGATAACAAGGAATCATAAAAACACATGATACGTCATACATAACACTGTAAAATGTCTCCAGTACTCTACACCCACAAACAGAGGATAACCCAGCACTCACAAGTCACAAATCTTACTAATGATGAACCTAAGTGGGGAATACTGAAGCACCTCTGAAATTATGATTCATCAAGTACCAGGACCCAACCCTTATTCAAGTACAGAAATTAATCCATAGATGTGTCATCACTATCAGCTAGTGGGAAGGCAAATTGGTAACAGGAATCAATCCGTAATGTGTGAATAATAGTAAGGGAGAAATGACTTCTATTAACTATCCAAAAATACTGGTCAGATGGCTGCGAAAGTTTGTATAATATTAGTTTACAAGTGTTTACACAATATCTGCAAATAAAGTCCTCATCAACTTAATGTTTTACAACAGTTAGCGATGCAGCCTGACCAATGACCATGTATGGCAAGGTAGTACTAATGTGTGAGACTCGTACTATATTCAACTAAAGAATCACATCTAACGTTGAATTGGTTTTATAGCACTACAATCAAGTGGTGTTGTGTACCTGAGTCCGCAGTTTGAACTCTGCAGCAAGATCTTCTAGCGGAACACACTTGTGTTTCTGCAATATCACCAAATATATTTAGTAAAGTAAATTTACAACTTTCACTGATTCATTCTAAAACATGGAAAGTTTTTTCTTACTTGTTTTATCCATAAGTTTAGGTGCCAAAAGTGGAAGAGACAAAAAGTTTTCAAGGTGACATAATGGTCTGGTAGACTCGTACTTCAATACTTTTTATAATTATTTAAATTTTACATGATGTCATTATCAGAAAATTGAAAGAGGTAACTTCCCTTAAAAAATGAAAATTGTACTTTGATAGACCAGAATAGAACTTTAATCATTAACTGACATCGGTTATGATTTGAAAATACCTTTATATATTCCACGAAATCAAAAAGTAAACCCCGGCTTTCATCTTGTAATTCATTTTCTGTTGTACCTTCGGCGTCAATTGAAAACTCTCCTTTCCACTTATCAAACTCAAGTGCAGCAGCTTCCTCCTCCTTAGCCTTACGAGCCATAGCTTCCTCTTCCTAAAATGATAAAGGATAATGTATTGTTATGAAGAAAACCAGTTATAATCAAATACTACAGTTCCTAAGGGAATAACCTACCAGCTGACGCTCCTGTGCTTCACGCTCCTCGTCCTTTTTCCTCCGCATTTCAGAATAACGGTCTTGTTTTGTGAGTCTTGATTCACGCACTGCCTCTTCAGCCTTCCAAAAAGAATATGTAAATAACAATGAGAGTCAGGTTATCAGATATTAAGAATTTAAGATATGACAGAACACTACCTAAAATTTTGGGTTTTGGTTTTTAAATATGATTAACACTCTGCATATAAATTTCATGATAGATTCTTGACATTTGCAAATTTTTTGCACAATATTTGGGTTACAAATATCTTTAAAATGCCTATCTGACAGAAAAAAGTAAAAATTATTAAAACTAATATCATTTAACTTTCAATGAATCTAGAAGAAAAAACACCCCCAAATATGTGATTACAGTTTAATATTGTTTTCAGTAATATTATATTTGCACAGATTATTGTAAAACTTCATTTCTGTGAAAACATAATGGTGTACATTAGAATAAACAAAATATATGGGGTCATGGAACAAAAAAAGTATTAATAGGTTTCAACAATCAAAATAATGGGGCAAAAAGTCACAAGTGCTCTTGTTTTAAACCTGTCTTTGTGCCTCTCTCTCTTGTCTTTTTTTCTCCTTTTTCTTTGAGCCTTTTGCCACATTGTAGGCACCCTCATCCTCATCGCTTCCCTCAATATTATCTGCATGCCACAACTAATATTCTTAGTTCACTTTGAGACAACCTTGGTAACTCATTAAGCTTACAATGTCATAATCCTTATGTTGACAAACATCTAACTGAAGAATGTTCTGCTAATTAGAGATTCTATGAATATCAAGCAATAACGCAGAGTAACAGTAGTGCAAAAGAAGACATTACTTCAAGAGATCACTCTTATATTGGCATATATATATATATATATAGAGAGAGAGAGAACTCAAGGCCGTATGATGTAAATGACAGTGTAGATTGTCCAATTAAAGACGTGGGAGGGTCATACAATAAAGCTCACTGGCTCTGCATCTGAGAAAACTATCCTGAGAACTGACCAATGAAATCAGTAGATGGTGTACTCTTAATAAGCACCACTCTGAAATCTACGTGTGGGTGGAAGGAGACCATGAAGATCAAAAGCAGCAACTGATGAAGGTTTTCCTTGACCTTTACCATAGCATGAGGATGATCGTCCAAAATATCAAAGACTAAATCCAGTTAACATCTGGATACCTGGTTGCCCATAAAGAAAGAAAGTTACAAACTTTACTTCGTTGATCACAAGCTCAACCTTGAGGTCCCTGGCCTCTACTAAAAGATGTAGCCAGGTCTTATGAACCTCTGGACCAATAAAGAGGGCGAGTTTCTGTAACAACCCAGATTTTTTACCTGATTAAAAAAAAAATAGATTTTATGGATTGGAAATTTATTTGGGATACGTGGACATAAAATCTATCGAAAATGGATGTTGAAATAATAGTTTAAAGCTTTTAATATTATCAGTGGTATATCGGTCTTTTGGTGGAAGGACAAAAAATACCATTGGAGAAATTAAAAAATATGTGAGGGCAGTGTAGTAATTCAATCATTGAATGAAGTGTAACAACCCGGATTTTCAACCTAATTCAAAATTGGAATTTTTAAAATATTGGATATTATTTTAAATTTTGGGACACGAAGACATCATTTTTGAAAAACGGACATAGTATGGATATTTTGGAGCTTTTATTTCACAAGGGGTATATATGTCTTTTGCATAATAGACAAAAATGTCAATTAACATTTGGAGTGATCAAACATTTTGAACTCCATCATTTTGCGTAATTTGTGGATGGCAGTTTGGTAATTCTGAGCGTGATGTGAAAGAAGTGATCAAACATTAATACATCCATTTTCGATAGAGTTTATGTCCACGTGTCCCAAATAAATTTCCAATCCAATAAATCCATGAAATCTAATTTTTCTTTTAATCAGGTCGAAAACCCGGGTTGTTATAGTTTCCGTGACAAATAAGTTGACGCCTGTCTGATAATTTATAGTGGCAATAAACCTAAGAAAAGGTGATAGTTATGTTTTAGAAATTGAATGCATTACGGCTTAAACCATATTTCTATGAGAAAAGCATATACTTTTTGTATATCAACTTGCTTGACAACCAGCTTCGCGTATTCTCACGAAAGTTCCGGTATATGGAGTTCAATAGGCCTCTCAAGGAAACGACCACACATCAATGAAAAGCCTTGATACAATAACATTTGGAGGATCTGTGGGTATATGGAGTTCAATATTCACTCAACAACTAAATCCTCCTCTTCCACAATTTGAGGTTCATGTCATCCTACTTATTTGGACGAGTAAAAATTCTATACAAAATCAATGATTAAAGTTGTCATGGTGCTTGATTTCCAGCATCCATACTAATAAAGAATAAGCGGTAGTTCTTTCTTGGTTGACAAGAGGGTACATTGTGACGATGAGGCCGAGCAACTTTTAGGACTGTGGACTCTCAAGCCATACAAACTTCTCCTCACAGTTCAGATGGAAGAACATTTGATACGCTAGAAAATATGGAAGCTTTCAACAATTTTAACCGATAGAGTGGAATGATTACAAATTTTCTTACTCATGAAAAATAAATTTTTCCAAGCATGAAAATAAAGCGAGATTATGCTCGACATAATATAAGACATCCTATGGACTAGACAGAAAATGGTTTCTGGTTTCAGAATATGATTCTTGGTCCGCACTCATATATCAGAAATTGAGTAAATTCCTATAATTTTCTAGAGTTAGGCATAGGCAAACACAAACCTTCAACAGGAGCAGAAGACGAACTGGACGCAGCAGCAGCAGGCCTCCTCCGCATTCGACGAGTTGCAGAGCCGCGAACTACATTTTCTCTTATTGGAACCTGAGATCAATTATACCGAGTTTAAAACATCAACCCATTTATTCCGGATAAACAATCAACTAGATAAACTCCTAAGTCCTAACTATTATGTTTACAGAAATATCAGAGTTTTCTCTCTCACAACGCTATTTGTCAAATATTGATTTGGCTTATATCAGTAAGGATATACTTAATACAAGAAAGGCAACCATTAAAGTGACATGTAGTATGATGCTGATTGAAAAACACATAATTTTGCACAGAAAGAAAAAAAAAAGACAAAGGAAACCACTGGACTGAGTGGATTGGATTATTACTAGTGCTACCACAAACTGAAATGAGATTACCGTCTGCCAAGTGTAGTGTGAGTTAGTGGATTGGAATTTGATAACTTGTAGCATATGCTAATAACACTCAAAACCTTAGATTAACAAAAAATTCAAATAAACTCAGCACAATAAAAAAAAAAAAAAAAAAAAAAAAAAACACACCTAATTATCAATAAAAGGCGTAGTAGTAGAAGTACAAGAAGCTATTAACCTGATTTTATTCAGACAAACAATAAGCTAGATAACGTCCCCTACAGTTAAGTACTTAAGCTTACAAAAACTACATGTTTTCAACATTAATTTTAAAAGGCGCTTTTAGAATCGGGTGAGGGTTCAAAGCAGTGTCTGTTTGTCTGTCTGTCCACTCTTCTTGTCGACCGAGTTTAGGAGGGCCATTATACTTTGGGTGGAAAATAAAAAGAGTCTCTCTGTTCTACAAGGACGGATCCGGGGTGCGGTCGCACTCCCAAAGTTCAATTTCTTTATAAAATTTTACTATGTTCCTTGTACATATATAGACTTTTTAGCAAAATTATAAAGAATCGCACCCCCCACCCCCCCAAATTTTTAATATATTGGTTACATCTAACTCTGCACCCCCCAACTCAGATTCCCTGGATCCGTCCCTGCTGTTCTATATTTTATGGTCTCCACCGACTCATGGTTCTATATTTTATATTTATTTCTTATCTCATCATCCCCTCAAATTCATAGTCTTCTCTTCCCCCATTTCTCTATTTCTCTCTCTTTCTCCTAATGTCAGTCTTTACTGTTTACGCGCAATTCTATATTTATACAAATTACCCTTGGCTTATTACTGAAATAATTACAAACATATCAACCAACAAACTACAAACCCACCCCACCCCCAATTAAAATAAAATGATACTAATTGGAAAAAAAACAAAAAAAAAAATGTTAATTTTCCCAATAAAATTAAGAAAAAAAATTTAAAAAAAAAAATGGAAAAAATCCCTTTATAACAGTTGTTGATATAAACCCTAATTCTTAAAATAAAAAAAAAAAAAAACCTGATCATCATCATCTGGTACTTGCTGAAGTTGTTGATGAGATGAAGAAGAAGAAAGCTGACGACGTTTCCATAAAAAGAGTGGGATTAATGATAATATAAGAATCATTGAAACTATACCTATTAACAATTCCTCCATTTCTTTTTCTCTCTCTCTCTGTTCGATTTCTTGCGAGATTCACTAATTTCTTGCTCGAATTGATGAAGAAGAAGAAGAAGAAGAAAGTTTGATAATAATGGGTATTATTGTTATGGTTTAGTTGTTGGCCCATTCATTGGTTTAAATGATGAGTAAAATAGCCTAAGCCCAATTGATGAATGAAATAATATAAGCCCAAGATATTAACATATTTAGGTGAAAAAGTTGAAAACATTCATCTCTAATATCTAAGGGCATCCCTAATGGTTTTTTTTAGGGTTGGGCACGGTTCGGTTCGGTTTTGGTCAAAACTGACAACCGAACACCTAGCAGGTGTTTTGTAAAAGCTAAAACTGAAATTGAACTATTTTGTTTTTGAAACCGAACCGAAAAAGTTTACTAAAACCGAAACATAACCGAACATGTAATTTGGTTCGGTTAACCGCAGGTGTTTTGTAAAAGCTAAAACCGAAATTGAACTATTTTATTTTTGAAACCGAACCGAACCGAACCAAAATTTTTTACTAAAACCGAAACATAACCGAACATGTAATTTGGTTCGGTTAACCGAATAAAACCGAACCGAACACCTAGTAGATGGGCTGGACTGTTAGAGTGTTGGACAAATGGGCTGGACTGCTGGAGAGATGGGCTGGACTGTATACAAAATTACATGATGGGCTGGACTATATACAGAATTACATGTTCGGTTCGGTTTTAGGTGTTCGAAAATTTTCGAAACTGCAACTGAATACCCAAAGTAGGTGTTTTGGAAAATTAGAAACTGCAACCGAACATGTAAACACCTTATTTTTGGTTCGGATTTGTTCGGTTCGGTTCGGTTTGCATGTTTCGAATCGGTTTTGCCCAGCCCTAGTTTTTTTGTTTTGGTGGTCCACTTAAGCACATTCGATACTCATTTGATGTTTTATTTGCTACTAAAATTTGTTCTCTCTAATGGTTTATTAAACTTGAGCGGGCAATAAAGAACTGCTTCATTCAGGCGAGCCTTTAACATCCGCTTGCATATTATGGGGCGGACAAAGAAGAGCCGCCCATATTTTTTTATATGCTTTTACACAGGGGTGGGCATAGAGAACCCGCTTACAAAAACGATCCAAATGTTAAGTGGGCAATGGGGTGCCGCTCAACTTAACTAATGGGTGGATGTTTGCAACTTCTCTTGAGCGGGTAATGAAGGACCGTTCAAATCGGGTGTTCAAGAGCCACTAAACTTGAGTGGTTCTCTCTTGCCCGCTCAAGTGTGGTATCAAATTTGATAAAACCACCAAATTTGGTGAAAATTTGATAAAACTTTGCTATCAACTCAAATTTGATGGTCCATTAGAGATGAGTGTTTTTGTTTTTTTACCAAATTTGAGTTTGATACCATGTTTTGTGGTCCATTAGGGATGAACCATCAAATTTGAGTTTATATCAAAATTTCATTGAAAGAACCATTAAATTTGTTACCACATGTCCACATTTTAGTGTGCAAGAGAGACTCGTTCAAGTAGAGCGACACTACAACAGTCGTTTTAAGCGGTCCTCTATTACCTGTTCAATTAAGTTAAGCAAGCTAAGAATATGGGCAAGAACAAAAAAAAGAAAGTGAGGAATAAAACCCGATTTTTCAATCAGTCCTTCCTCATAACGTGCAAGCAGTCCAAGAAAGCCCACTTCAGTGAAACAGGGGTTGGATGATTGCTTAAACCAAGATGGTCTCTCTTGCTCGCTTAAGTTTGGTGAAGCATTAAAAATGACAAAATTTTGGCAAAGAATGAGTCCTACATCCTATTTAGCTCACCCTACTTTCACAATTTCACAATTTGGTGTGAATCTTACGAGACCAGGGGAGAGTCGTCCCGTGGAGTGTATATTAACATCTGCAGCATATTTTTTGCTTTCGATCGTGTAATGATTTGGTTTGTTTAATGACACTGGCAGGGGTTTTTAATCCTGCCTTTCCTTTGGTTGGAAACCAGAAGTATATCTATATACAGTTCAGATCTATATGTTGCCACTTTAATAATATGCGAGAAGACTACGCTACACGATATTAAAGTTCTCCATATTGGTGTTTGTAGGGGTACTACATACTTCAACCAATCAAAAGTAGCCACGTGGTACAGTCACTCATCCACCAGGTCGCCACTCTATCTACCTACTAGTAGCTCGTTCACAACAGCTCGACCCCATAACGAGCAGCGACCTGCTTACACACGTGCTCTCATTCAATGCACAGAGTATTCTCGTCAGTTACATAATTAATTCACATGGATGATCCACGCGCGTTACACAATCAATCCTCATTATGATGGCGGAGAATCTGCAAGATCCACGATCCACGCCCTTCTACCTTCTATAAGAACAGAACTACGATGGCTTGATCTCTAAGTTCAATTCCCCCGAGCTAGAGTACGTAGGCAATCTCGATCTCAACGAGGTGCAGCCACCCCGACCTCAAACACCCCCATTTGGTCAAGTCTCCCAACGACCTGACCTAGTAGTGCATTAATCTAGAAATAGGTTAATACATTTGGCGCCGACTGCAAGGAATTCGATATAATCGAAAACCCAAACCCTCCCACCCAATATCAAAATCACTAATTCGAAATGACTACTCCAGAGTTAACTATTCAAGATCTGCATGCTCAAATCACTGTTTTGCAGGAAGAAAATGCACGTCTAAAAGCCGCACAAACCAACCCCCAACAACGAGAAAATAGCGGACATGGAGTCGTCCCCGCTGACGATTCCAACCAGAAATTCGAATAACTCAGCCAACAACTGGCGGAGTTCAAAGCCTCCCAGGCTCTCCTTCACCATTCTAAGAGCCACACTGCGGAGTAACTTGCCGTACAGTCCCTCCAGCAGTTCCAGGAGTCTCCTTTCTCCAAGGAGATCCTTGACTATGATCTACCAAGCAAGCTGAATGCACCCAAGTTTGACCAGTATGCCGGAGTCGGAGATCCAACCGACCACATCAAGGGATTTCGGAAATCCCTTCCTCTCATCAAAGAAGATCATCTTCTATGTTTGCTGTTCCAGTCCAGCCTCACTGGACTTGCTCTCGACTGGTTTCACCGTTTGAAATCAGGATCCATCAACTCCTTTGCAGAGCTAGAGAAGCAGTTCGTCATCTTCTACATCCACAACAAGAAGCGCCCAATCACCATCGATTCCATCTTCAAGGTCAAACAGCGAGATGGTGAGTCACTAAGCGTTTTCTTTGCTCGTTTTAAATCTGAGTTACACTCAATTCAGGATTTTGCAAAGGAGCACGAGACCTTTGCAACCATCGCGTTCACTCACGGTCTGATCCAGGGGTCCGACCTCCACAAGTCGCTAGCCATGAAGCGACCTTCATCCCTGGACGAGCTCTACCTAAAGGTAGATCGTTACATCAAGCTCGAGGAAGCCCTCACTGGGAGGGAAAAGAATCACGTAGTCAGCAATGTAGAGTCTGACTCAACCAAGCGACCTCGATCAGATGGCAAGAGGTTCAAGGGTAAGTCGTTGCCTACTGAGCAACGAGAATATCACCGGTTCACACGACCAGCCGGTTATATTTATGAGCGGATCAAGCACAACCATTGGTGCAGGATTCCAACCTTCACACAGTTGGAGGATACATCTGGTCGACCGTACTACAAAGTCCACAAGGTACGGTGTCATCAAACAGATGACTGTCGCGTTCTGAAACGCGCACTTCAAACATGGGCCGATGAAAAAAGGCTCAACAATTGGATCCTCGGCAGGAATGAGGAATCCACAGGCAAACGACCGAGGAAGGAATCCAGAACGCCTCCCCGTTCCCCAAAAAGAAATCACAGCAAGGCCAGAACGGCCTCAGCAAGTCCAGCACGCAGCAGAGGGCGTAGCCTCTCCCAACGCTTAGGTCCAACAGGTGACCTACGCGACCAGATCAACAAGAAGGTCGCAAACAAGATTGACAGCGACAGTGAGTCGGAGAGTCATGTCGTATACATGATTTACGAATCCGACTCCACCCCCATATCAAGGGACAAGAAAAGAAGGTAGAACATCTCCATCATGTCTACTCCATTACTGGCCGAACAGCTCGCATCAACATCCCTGCCCGCCAAGAGTCCGATATCACCTTCACCGAGGACGATCTCAACAAGGTCGTCACTCCTCACAACGACGCCCTTGTTGTCGAGCTGAGAATAGCCGACTACACCATCAAGAGGGTACTCATTGACCCTGGCGCATCATGCAACATACTCATGTACAGAACATTCAAGGACATGAGGTTGCCCGATTCAGTTCTCATCCCTGATTTCACCCCCATCTTAGGCTTCAACAGTTCAAGGGAGGATCCTAAGGGTGAAATTCTGCTGCCCGTCACTGTGGGCCGGAAGGAAGATAAGGTTGTTGTGACCGCCAAGTTCAGCATCCTTAACATCGCAAGCAAGTACAATGTGATTTTGGGTCGAAAGTGGATCCATGCCATGAGAGGTGTTCCGTCAACATACCATCAAGTTTTCCGCTATCCCGGACCTCATGGGATAATGGAACTTCGTGGTAACCAGAACGCTGCACAGGAATGCCATGGCATTATTAAAGCTGTACCACCATCAAAGCCATCCACCTCTAGAGCAAAGGATGCTGAAGCCAAAGGAAAGAGCCCAATCTCACCAGAGGCTCAGCAGGGCGACAACAAGTCAAAGAGCCCTTCCAAAGAAAAGAGTGAAGTCACCAAATAGCAACTACAGAAGGAGCTAACGAGCTCCCCCAAACTGAATCTCGGGAGTACTGATCCAGGTGTACGTGTGAACATTGGGTCAGAGGAAGACCCGAGATATATCTATGTAGGTGCAGAGTTGAAAGAAGATAAGTTCAATAACTTTGTAAATTTTCTTTCAAGTAATAAAGATGTTTTTGCTTGGTCGTATATCGATATGCTTGGTATAGATCCATCAATCGCATGTCATAAACTGCGGGTCAATCCGAATTATCGACCTGTAAAGCAAAAACCAAGAAGGCTTGCTCCCAAATTTCATGAAGCTGTCAATGAAGAGATCAGCAGACTAAAACAGGTCGACTTCATCAGAGAGGTCGATACTCCAGAATGGCTAGCCAACATCGTACCAGTCCTAAAGAAGAATGGGAAAACGAGAGTCTGCATCGACTTCACAAGTTTGAATAAAGCTTGTCCTAAAGATTCATTCCCACTGCCACGAATCGATAGGCTAGTCGATCAGACATGCGGTTTTGAGCTACTGTCATTCATGGACGCATACTCAGGGTATAATCAGATCCCAATGTACGAACCTGACCAAGAGAAGACTGTGACGCCCGCATTTTCTGTTTCATTTTTATTTATAATATTTTATCTTAGTTGCTATTGTCGTGTTTAGAAATGCGTGATTTACTTGTATGTTGTATAAGTATATATGTGTACAGGTTTATTAGAAATTAGTTGGTGCGGATCAAACTGGATTGACCTTGACCCAACATGACCCGAATAGGACTTTAGAACCGACTCACCTGACTTTTAGTGTGATAAGAAGAGAAAGGAGGGGGAAATACTGACCTTGCTTGTGTAAGAGCTTTTAGGTGGGATAAAGAAGTAACAGAAATTCAGGAGAAGATAAACCAGTTGGTGATTTTAAAGTATCGAATAGAATTGAAGGAATTGAAAGCTAGAAGAGGAAGGAGCAAATTTTGGAGCTCAAAACCTAGGGTTCTTGTCTGATTGCTGAGTGGTGAGTTCTTCTCCTTCTTCTTGATTGTTTTTCTGATTTTGATTCATTAAAATGAATCCTTGAATCGAGGTTTCTCAAAACCCTTTGTTTAAATTCGAAAATTTGGGAATTTGGTTTCACTTAACTTTATGGAAGTTCAATACCTTTTTGAGAAAGGTTAACATGCTATTTTGTTATGGATTATAAGTGAATTAATCTAGAAAAGTATTTACTAAGTTGCAGGTCCAGATTTGATTGCTACTTAGAATTTTTAGGCATTTCTGGGTTTCTTTAAAATTCTGGACTATTGGTGTGAAAAAGGGCATAGAAATTTCATCTGATAATGTTTTGAGCCGAAATTGGTCTCTTTGGATTCTACTCTGTTTTGTCCAGATAAACTGTGTTAGGAGGTATAGCAGTTTCTGCCTTTTTCCAGACTCAATTTGAGTCTTCGCGCTGATCAGTATTGTAGTGATGTTTCTGCACAGTCCTTAGTAAAATGAGCATAGAAAATTACTTACTGACCCTTTTTAGATGATTCCAAATCCTGGAGATAGTAGATACATGGATGATTAATTAGTATGTTTTGGGTTTTTCCTAATTCTTACACTTCATTGGGTGAAACAGCCTCGCAAGTCTGACAATGCTTTGTGACTGTATTTCTGAACGTATAGTCGCAGTTTGTAGTGTTATTTTCTGAAACTTTGGTGTTTTGTTTCAGCTTTATGATGTTGATCTATAATACCTATCATCATAGATGCGTTAATATCGAAAGTAAATATTTCCAAGAACGATCGTTGTGAAACTACAAATAGTGCTAATGTGATAGTTGAATATTCAAACAGATCAAACAATATGCAGAAAGTAAATAAAGAACACACGATATTTTTAACGTGGTAAAACCCAAATTGGGAAACGTCCACGGTTGTCCTCGCGACAACAAATAAATCCACTAGATGAAAAGAGATGTACAAACCTATCAACTACCTGCAATCACTGCGAGTTGACACTCCTGGTTATCTCTAACACCTTGACTTCACCAGAGCACCTTGATGTACGCACAAGACACTCGACTTCTTGAAGAAGACTCGAAGCCGAACTATGAAACAAGCTTACACCAGAGTTCCTTGATGAACACACAAGGATACTCGACTTCTTGATGAACACACAAGAAGACTCGAAGCTAAATCACTATTCAATAATGAAGAAGAAGATGAATAGGGAAGAAAAAAAAAGAAAAAGAAGAAGATGAATGGGGAAGAAGAAGATGAGTTCAATCACCAAAACAACCTAAACCAAAACCTAAACAAACTCCAAGAAACAAGAGGTGAATTGGACGGCCAAAGAACTGACTTGTTCTTTGGAAGAGAAACCCTATATATACTTAGGGTTGGAAACCAAGGAAAATGGGCCGAAATAGTGAAAACCCACATTGGACGTACGTACGTCGATATGACGTTCGTACGTCCCCATACGAAAATATGTCTGCTGCCTGCTGCGACGTACGAACGTCCTGTAAAGGTACGTACGTCCAGAATTCAAACTAACTTGCTGACATACGATACGTACGTACGTCCTTAAGCAGTACGTACGTCCTGAACCAGAAAACACACTAATGACACACGACGCGAAGACAAGGACGCGGGACGATGTGCGTACAACTAGGTTTTCTTAACAATGAACTCAAGGCGAAATAACCAAGGACACTTTGTCACAAAATTGATGTCAAACAACTTCGTGCCGGTTTCAATCTCCCCCTTTGACATTGATTTTGTGACAAAAACCTATGACTCTAATAGCACTTATAAAACGTGCTTACAAACCCAAACCATGGCATTTATAAAACATGCCTACAAAAACACTCATAGTAGAATACATACCTAGTCACCAACACATAATATCTAGCTTGAGTAATACGCTTTAACCATCAGAGACCGAACGGAAGCAACAAGAAATTCTGAAACAATCAAAGAGCCAACAGAAGTTCCTCGAGCAACTCCCCCATACTTCATGAGCTCCAAAGTTTGACACTCGAGCTCCCCCATAACTGTAGCATACTTGAAACATGACCCAAAACTGTACAACCTCTAAACATCAACACGTTCACTCCCTCATACGTGTAGCATACCTGAAACATAACCCAAAAATACACTAACAAGGAAGAAGAAGGTGTTAGTATTAGAGTCATAAATCTCCCCCTTTTTGTCACAAATGAAGCAAGGTAACAAAAGAAAGAGAAAAGATAAATACCAAACCATAACAAATAAGATTAAAGAAGAAAAGTAAGAGAACAATCATGTTAACAACAAAAAGGATATGCAATGGAAGTCATAAAATAAACACTTGTTAACACGATGTCAACACAAAGAATTCTCCCCCTAAACAAAATCTTCACCTAAATGCAATGCATATGAGAAAGATGCACCTAGAACAAACAAACCAAATAAGGATATTTGAAACACACAAAGAACCAAGCATACAAGGGTAGAAGAGAGTAAAGAGAAAACAATACCATAGATCTGGAATCCATGACACACAAAACTAAAAAACATGAGAGAGATCTAGGCATATAAATGAAGAAGAAAGAGTACCAACACAGACACAAGAAGGAAGATTAGATAAGAACCAAAAGGAGATAAGAAGGAGATAGTGAAAAGACACTGAATACTTATATAGGTAACAGAGGGAAGAAAAGAAAACATAACATGAATCCCTGATAGAAACCAAGAGAAACCTATACATAGAAGAAAGAGGCAGGACACCAACAATCGGAACAAATGATTCACTAGAATATCACTTTAAACAACCGACCATAACCACCTGAGATAGATTCCAGAGAAACGACTTCATAGTAGCAAGTTATCTAGAGAAAAAGATCAACCAAACAAAAAGGAAGAAATACCATACCTGATGAAATTGGGAAGGTACAATATGACCAAGAACCAAATAGTCAAACCTGTGAGAAATGTGCAAGAAAAGAATATGCGAAAAGAGAAAGAAGAAGATATAAACAATAGTTAGTAGGAGATATGAAAGAGAATAGGGAAACCATGTATATTAGACACATCCAACAATATCCCATGACAAAACTACAGGAATATGAGTATCTGCAGGAAGAGATACGTAAAGTATAAGAAAATCCATTGAGAATCCATGGAGAAATCCAATCTGTACATGTCCCTGAAACAACTCATCCAACCACAAAAAAGAATTAGAGAATCTTATAAACGAGGAGAAGAAAATATTATCCCAAACACAACGGAATAGAGACATAAAAGGAATAAACCTGTAAGCCCACCCCTAGTGAAACCCAAAAATTAGTTTAACATATGCCAAACAAGATAAGCAATCATCAAGCTCATAAAAAAAATGCTTGAACTGAAAAATGAGCAAGGATTATCGATGTCACCAAGTCACAAAACAATAATCCAACTTCAGAGCAAATTTCCTGCCTGCCAGAACACTAAGACTCCGATGACATGCCATACATTGTCAGAAGGATTAGAGAGCCAATAGAAGAGAATTGCTAACAATAGATGACCAAACTGAGCATATGCATCCCAAAGTAGAACAGTGGTAGCCCAGAACCATTGCATGAGGATTATTGCAGAAGACTACCAAGAACACATCTAATCAAACCTATTGCAGGAAAAAATAGGATCAACCAAACACAGGAAGCAACAATAAGAGGATAGGCAAGTCTCATAAGTATTTAATCACACACCAGCTAGCCAACAAGGTAATTCAAGAATATTATCCCAACATAGAAAAGTATGATGAGAACCTATGAGAAAACATGAATCAAGATAAATCATGACAAACGAATACACCAATAACATGATTTCATCACCAAAATATGCTTATGCATACCTTGCAGCCTTCTTAAAACAAATTGAGAACTATTACCTTGAGAAATCACATCAAACACATGTGATCCAATGACAAAAGAATTACCAAGGAATCTGACCTGAGTATGTCAATGAAACACCGACGGAAAAGAATTACCAAGGAATGGAACCAAAATAAAGTAAGCCATAAACACTTTCAACAAGAACATCTAGAAGAATCCGAAGGAGTGGCGCCTTTACTCCTTTGAGCACGAGGAGGACGTGTGCCCGATGACGAAGCACCCTTGGAACCGGGTGTTTCTTTGGTGGGAGTAGTCCGAGCTCGCTTAGGAGGCATGTCCTGCACAAACACAACATTAACCAAACTAACAAATGTAAGAGAAATGGCGAACCTAGCACAAGAAATGTGAGGATACCCATGTAGACATTGTATCGAACACATGGTGTGCAGAATCATGAAGTGTGCACACGATAACAACCAAGCAATGAGAATCGCACAAAACTTGTTAGACTAGGATAATGAAGAACCAAACACAAACAATAGCAAATAGAGGCTGCATCATATCTGAGAATCAATTTTAACGACAAAACTAACAACCCATATCCAACCATGTGAAGACTAACCTTAAGGACTAACTTTAATAGCAGAAAAACAAACCGAATAACTAACAACACAAACCATAATAAGAAGATAAAAGGAAAAGAACCGATGTACCATAGAAGTGAAGAGGAATACATCATGGAACTTCCAAGAACAGTAGCCAATCCCAATCCGTACAAAAATAAGAGGCAATATATGGGGATAAACAAAAGATTGAACAAATAAGAGAATTGAAATGCATCATAAACTAAACCTCGGTGTGTGTAGATGCAATGCAATGCATAAAGAGAGAGAAAGTTCACCACTAGAACACACCCTTTGAAGACCTAGAATATAGAACCATCAACAAGAGACATACGATTAGTAAGTGAGCATAGAAGAAACAAACTTCAACCCCCTTTGAAACAAACGTTATGAGTAGAAGGCAAACGAATATAAATATATAAATATGATCTTTCAAATGAAAACCAAGACATTAAAAGGCAAAGGAATATAACTTTGTATGCCTTACATAAAAAAAATGAATATGCGCTTGGATTTTTATTTTGCCGCATGTGGTGGAGTTTAGTCTACATCACTCTAATGTCATTCCCGCGTGGGAGGGATTTTCGCCACCATCTTTTCAAATACACGAGGGTAGGGTGTAGCCTACATCTTTTTGACAAACACAAACTCAAGAAGTGCAATACCATGATAACGTGCAACACAAAAACTAACATCTCTTGAGTGCATCCGTCAGAGCATGACCCTCACAACCCCAACGGGTTCTTAGCCAACTGATATTGCTTCAAAGACAATCAAATGGCTGGGGATAAAGTGAGTCATTGACCACTAACAAGAGTTGTAATAGGAAGATAAGAATGCTCAATAACACGAACAACAAGATGAACATTAACCAAAACAAAGGAGAGATAGCTCAAGATAACATACTACTCGAGAGATAGAGAAATTCTATGAGCTCCAAGAATATGTAAGTGGTTTCCAAAAACTCCCATCATGCAAGCATGCCGTGCACTGTGCAAACAAGCGAGGAAAAATGCATAATACATACCAAAACATACTTAAGAGTTCAGAAAGAGAAAACACCCAAACATGTTGCAACTTATTTAAGACAATTGAATTAAACCAATATCTCAGAAAAGATGCAACCAACAACACATACATGGAATAAATAAAGAAAAATAAGAGGAATAACCAACAATGTATTCAGACATGCAACATGATCTGCAAGCTAAACAAACAAAGCATAAAAAGTAGAAACACCAAACAAATAGCCTATGTGGTTAGAGAAATATGCAATTCAAATAACACAAGGCTAGAAACAACCTACATCATCCCAAATATGGGACACCACCAGACCTTTGCAAGTCCAGAAAAACCTTCAACTTATCCTTTCTTACCCATACTTGTTTAACACTAGGCGTGCACACCTTGGGAGGTGAAATGATATGAGATTTTCCCTTAACACGCTTTGCAATACACTTGTCCTTAACTAATTCCACCTTAGTCTTAGACTTCCTTTTGTTGGAATACCTGTTTTTCTTAAACCTGTGATGAGAACCATTATAATTCCAAGGTCTAGAAAATGCACAAGAAGGAACATTAGAATCAACATGATTATAACGATGAGGAACACGAGAATAGGATGAAACATGTTGATTAAAATCCCAACAAAAACTATCCAAATGACCAACTCTACCACAATAAGAACAATGAAAAACATTAGACTTACTCAAAGAATTCTTATAAGAAGATGTGGTGGTAGAAGATGAAACATGTATGTCACCATTGTATTTGTGACATGGTGCCTTAACAAAACCTATACCTCCATTATGAGAACAATATGGCTTATCAGTAAAAACAGCCTTACCATTAACCTTAGACTTAAAATTCTTACGAGAAACATGCTGAAAATTAGTAGCATTAAGTCTAGTCTCAATAGGTGGGGTAGGCAAAAGGGCAGGCAAACTAGATTTTACAGGAGTAATCACACTAGATGAACTAGTAGAACTATCAATAGGAGAATCAAATCTAGTTTTGTCCAAAACCTGCAATTGGAGTTGAGTAGACATTAAATCGTTCTTTGTTACCTCATACTCCACCAATAGAGATTTGTATTTCTCATCGACCTCCTGATTGGCCTTCTCTAAAGCTGCAATTCTACATAACAAGTCAAGTTTTTCTTTGTCAAATAATTGAGAAATAGAAATTGTATCATCTGCAGCAAGAGAAATCTGTTTTTCAAGAATCTCAATTTTATCCTGCAAAGAAAGATTAGCCTTTTCCAAATTTTCAATTTTGGATTCATAAACTTCCCCTTGAAGCATATAGTCCTCTGCACAATGTCTGAGTCGTTGTTCTAGAGAATCAACCTTAGTCTGCAAAACACCATTATCTTCAAAACAAACATTATCAGAAATAGTAGACACATTACAATTAGCTTTATTAAATTTTTCTTGCAAATCAATATTAGCTTTTTGTAATCTTTCACATTCTTTTGCAGAAAGTCTGTAAAGAAGAGCCAAATCACTATTGCTAACAACATACAAATTATCATCCTTTTCAAAATCAGATTTTGGTTTTGTAGATTTAGACGATTTAGCAATAAAATTATTATGACCAGACTCATGAACCATCATTGCACTCATAGGATCGTTAGCGTGAGCCTTGACGCTCCTTAACCAGCCCCCAGCGACTGATACCAATTGTGAAACTACAAATAGTGCTAATGTGATAGTTGAATATTCAAACAGATCAAACAATATGCAGAAAGTAAATAAAGAACACACGATATTTTTAACGTGGTAAAACCCAAATTGGGAAACGTCCACGGTTGTCCTCGCGACAACAAATAAATCCACTAGATGAAAAGAGATGTACAAACCTATCAACTACCTGCAATCACTGCGAGTTGACACTCCTGGTTATCTCTAACACCTTGACTTCACCAGAGCACCTTGATGTACGCACAAGACACTCGACTTCTTGAAGAAGACTCGAAGCCGAACTATGAAACAAGCTTACACCAGAGTTCCTTGATGAACACACAAGGATACTCGACTTCTTGATGAACACACAAGAAGACTCGAAGCTAAATCACTATTCAATAATGAAGAAGAAGATGAATAGGGAAGAAAAAAAAAGAAAAAGAAGAAGATGAATGGGGAAGAAGAAGATGAGTTCAATCACCAAAACAACCTAAACCAAAACCTAAACAAACTCCAAGAAACAAGAGGTGAATTGGACGGCCAAAGAACTGACTTGTTCTTTGGAAGAGAAACCCTATATATACTTAGGGTTGGAAACCAAGGAAAATGGGCCGAAATAGTGAAAACCCACATTGGACGTACGTACGTCGATATGACGTTCGTACGTCCCCATACGAAAATATGTCTGCTGCCTGCTGCGACGTACGAACGTCCTGTAAAGGTACGTACATCCAGAATTCAAACTAACTTGCTGACATACGATACGTACGTACGTCCTTAAGCAGTACGTACGTCCTGAACCAGAAAACACACTAATGACACACGACGCGAAGACAAGGACGCGGGACGATGTGCGTACAACTAGGTTTTCTTAACAATGAACTCAAGGCGAAATAACCAAGGACACTTTGTCACAAAATTGATGTCAAACAACTTCGTGCCGGTTTCAATCGTTGTATATAAATATATATATCTATATCCAAAGATACACATCATAACAGTATCACTGATTCCAAAATTTGATGTATACATCAAAAGAGTCATCTCCCACACTTGCTATACATGTCCAACTATATACAGATATATACATCAAAAACAAAAGAGTCCACATTGCTCCATGCTGTTGCGCTCTACACATCTGGTTGTCGCTTTCCGCCTACACCCGGACCGGGGTGTACCCAAGCGTGCAAACAAAACACAAACTTGGGTCAGCTCGTTATTCAACGAACTGGAATGAGTCCATCTTAAGACCCAAACCAAAAATAAATCCATATATCAAAAGCATGCATATAATTCAGTCTAAAACTCATTAATTTAAATGCACAAGAATAAGGCATGTAGTTCCCCAAATGAGGCATATTAGTTCCTTACTCCAAGAAAAATAATAACGCAATCCATTTACGTGTCCTCGCTTAATTAGGATAAGCCAGCACCCTGCAAGAATAGTTAGTATGGCCTACCCTCCTGTTAAGAGTTCAAATAAAATATAATATTACAATACATACAGTACATCATCCATAAGTATATCAATAATATTCTCCCATAGTCTCCACCACGAGTCACTTCGCCTCTACAGTGACTTACACAGACATCCCTGTGCCCCCTGCACATAGATGAGCAACCACTACTGTTAACTGGTCCCCATCCTAACCCGGATGTGAGCTAGGGTCCCACAACGCAAGTAAGGCTCAAGCTATGCGTTTGCGCGCTAAAGTCACTCGCCTACGCCAGAGGTCGAGTAGTGGGCTTACCACGTCCTGGTATTCGCCATAGACGGGTAATTACCACACCCAGGTATTCGCCATAGGTGTGTTGGGATACTTTGGTATTCGCCAAAAGTTCCCTATCACTAACTGAGGTGTCTCGAGCCACACCTAATGCCCAATAAAATTTACCTAAAGATCAGAGGTCATGGTGTGCCAGGGAGTATACACAAACAAGCAATCCATATTCATATATAATACATAATCTATTCTACCAAAAATCGGACAGAGCTTCCTTTGTTTCTACCACAAATGGACCTCTGTCCCTTACTCATAACCTGCACTAAAACATTTGCATCTCAGCAATATTCCTATTAGGCATCAACCGCCCTTTATTTCAAACATCATGTCGCCCATAACTCAACAACATGAAGTCACTATCCACATGTAACAAAACTGTCGCAAACTAGCTTTTCATAACAAAAGTGTTCTCATATCTATCAAGTAATAAAAATATGAAACATCTATGATGATAGGTATTATAGATCAACATCATAAAGCTAAAACAAAACACCAAAGTTTCAGAAAATAACACTACAAACTGCGACTATACGTTCAGAAATACAGTCACAAAGCATTGTCAGACTTGCGAGGCTGTTTCACCCAATGAAGTGTAAGAATTAGGAAAAACCCAAAACATACTAATTAATCATCCATGTATCTACTATCTCCAGGATTTGGAATCATCTAAAAAGGGTCAGTAAGTAATTTTCTATGCTCATTTTACTAAGGACTGTGCAGAAACATCACTACAATACTGATCAGCGCGAAGACTCAAATTGAGTCTGGAAAAAGGAAGAAACTGCTATACCTCCTAACACAGTTTATCTGGACAAAACAGAGTAGAATCCAAAGAGACCAATTTCGGCTCAAAACATTATCAGATGAAATTTCTATGCCCTTTTTCACACCAATAGTCCAGAATTTTAAAGAAACCCAGAAATGCCTAAAAATTCTAAGTAGCAATCAAATCTGGACCTGCAACTTAGTAAATACTTTTCTAGATTAATTCACTTATAATCCATAACAAAATAGCATGTTAACCTTTCTCAAAAAGGTATTGAACTTCCACAAAGTTAAGTGAAACTAAATTCCCAAATTTTCGAATTTAAACAAAGGGTTTTGAGAAACCTCGATTCAAGGATTCATTTTAATGAATCAAAATCAGAAAAACAATCAAGAAGAAGGAGAAGAACTCACCACTCAGCAATCAGACAAGAACCCTAGGTTTTGAGCTCCAAAATTTGCTGCTTCCTCTTCTAGCTTTCAATTCCTTCAATTCTATTCGATACTTTAAAATCACCAACTGGTTTATCTTCTCCTGAATTTCTGTTACTTCTTTATCCCACCTAAAAGCTCTTACACAAGCAAGGTCAGTATTTCCCCCTCCTTTCTCTTCTTATCACACTAAAAGTCAGGTGAGTCGGTTCTAAAGTCCTATTCGGGTCATGTTGGGTCAAGGTCAATCCAGTTTGATCCGCACCAACTAATTTCTAATAAACCTGTACACATATATACTTATACAACATACAAGTAAATCGCGCATTTCTAAACACGACAATAGCAACTAAGATAAAATATTATAAATAAAAATGAAACAGAAAATGCGGGCGTCACAGGTATACACACCTCAAAAAGAATCTCATCCTGAGATTCGGATCGACCTACTCCACAAAGAGTTCAGGATGTCTGCGATGGATTTTCTCTTCTAATTCCCAAGTGACATCTTTTTCATCGTTGCTCCATTGCACTTTAACCAACTTGACTATATTATTACGAAGACGTTTCACATCACGATCAAGAATAGTGATAGGTCTCACGACGTATGTTACATCATCAACAATCTCTATGGTAGAAGGCTTGACTTTCTGCAAAGGATCACTAACACAATGTCTTAACATAGAGACATGAAAGACATCATGGATCCGAGCTAACTCTGGTGGTAAGGCCAATCTATACGCCAAAGTACCAATTTTCTGAATAATCCGATATGGTCCAATAAATCTGGGTGCCAATTTTCCCTTTTTCCCAAACTTCAGAACTCTACGCATGGGAGAGACCTTCAAATATACTAAGTCGCCCACCTGAAACTCTGTGTGTTTTCGCTTGGGATCAACGTAACTTTTCTGACGACTCTGTGCAGTCTTTATCCTTTGCTTGATAAGTGCCACTTTCTCAGTGGTTTCCCTAACCATATCAGGTCCCAATAACAAAGTATCGCCCACCTCTGTCCAACACATAGGAGAACGACAAGGCCTTCCATAAAGGGCTTCAAACGGTGCTATGCCAATGCTTGACTGAAAACTGTTATTATAGGCAAACTCCACTAAGTGCAAGTGTTCATCCCAGCTGCCACCAAAGTCCATGGTGCACGCCCTAAGCATGTCCTCTAAGACCTGGTTCACTCTTTCAGTTTGCCCGTCAGTCTGGGGGTGATATGCGGTCCCCATGTCTACTCTAGTACCCATGGCGCGCTGCAAGCTCTTCCAGAAATGTGAAGCAAAGAGTGAGTCTCGATCCGAGACTATAGAAACTGGAATACCATGGAACCGGACTATCTCCTTCATATACAAGTCAGCCAACTTATCTGCATTTCTCTTTACACTAACAGGAACGAAATGAGCCGATTTAGTCAACCGGTCAACAACCACCCATATGGATTCATATCCCCTACGAGTCTTGGGTAAACCGTCTATGAAATCCATAGAGATATGTTCCCACTTCCAAGTTGGAATCTGCAGTGGATGTAGCAACCCAGAAGGTCTTTGATGCTCAGCCTTCACCTGCTGACATGTAAGACACTCTGAAACACAATTGCCCACATCTCTCTTCATTCCTTCCCACCAATACATCCTCTTAAGATCATGATACATTTTCGTCCCGCCTGGATGAATGGTGAAACGAGACTTGTGTGCTTCATCAAGGATTTCCTTCCTTAAACTAGCATCATTAGGTACACATAACCTGTCATGAAATCTCAATCCACCATCGCGACCAATTGACCAGTCCGTAGGACAGTCATCAATCTGATCAATCACCAGGTCATTTATCTTGTTCAAAAGGATAGGATCAGCTGGTTGCGCTTGAATCACCCGAGTAACCAAGGCAGGTTGTACCGTCATTGCACCAATAAATGCTAACTCATTCCCATCCAACAACCTCACGTCATAGGCAACAATGGTCTCAAGTTGTTTCCATTCTACCATCATCAAATGAGCGACGCTGGCATGTTGACGACTCAAGGCATCTGCAACCACATTACCTTTACCCGGATGGTATAGAATCTGAAAATCATAATTACTGATGAATTCCATCCATCTTTGTTGCCGCATATTCAAATCTTTTTGTGAGAACAAATATTTTAGACTTTTATGATCCGTATAAAGTACAAACTGCTCACCATATAAGTAGTGTCGCCATACCTTGAGAGCAAAAACTACCCCAGCCAACTCCAGATCATGTGTGGGATAACGTCGCTCATGAGGTTTTAACTGCCTAGAAGCATATGCCACAACCTTTTGTTCTTGCATCAAAACACACCCGAGACCTGTACCACATGCATCCGTGAAAGCCACTAACTTTCCTCCTTTCACAGGAATAGTCAAAATTGGAGCCGTAGTCAAACGTCGTTTCAATTCTTGAAAAGCCCGTTCACAATCCTCTGTCCATATAAATTTTACATCTTTCTTTGTCAGGTTAGTTAATGGTGCTGCCAGTAAGGAAAATTTCTCAATAAAACGTCGATAATACCCTGCCAAACCCAAGAAACTTCTTATCTCAGTCGGGTTGGTTGGTTGCTTCCATTCCTGCACCGCAGCGACTTTTTCAGGATCCACGACAATTCCCTCACTAGAGATTATATGGCCCAAGAATCTGACTTGCTTCTCCCAAAAATGACACTTACTAAACTTCGCGTACAACTTATTGTCTCTAAGTGTCTGTAAGATGATACGCAAAGGCTCTCGATGTTCTTCCATACTCCGAGAGTATACCAGAATATCATCAATAAATATAATGACAAACCGATCTAAATATGGTCGAAAAATCCGCTACATAAGATCCATGAAAAATGATGGAGCATTCGTCAATCCAAATGGCATTACAGGAAATTCATAGGACCCATATCGAGTTCTGAATGCAGTCATTGGGATGCTCTTTTCCTCCACACCCATCTGATGATAACCGGTTCTCAAATCAAGCTAAGAAAACACTACTGCACCCTTCGATTGATCAAGCAAGTCATCGATACGCGGCAATGGGTATTTATTCTTTATGGTCACCTTGTTTAACTCTCGATAATCTACACACATCCTCAAAGTGCCATCTTTCTTTGAGACAAAAATCGCAGGTGCACCCCAAGGGGATGTGCTAGATCGAATAAACCCCTTCTGTAACATTTCATCCAATTGTTTCTTCATCTCATCGAGCTCTTTTGGTGCCATACGATATGCCGCTTTAGATATAGGAGCGGTACCTGGTACTAAATCAATACGGAACTCTATCTCTCTCTTTATCTCATTGATACTCCCCGGAGAAAGAATGAAAAGTTTATTAATGGGATGAATTTCTTTATCTCTAAGGCTTTGCTTTTTGCTGAAGGGGAGCCGTTTGATCGTGTAGTTGGAATGGCTCTAAGGTATGAGAACAAAGAATAGGAATATTGCTGAGATGCAAATGTTTTAGTGCAGGTTATGAGTAAGGGACAGAGGTCCATTTGTGGTAGAAACAAAGGAAGCTCTGTCCGATTTTTGGTAGAATAGATTATGTATTATATATGAATATGGATTGCTTGTTTGTGTATACTCCCTGGCACACCATGACCTCTGATCTTTAGGTAAATTTTATTGGGCATTAGGTGTGGCTCGAGACACCTCAGTTAGTGATAGGGAACTTTTGGCGAATACCAAAGTATCCCAACACACCTATGGCGAATACCTGGGTGTGGTAATTACCCGTCTATGGCGAATACCAGGACGTGGTAAGCCCACTACTCGACCTCTGGCGTAGGCGAGTGACTTTAGTGCGCAAACGCATAGCTTGAGCCTTACTTGCGTTGTGGGACCCTAGCTCACATCCGGGTTAGGATGGGGACCAGTTAACAGTAGTGGTTGCTCATCTATGTGCAGGGGGCACAGGGATGTCTGTGTAAGTCACTGTAGAGGCGAAGTGACTCGTGGTGGAGACTATGGGAGAATATTATTGATATACTTATGGATGATGTACTGTATGTATTGTAATATTATATTTTATTTGAACTCTTAACAGGAGGGTAGGCCATACTAACTATTCTTGCAGGGTGCTGGCTTATCCTAATTAAGCGAGGACAGGTAAATGGATTGCGTTATTATTTTTCTTGGAGTAAGGAACTAATATGCCTCATTTGGGGAACTACATGCCTTATTCTTGTGCATTTAAATTAATGAGTTTTAGACTGAATTATATGCATGCTTTTGATATATGGATTTATTTTTGGTTTGGGTTTTAAGATGGACTCATTCCAGTTCGTTGAATAACGAGCTGACCCAAGTTTGTGTTTTGTTTGCACGCTTGGGTACACCACGGTCCGGGTGTAGGCGGAAAGCGACAACCAGATGTGTAGAGCGCAACAGCATGGAGCAATGTGGACTCTTTTGTTTTTGATGTATATATCTGTATATAGTTGGACATGTATAGCGAGTGTGGGAGATGACTCTTTTGATGTATACATCAAATTTTGGAATCAGTGATACTGTTATGATGTGTATCTTTGGATATAGATATATATATTTATATACAACGATCGTTCTTGGAAATATTTACTTTCGATATTAACGCATCTATGATTACTCTAGTGTGGGCCAGATGTTTCAGATTATTAGTGTATATATTTGAGATTTTTTTTTTTTGGACCCCTCTCGCGTCTTGAGTTTTGGGACGATTGAATATCCACGTGGCATGGTGTTTAATTGTTTCAAAATTTGGGGCGTGACAAAGACCTCTTTCACAACAGAGCAAGGTATTTTCTGTTACAAGGTTATGCCATTCGGGTTAAGGAATGCAAGAGCGACCTATCAAAGACTGGTCACCAGAATGTTCGACGACCTCCTAGGTCGAACAATGGAAGTCTACATTGACGACATGCTAGTGAAGAGTGACAAAGAGAAAGATCATTTGTACAATCTCGACCAGGCATTCCAAAGATTAAGACAATACAGAATGCGTCTTAATCCAGAAAAGTGTCTGTTCGGGGTTGCATCAGGAAAATTCCTCGGCTACCTAGTCACCAGACGAGGCATTGAAGCAAATCCCGACCAGATCAGAGCCCTGATCGACATGCCAAACCCAAAAACAAATCCAGAAACTCAACGGCATGGTGTCAGCTCTGAACAGATTCATCTCCAGAGCATCAGATAAGTGCAGACCAATGCTTCATATCCTAAAGAAGGGGGCTACATATGAGTGGACAGAAGAATGCGAGAAAGCCTTCAATGATCTTAAGGCATATTTGTCTACTCCACCAGTTCTCACAAGGCCCAACGATGGAGATGTACTTGGCGTTTACCTCGCAACATCAGATTTTGCGATCAGTGCAGTACTGTTTAAAGAAGAAGACTAGGTCGAGCGACCTATCTATTTCACAAGCAAAGTCTTACAGCAGGCCGAAATAAGGTACACACATCTGGAAAAGTTAGCATTAGCCTTACTTTATGCTGCATGCAAATTCAAACCTTATTTCCAGGCGCACACTGTAAAAGTAATCACCGACCAGCCACTACGCCATATTCTTGAAAAGAAGAACAAAACAGGTCGTATGGCTCGATGGGCAGCCGAGTTAGGTGATTACACTTTTGAGTTCGTTTCACGTCAGGCTGTCAAGGGCCAGGTCGTCGCAGATTTCTTGGTAGACTATCCAGCAGAGGATACCAATTGGGAACCAGAACCTAAAACAAGGCAAGTCCATTATTGCCCTCCTGACACATTGCAGCTATATGTGGATGGTTCCCATAACTCCAACGGAAGTGGCATAGGTGCTGTGTTAATCTCTCCTGAAGGATCACAGCTCGAGAGATCAACTCGTCTCGATTTCGCGACATCCAACAATGAGGCCGAGTACGAGGCTCTAATCCAGGGCCTACAAATGGCCATCGACCTACAAGCAGTTCGTCTGAAGGTGTACAGTGATTCACAATTGGTAGTCAATCAGATTACCAGTAACTACCAGATCAATGGGGTCAACCTAATCAGGTATGCTAGCAAAGCAAAGGATCTCATCAACAAGCTCAGTTATTTCACAATCGAGCACATACCAAGAGATGACAACAGACACGCTGATTCATTGGCATTCTTAGCATCTAAGATCGAGTCAGACAGACCACGGGCTCTCACTATAGCAATCAGTTCACAGCCTGCATATCTTTTCAAGGAGGAAGATGTTCATCAAATTTCCGATCTACTAGAGACAACTCCAGCAGACATCCAAGGAACTTGGATTTACTTACCTTCAAACTGGTGTCCTACCATCCAACAAAAAGGAAGCCAGTCAGCTGTTACATAAGGTCACAATGTACAAATTCCATGAGGGTAAACTTTTTAGGAAGTCTGCAACTGGTTTGTTATTACAGTGCCTAATACCCAAACAGGGCCAGATGATATTTCAAGAAATCCATGAAGGAGAATGTGGAAACCACTCCGGAGGGAGAACCTTAGCCCATAAAGCAATCTCCCAAGGTTACTTCTGGCCAAGAATGAAGGAAGATGCTAAAAAGTTCGTTCTGAAGTGTGTTGAATGCCAAAGATTCGCTGATAAGCAACATCAGCATCCCAATGATCTCATCAACGTCACTACACCATGGCCATTCCACATGTGGGGGCTTAATACAATGGGCCCTCTAATAAAAGAGAAGAAGTCAGAAAAAAGATTCGTTCTAGTGGTCGTCGACTATTTCACTAAATGGGTGGAAGCTGTTGCACTAACCAACGTAACTCAAGCAAATGTGCAAAGATTCATGTGGGAAAACATCATCACAAGGTTTGGCCTACCAAAACAAATAGTCACAGACAATGGCACTCAGTTCGTTGGCAAAAACATCAAGGCTTTCTACAACCTATGGAAAATCGAACATTCGAGGTCAACGCCTAGATACCCACAAGCCAACGGCCAGGTCGAAGTTGCAAATCGACAAATTCTCAACAACCTGAAGAAGAAGCTTGAAGATCAGCATGATCAATGGCCACAGCAGTTAGAAAACATCCTATGGGCTTATAGGACAACTACTCGTACTTCCACAGGGATGTCACCATTCAGTCTCTGCTATGGAGTTGAGGCAGTTATTCCCACCGAGGTAACATTTGGAACGACCAAATCTCTTCTGGTCGACACAGAGCTTAACAATCAGGTCTGGTCGTTCGGAATCGATCTACTCGAAGAACGACGAAACCACGCCGTTATAAAACTTGAGCAATATCAACAAAGACTTAAGCGAGCTTATAACAAAGGTGTGCGCCCTAGATCTTTTCAACCAGGAGAACTAGTTCTAAGGAAAATGTTCAACAACAAGAGGAAGAACATCATTGGCAAACTCAATGCCAACTGGGAAGGACCTTACATTATCACCAAGGTTCAAAGCAACGGTTCTTATCGTCTTCAAACACCAGAAGGAGAGATCGTTATCAAAACTCTAGTCCCTTTGATGATTTTAATTTGTTAAGTTCAAACATCTGCAACTTAACTTGGTGCATTGGTCATATCATTCCCACGACCTCTGTACAATCAAGCAACCATGCACACGACCTCACCCACTAGCAGGTCCAACAATATAATTACTACGTGTTTGCAAAACTCATACAAGCAGACAACGTAACAATGAAAGGTAAATCGTTGATTAACATTTTTTTTACTTGATGAGATTTCTAACAATTACAGGCAAAAACAAAAATACATTAAGGCATGCAAGAACAACTGTTTCAGTCCATCCTGCTTGCAGCCATTCATCTCGTCTACCTGCCTTCTGAACGAGCTACCAGGACTCCCTGGAAACTAGCTGATCAGAACGGCTTAAGTACAAGCTCATCGAATTCAATGTTGATCAATGCAACTCCAACAAACAATTGTTTTTCAATTACAAAAACCTCAGAAGACTGCTTAGAGGAGGACCAAAGAAGACATACTGCAAGAACAAGGAGTGCAAGAAGCAAACTTTGCACAAGGTTACCCAATACAAGAAAGTGGGGACCTGGACTAGTTCACTGCTGCGTTGGCTGGTCGCTGGAAACTTCAACTTCCATACAGCCACTGGCGACCTGGTCACTAGGGGCCCATCGAGGCGTCCTGAGCTGGCGCCAAAGTTTCTTCAGCACCACCTCGCGTCTCCTCTCCCTCGGGCGACCCCATCAAAGCTTGTTGCAGTTGCTCGCAGTAGGCCTGCCACGCTGCACCATTTTCCTGGCTTACGTTCTGCCAGTGTTCAGCAGAAGCCTTAGCAGCAGCCAAACTTTCCTTCAAACTGCTCATTGGTCTCCTTTAACGCTGCGACCTGAGCATCCCTGTCCCTCACCTTGCACTCCGCAACAGCTGCAACGTTCCTCGCCTGCTCAAGCTTCTCGTTCATCTCCTTAGCTCAACCTCAGCTTGGGCACCAACTTCAGCGACCAGACGAATTCCTGGAAGCTCGCATTAACCTACAAATGCAAGCACAATTAGGCAACGAAAACTAATCAGAAACAAAGAAAATAACAATTATGGCAACACTCACCAAGGCCAGTGCCGCATTTAGCTTCGAGCAGGTGACCAACAAAGTTTGAGACTTCACAGCTCGAGCATCAGCCTCCAGAACGATGCCCTCATTCACAGCCCGGGCGACGCAGGGGTCGTCAATAGCACTGTCGTTATCATAAACGACATGCCTCTCACCACGGTCGTCTAAATAGTTCGAACGGCCCAGGGCGAAACACAGACGACACACCCTTGCCTTTCTCCAAGGGCCGAACGGAATTCTTCCTGGACACAGCAGACACCTCAGGAGCTTTACCAGACGGGGCAAGAGCAGGTGTCGGCACAATGGGCCGCTCCAACAGCTTCAGGTTACCTGAATGAGACCTTTTCTTCTGCCCAGAAAAGGCAGGCAGTTTGGGAAATGAAGGCGGAGGAGACACGACTAGGGGGCTCGCCACTGACTCCACCTGACGCGAGCTACCACCAGCTCTCTCCTTCTCTACAGGTCGCTCCTTCTCCGACCTCCGAACAGCTACACCAGACCGCTCTCTCTCAGCAGGCCTCGAGCTACCACCAGCTCGTTCCTTCTCCTCAGCAGGCCTCGAGCTACCACCAGCTCGTTCCTTCTCACCACCACGCGAGCTGCCACCAGATCGCCCAGCATTACCTTTGTGTATAGCAGACATATGTGCCTTCCTCAAAGCCATCCTTCTTCGAAGCTCGTCTTCAACGGTTTTGGACCACCTTTGGGAAGAAAATGCTTCTTCAGGTGGGGTAAGAGATTTATCTTACGTTTGTCAACCAAGCAGCCAAAATTGTTCAAAACGGAACACAGGTCGTTCTTCCTCACAAGGTGATCGTCCCTGATCGCTGCAAAACACACAACATAATCAAGTCCAGGAAAAGGGAAACCATCTACTATCCTAAGACTAACGACCAGAAACTTACGAGTATCATTCCTAGTCACATGACGTATCTGGATACTCCCTTCAACGATCGACCCAGTAATCAGCATGGGATCTTTCCACCATGGCTCACTACTTACAGGATAGATCAAAGGCAACGTTCTAGCCTAACTTGCATGTTATAACCAGAAATATCAGCCTTTGAGGAGCGTTTGAAACAAAAATGGTCCAACACATCTTTCACAGTGATGCGCCCCCTATGTAACCTATTCAGGTCGTCAATGACCCTCATATTTCTCCAGAAATTGCCATTCATCTGGCAGGGGGCTCGACCACTAGCATTTAACAGATCGACCACCAAACTGGACAATGGCAACCTCAGCCCAGCTCGGAATTGGTTCAAGGTGAATACAGTAGAGAAGGGATTTTTGGTCGATACTCAGCAGAAAGTAAACGATCTCCTAAAAATCTAATCTCCAAATGCTCAATCGAGTTAAGCTCGTACATTTTCCTAAACGCATAATGCCTATCTACATACTTAAAGTTCACTACTCTACACATTGAACCGTCACCTCCTTCCACCATCTCTTCATCAGACGAATCCTCCCCATGAGGGCCGCTACTCTGGGGGCTATCAGAGTCAGCACCATGAACCGGAGACACGGCTTCAGAATGAGTCCTTTCAGACTCATACTCCTCACCACCACTCAAGTTATCATTTTGAGAGTCACTCAAGTCAGACATTTTCTCAAACAGCAGAAATGAAAACAGAAGAAGAAAGAAAAGGAGGAAAAGGAAACTAACCTCACGAGCTCTCAAAGTTCTCCAGGTCGCAAGAGTAAAAGCGGCAGCAATTCAAATGAAAGGGAGATAGGTAAACCCTTCTCAGCAAAGCTATAGTTTAAATACTACAGCTCGTACAATCCCAGCCATCAGTTCGAAAAAGGTGAACGGCTGAGATCGAACAGACGATCCACTTCCATTGCAGTTATTTTCCACTACATAAAAGATTCACATCCACCGTCGGATCAACCCACGTGCCACGTAATGACTATATCAGGCAAGACGTGCGCCAGTTGCCATAACTGCGCAGCTAACTGCTCGAGGAAAATCTCCCACTTCCCCATAAGAGCGCCATGATTAGTACAGACAAGCCTGCATGACTGCCACGTCAGCAAATTCAAAAGCAAGCTACATATCAGCATCGATCAGAGTTATTAGTCTTTTCAGCCCGACTTCTACAGCCGACCTAAAAAGGGGGGGCTTATGTAGGGGTACTACATACTTCAACCAATCAAAAGTAGCCACGTGGTACAGTCACTCATCCACCAGGTCGCCACTCTATCTACCTACTAGTAGCTCGTTCACAACAGCTCGACCCCATAACGAGCAGCGACCTGCTTACACACGTGCTCTCATTCAATGCACAGAATATTCTCGTCAGTTACATAATTAATTCACAGGGATGATCCACGCGCGTTACACAATCAATCCTCATTATGATGGCGGAGAATCTGCAAGATCCACGATCCACGCCTTTCTACCTTCTATAAGAACAGAACTACGATGGCTTGATCTCTAAGTTCAATTCCACCGAGCTAGAGTACGTAGGCAATCTCGATCTCAACGAGGTGCAGCCACCCCGACCTCAAACACCCCCATTTGGTCAAGTCTCCCAACGACCTGACCTAGTAGTGCATTAATCTAGAAATAGGTTAATACAATGTTCTAGGGATTTTTAGACTTAACCCCCCCTTTTATATTCACGATTTGAGTAAACCCCCCCCCCCCCCCCCCCCCCATTTGTCCAAGTTTGGACTTTACCCCCTCTCCGTCTACTTCTTTTTTTTTTTTTTTTTTTTTTTTATCGGCAAGCCTATTTTAATGAGATCAGTAACTCAAAGATGCACTGCCTGGGATTGAACCCCAGACCTCTGGTATCATCACCCAGGTATTACCAACTGGGCTCAGCTGGCATCTGCAAAAAAATGGTTTGGTAAGCCTGTTTTTAATGAGATCAGTAACTCGGTAATGCTGGCGGGATTCGAACCCCAGACCTCTGGTATCATCACCCAGACGTTAAATTTGACAGAAGTAGACGGAGAGGGGGTAAAGTCCAAACTTGGACAAATAGGGGGTTTACTCAAATTGTGACCATAAAAGGGGAGGGTTAAGTCTAAAAATCCCGGTGTTCTGCGTACTACTTATTTTTTTTCCCTTGTAACATGCATGTTGTGGTAGAAACAACGGGCGATTTTGTCGAAACCACTGACATTACTGTCGATATTTGCAAATACCCCACTAAAGATTTTTATTTTGTCTTTACCCCAGCAGATAACGTTTCTGTCTAACAGCCGTTATAGAAAAGCTGACGTGTCTTATTTTATTATTAGTAGAGTTGATGTGTCTTTCACAGAGATAACTGATACTGACGTGGTCTGTTTTAATTAAAGAAGGTACACGTGTCGGGATCTCGTCGAATCCATCTGATTTAATCCAACGACTGGGATATTTTTGAAATCTGACCGTTATAAATTAAGGAAGTTACAAAATCGCCCTGAATTAAATCGCCCTGGTTATAAAAGTCGTCTTCTTCCTCAGATACCTGCAAATAACCAGGTTCAATTCTACAGATTCTTCATCAATTTCTTCACCATGAGTGCTTCTTCTTCAACCATTGGTAAGTATAAGTGTTTTATTTGTAGAGATGTTGGCCACTTTGCTAAGGATTGTGTTTTTTATGACTTCCCGTGTGTGCTGCTATGTGATGATCACAAGATGAGGTTTGGGGTGAGTACACAAGACCGATCAGTTGGAAGGGAGTTCTTGAGTTGCAAGTATGTCAGTGATGGCAAGGGGTTTTTGTGGGTAGATGAAATTGGAGATGTGGAGTTGAAGAAACAAGAAATATCGAGTAAGATGCAACTGAAGATGAAGAAGAAAAAAGAGGTTAATGACAAACAACCTGATGATGAAAAATCTGATGTTACACTCAAAATTTCGACAGAGAATAATATGGAAATGAGTCTTCAGGGAAGTGCAAAGTCTATCAGTGAGATAGTGAAGTTGTTGGCAAAAACAAATGTGTAATGCAAAATGACCTATCTGCAAGTATGTAATAGTATCCTGAAAGTATGTAAGCCTGGAAGTATATAATGCAAATGTGTAATGCAAAATAACAATTGTGTTCGAAAATAACCAAAAGCATATATAAATATTGTCAAACATTACATATTGTGTTCCAAAATAACCAACTTACATAAACATTCCTGAAGCAATTTGAACATAACAACATTAACCATTGTCTCAATCCCCAAAAAAACCCGAAAACAAACAAACTTTATGTTTCAATCCCCCCCCCCAAAAAAAAACCATCTATCTTGCTTGCTGATGACAAGATACTAAAACCTCCATCTTGGTTGAATTGGATTGGAACTTCTAGCTTGGTTGGTTCTTGTTGGATCACGATTCAGATCTACACCAAACATGAATGCCAACCTTTGAGCACTTGTACCATGCAAAGGATACTCAGGAGGTCTGAAAGCTTCTCTGTTTGCTGGTGGAGGCCTCATGTAGGGCTGGCTGACAGTGGGAGGGGGAGGTGGTCTCCATGCTGATTGCTGCTGAGGAGCTTGGGGCATTGAAGGTGCATTGAAGGAGCTTGCGGCATTGAAGTTGCTGAACTGGACACCAGGCATTGTAGTAGTAGTAGGGCTCATAAACTGGGGGGGGGGGGGGGGGGGTATTGCATCTGTAAATAAAAAAAAGCCACACATTAATTTCATAAACAAAAACTATATAACATGGAAAAAAACTACAAGGAATGTTCAAATTTTTGTTTCTAACCTGAGCAGAATATTGGAAATTGGGAGTTGGGATCATTGTAGGACCATAACCAAATAAAGAAGGATCAAAGTTTGGCTGCGATGAACCAATATTATCAGATGGTTGTTGCGTAGGGGTATTGGCTCTCTTTTTTCCTTTACCTTTGTAGGTTTTCTTCCCTTTCCCTTTCCCCTTGGTTCTTTGTGCTACAGCTGGCTCAAATTGTGCTATGAACTCACTGAATGCTGGATCATCTGCAATGTTCTCTATGGGCACACCGTAGTCTATTTTCCTAGATCTAGTCCTTGGTCTTCCACCCTTTTCTGTTGCACCTTTTTTTGCAGGACCCTTTGATGTAGCTGCCACATATGCTGCATGGTCAGGATCAGGTCCAGGACATCCTACTTTGTTATCCCCATATTGTTTGCATATTGAACATCTGTGTTGCTTCTTTCCACCATATCTGATTGGACCTTCATCAATTCCTCTTTTTCTTGCAATTGGTGGCCTACCTGGCCCTCTGGTTTTTATTGGTGGCCTGATCACCTCAGTTGACTGCATTTGATTGTCCACATAGTTAAAATAGGGATAAGGATTTGAATTTGTATAGAAGTACAGTAAAATAGGGATAAGAAGCCAACATAAGCAAATGTGTTTCTTTGCAAAAGTAGTAAGGAAAAACAAAAGAGAAATATATTGTATATAGTTGCCAATAAACATTGCAACATCCACGACAAAAGAGGAATATACTGTATATAGTTGCAATTTTTTGGAATTTGGTTGTCAGTGCAGAAATTCTCAGCTTGTCAGTGCAGAAATTCTCATGCAGGGAAAAATTACTTGTCGTGGAGGAACAAGTGTTTGATCAATGTATTGCTAATGTTTTGCAAGGAATTTATAATGTCGAGAAGCTTACAATACCATATAAAAACTAAGTGCAAATTATTAGGGTTTATAGTATACTCACCTTTACCCAATCATCTTCATGCAGTATCGGCTTGATAGATCCCTCATACACTCTACTGTATGCTTCAACTGTAAAATAAGGACTACAATATCTGCAATTTACAAAAGTATGCATTGAAATTAAAACCAAATAAACAAAAATATAACTGATCATCAAAACCAAATACATTACCTCTTCCAATCTATTCTCATTCCATTCAATACTCTGACTGCATGAACACAAGGTATTCCTGTCAGCTCCCATTCACCACAAGTGCATTTTTGTGCTGCAATATCTACATTCCAATGCTTGTCATTGTGATTATTAACCTGATATAGATGATCCTCAGATCCATAACAAGTATATTCATGAATCTTTTTTTTCTTCTCTTCTATAATTTCAATAACCCTAGGAACAAGACCAGCTTGATCCCAAGTCCTTGTTGTCTTCCTCCTTTCAAACTGCAGCTTCATAAGCAACTTGCAAACAATGCCAATCAACCTATGAATAGGTTTGTCTCTTGCTTCCAAAATTCTTGAGTTGAATGCTTCACTCCAATTATTGGTAGTATGTTCTGACTTTGCTATTTTGTCAAAATGACACCTTGCCCATTTACAAGGTTCTTCATCCATCAGATATTCTGCAGCACCAGCATCAATCTTGTGTATTTCTTGCATGTCAAGCTCCCAGTATGTTGGTGAGTAGGCTTTCGAAGCAGCCCAGGCCAAGTCATCAACACCACTAAAATACCTCTTCATGTTAGCTACCATATGCCTAAAGCAAAATCGTTGATGAGCTTCAGGGAAAACACTATGTACTGCCACATTTAATCCCTTCTGTCTATCACTCATAATCACTAGTTTCTCCTTATGCCTACTCAAGTGTGGTTCCATAATTTCCAAGAATCTCTGCCAGTTATATAAGTTCTCCCTCACACAAATAAAAATAGCTAATGGAAACATTCCATTATTCCCATCCAGTGCCACTATTGCTAAACACACACCTCCATACTTACCTTTCAGAAAGCATCCATCTAATCCAATAATTGGCCTACACCCATTCACAAAACCATCAACAGATGCCTTGAAACTAACACAACAATAATCAAAGCTACCAAACTGATCATTCCTTCCACATTTTGCTAAGCTACCAGGGTTTGCAGCTTGTATTTGTCTACACATCTCTGGAAGTTTGCAGTAACTGTCTTCATAATTTCCATGGACCATTTCAAGTGCAATGGTCAATGCATGCCAGGCCTGCCAATACTTGATGTCCAATGTGTATTTAGCCCACATCTTACCAACCACATCTCTAGGCTTGAATGATCTGTGATGAACCCTCATATCCTTCTCAATCTTTTTAGCTATCCATTGTGCATTGGCTGTAGGATTTGTCTCTGCTTCATGGGACACACAAATGTGTTCATCATAGAGTTTACCTAACCTCATTGTGTGCCCATCATTCATCCTCCCAATAGATACCTTCCACTTACAAGGCTTTCCAGCAAGACTCTTGCCAGCAGATACACCAACAATTCTATCACTGTCATTTTTTGGAAGTTTCAACACAAAATGCCTCTTGATAGCATAAGTTCTAAGAGATTGCCTGCATTGATAGATGTCGTACCATCTCTGGTCTTCCACCAATTCTTTCTTCCCTTGGTTTGCATTTTCATATTCTGCATCATCTACTCTGGAGGTCTTTCTTATCCAATCCATGTCAGGATCATCACTTTCCATCCTAGCATCTTGGTTCTCTGTCACTCTGGTGGGGCTTTCAATGTTTTCTTGCCTTTGTTCTTCAGCTAGTATTTCTTTTTCTCTCTGCGCATCCTCTTCAATTTGTGTCTGAGCTCTTTGAACTTCTTCAGTTGTGAGTGGACTATCATCTTCAGATTCACTTTCATCTGTAAGATAGTAAGGACTTTCATAGTCTTCTGCAGCATCAATTAATCCTATCTACATTAAACTCAGGTGGTGGACCTCTGCTTCTAGTCCTAGGCCTCTCGTCAACTTCTATATCTTCTTCCTGTTCAGAACCAGCTTCACTCAACTCAAAATCAACATCCTCACTACTGTCATCATTGTCCAGGGATATAGTCCCATGATCAAACACATTCACAGTATCTTCCATATTCCCTTTAATTACACAATATCAAACAAAAAATAAATAATAAGTATAGACTCATAATACAAAAACTTAAGAAGTATCTTGCATAATAGAAAAACTACAACACTACACTTACCTTGTATATCATTATTTTGCTCATTTATATTCTCTTGTTCAAACTCATGCACAGTATCTTGCATATTACCTTGCATTACAAAATAAGAAAAACAAAAATAAAAACCCTATATATTCAATTCATATACATTCCATTGTACATTCATGATATTTTTTTACCATACTTACCTTCATCACAAACTGCAGCAAATGTGGACCGAACTTCATCTAAGAATGAAGGATCGACTTCCTCTATTTCAATGGAACATCCTGCAACAAATAAAGTTTAATATCCAACCAAATTACAGAAACAACAAAATAAACTTGGAAAGATAAATAACAGCTGAAGAAGTACCTTGTTGTAAATTTTGATCGATTTTCATAGTTGCAAGTCTTTGGCTCCATCTTGTGGGCTTTTGTGATGATTTGGACTTGGGCTTCATAGGTGATTTGGACTTGGGGTTTATAGGTGATCTGGACTTGGGCTTTATGGGTGATCTGGACTTGGGCTTCATAGGTGATTTTCCCTTTCTCCTACAAGGCAGCTTCTGTCTAGTGGATGGTGGGAGGTCTTGATCAATACTGTCAGGGTTTTCACTAGCTGGTGGCAGGTCTTGACCAATACTGCCAGGGTTTTCACTAGCTGGTGGTAGGTCTTGACCAATGCTGACAGGGTTTTCACTAGCTGGTGGGATCTCCTCATCAATTACAACTTGACTAGTTTGAGACCAATGTACTGGCATAGGTGGTGGATAAGTCTGTAGAATAGGTTGTACACCAGAGACTTGGAATTGCCTGTTCATTGAACCTATGTATCTAGGACTAACAAACTCAACATACAAGTGAATGAAGTTCTTTCTATCCTGCTTGGCATTTTTCCAGAAATACAACACATCAAGGTCTTCTACAATATATAATCTTTGATTAACATAACCCCCATCCTTAGCCAACAAAAAACAGGAAAATGAAATATTTTTTCCCTCTGGTACAACTATCAGTTTGAACACTTCTTTAGCTAAGTCTAATAAACACACTTCATCACCCTTCCATTCTTTTGAATCAACACTCTCTCCACCACTATAACACCTTAACTTCTTTGGATCTTGACCAACTTCCTTAAATTTCCCTCCAAAATGAAACCTAAGATGTCTCTTAGGAAGTGATTCCATCTGTATATACAAAACCACAAGCCCTAAGGAACATAACAAAAAACTTAAAGATAGCTAACAAACAGAGCATAATAGTATTTTAGGACACACTCACAGTACAGATTTTTAACAGAATAGAAAACAAAAGTTAAAAACACACATCTACAGAAGACACTTACAGATTGTTGTTATTTAACATATCAACAATTAAATCCAATGCATGATAAAAAAACAAACAAAAAAAAAACCCTTAAATTTCTTTGATTTTAAGCAAACCCAAAAGATTCGATCTCCAAATTAACACTATCTTCCAGCTTGCATGTCATGCTCCATCATATTACATCACATTCCAACTAATAATAACAAAAAAAAAAAAAACAATTTTGCTTTCAAAGAAGAAATCTAACAATAAATAAATTTAGTTACAAAAGTAAAAACCCTAACTTTTTAATACCAAATCAATAGATTCTTCGTGCTTGCATGTCAAGATCTAACATATTACATAACATTCTAACAAAAAATAACACAAGAAAAAAAGCAAAAAAGATTTCAGAAAAGAAATTAAGTTAAATAGTTTACCTTCAATTAAACTGAGTTCAACTTGATTTCAGAAAAGAAATTAACACTATCTTCGATGTTTAATTACGCTTCCATTACGAACTTGTGATAAATAGAGGGCAATTGCAACTAATTAGATTTGAGATAAACTAGGGTTTTCGGGAAGAAGACGAAGGAACTGGGCGGGAAGAAGAACTTGTGATCGCGCCTTCTCACACCTGTCCTTTTCTACCTATAGATGGAAAAATCGCAGCCGTTGATTTCTGTTCATCAGATCCAGACACGTGTGGATTTTTAGTTGAACAGTTGAAGTGCGATTTAATTCAGGGCGATTTCGTAACTTCCTTAATTTATAACGGTCAGATTTCAAAAATATCCCAGTCGTTGGATTAAATCAGATGGATTCGACGAGATCCCGACACGTGTACCTTCTTTAATTAAAACAGACCACGTCAGTATCAGTTATCTCTGTGAAAGACACATCAGCTCTACTAATAATAAAATAAGACACGTCAGCTTTTCTGTAACGGCTGTTAGACAGAAACGTTATCTGCTGGGGTAAAGACAAAATAAAAATCTTTAGTGGGGTATTTGCAAATATCGACAGTAATGTCAGTGGTTTCGACAAAATCGCCCAGAAACAGCAATGAAGCAATGTGTGCAAGCTGTTTCGATTTCAACCACGTAAGGCACTAGGCATGCTAGCTTACCTATCATAATTAACTTACTGAAACTGACTTCCCTGTTTTAGAATCAACTCACTAGTCACCACAAGCACGACACTTCCACGCAAGGACCACTGTGACCACCACCACCACCGCCAATATTCATGTCAAGAGCCATTCGATATCTAAAATCGCAGAACTAGGTACATTATTTTTGAAGCTTATCATTGAGATGGCGTGTCCTATTGCCTAAAGCCAACATTTTATAAATAATAAGAACAAGGTCATCCACAAAAAGTCTAATTTCTATTCAACATGGAAGTTTCGCTATAAATTCTTTTAGGGAATGCAATTATTGCGAGAAGGAAAGGAACAAAAGAAAGGAGAAGGACTTGTAATTTGCAAATACTTTATGAACTATGGTCCAAGAATGCAGTAAGATATAAATGTTTCTGTTTGAAGTTTGTTGTAATCTTCTTATCCATATATAGACTCCGAAAACTTACACCACAGTGCATTCCATCCACATAAATCAATTGCCGCAAAACTGCAGATAAAATTCATTCCAGTTCAAGATACCAAGAGATGTATATTCTAGAAAGCTAAGTAAGCAATGAATCTTCTGAGTATATGCCACTCGCATCAAAGACGTTTCTTCATTCGACTACATAGTTTCAAGTACATTTAATTTTCCGAATTATTGCATATATGCAACTGATGAGGGTGTTGCCTCGTAGTATTTTCAAAGGGTAAACAGGACATCTGGTGACAGATATTGTAGTGATGGAAGTTCATTTTTTTTCCAAATTGAGCTGGTTATAGACTCATAATGTCTTCTTTTATTATAAATTGAGTTCTTATGAGTCTTAATGTTTTCCTAAAGTAGAACAGTTTCAAAGAAATGGAGTCTACTTCATTGCCTAAGAAGCCTCATGCTGTTTGCATCCCATTACCCTTCCAGAGTCATATAAATGCCATGCTTAAGTTAGCAAAACTTCTTTACCTAAGAGGTTTTCATGTCACTTTTGTTAACACAGAGTTCAATCATCGTAAGGTACTTAACACTAGAGGACCTGATTCACTTAACGGTTTGCCTGATTTTCGATTTGAAACCATCCCAGATGGTCTACCTCCATGTGATATCAATGCTACTCAAGAAATCGTTCCACTTTGTATGGCAGCTAAAAATAACTTTTTGGACCCATTTCGCAAACTCATCGACAAGCTCAATAGAGAATCTTCCAATTCTAGTACTTCTAGAGTTACTTGTCTCGTAGCAGATGCTATCTTGGCCTTCCCACTAGAAGTTGCTGAAGAACTTGGCATCCCGGGAGTTGTTTTATTGACTATGAATGCAGCTTTCATGATGATGGTTCTTCATTGTCAACATCTTATCGAAAACGGTGTTATACCACTAAAAGGTATATGAGCTGAGTATAATGGCTTGATATTCTTTCTTCTAGTTTCAATTCTTCATATGTTTATTGAACACAAGACTAATAGTCTAAATGTCTAATAGCACTTTTTTCTTCTTTTCACTACTGATTAGATCGGAGTAATCTGTCAAAGGATTCTTGGAACACACCGATAGACTTGATCCCTGGAGTGAGGGATATTAGACTGAAAGATCTTCCTACCGCTTTTTTGACTGAAGATAACCCCTCGGAGCACTTTGGGGTTACCCAACTGCGAACTATCTCCAAGGCTTCTGCAATCATCATCCACACTTTTGATGCCTTAGAAAGCGAGGTTTTAGAAGCGATGAAATCTCATCTACTACCTCCTGTATATGCAATAGGTCCGTTACAATTGCTTCTCCAAGAAATATCAAAAAACCAATACTTGAATTCAGTAGGATTCAATTTCTGGAAAGAAGATGAGGAGTGCCTTAACTGGCTTGATTCAAAACAACCCAACTCAGTCATTTATATAAATTTTGGCAGTCTTGCCGCCATGACGTCAGAAAAATTCATTGAGCTTGCTTGGGGAGTAGCTAATTCTAAACATCCTTTCTTATGGATCATTAGACCAAACCTTGTTATCGCTGAGGCTGCAATAATGCCAATAGAGTTCATAAAAGAGACAGCAGACAGGGGAATGATATCAGGCTGGTGTCCACAAGAACAAGTCCTTTGTCACTCTTCCATAGGGGGGTTTCTAACACATAGTGGATGGAACTCTATCATGGATACTATTTGCGGTGGTGTTCCAATTATCAGTTGGCCCTTTTTTGGTGACCAGCAGGCTAACTGTCGTTATTCTTGTACACATTGGGGTATTGGTATAGAGATGGATCATGATTTCAAAAGAGATGAAGTAGAAGGACTCGTGAGAAAGTTGATGGAAGGCGAGAAAGCAAAGGAACTGAAGAAAAAGGCTACTGAATGGAAGGTGAGTGCTGAGGAATCAATAAAACCAGGTGGAAGTTCTTATAGGAATTTGGATAGAATTGTCGAAGTGCTAATCGAAAAGACAGTACATTGATCACTTATACCAATAAAACGAGCAGCATGTTAATCCCAATTCCCATTTGTAAGATGTTTTTATTCAGTTTCTACTTTTTTGTAAATTATTTGTTCATCTAACCTATAAGCCGATACCCATTTTCTACAGATAGTTTATCATTGTGCCACTTGAAAGAGAAACTACAGATAGTTATCTTTGAGATAAGAATCTAATTGTGCATAATCATAAGTGGGAGTGTCTTGTGTTTTCTTCTTCTTATTTCGACCGTCTTTGATTTTTGACATCAGTACACGCAAACGTTCTGCACCTAAAAGTCCTGACGGACGGCAGTGCCTGTGTTAAAGTTTCATTTAGGACATCTCCCTACTAATTAGATAGTATGTTGCCTCAGTCATACTTCCATTTAGTTGCGAATGAGCCCGTGGCTCAATGGTAGCACCCCTCTCACAATGTGGAGAGGTTGTGGGTTCGAAACACATCAACAACTGATTGTTGATATAAGTTTCCCCTCAACCATGCTTGCCAACCCCCCAAAAAAAAGAAAAAAATAATACTTCCATTTAGTTGGAAACTTCCTATCAATCCAAACGGCCAAACTTGACGTCGTTGAATAAACAAAGCCGGCAAACTTTGGTTTTTCCCTGAAGTCTTTTGCTATAAGCCAAGTAGCTAGGGACTAATGGTACATGAAGTTGGTGATTAACTATGACTTTGGAGTCATCGACAACAGCATTTGATCCCAGTTATATTGTCTCCAAAACTCTCACTCTCTTTTGGGTCCAAATAAATAGGCTTGATGCCCAAGAGCTTTGCTTTACCGCCAAAAATGCAATCAAAAGTATATTAACAATGCAGGACAAATCATAATGAAGGTTTTTCATCCAATTATTATTGTTTTAAACCACCACTACAACCCAGATGCTACAACTGTCGCCTTCGTCGACTAACATTTTTTCTTATTTTGTCTATTCTTTAATATTTAATTCTTGATCAATCTTCCTGCTGCTCAGTTCTTGATCTCTTTAAATTAAATTTAATTGGTTGATTATAATGTGTCGCCACTGGACAATACTCATCACAAAATCTGAAATTGTTAGTCTATAACTATCGCCAAATAGTTGATACTACCGTCAAATTGATGGTTTCAACTTAATCTGAAAAAAATAATGAAGAAGAGTATTTATTTTTATTTTTATTTATTTATTTTAAAAAAAATGAAGAAGAGTATGAGGAAGAAAAAGAAAGGGGATGGCAACTTCTGAAAAAAAGAAAAAGAAAGAAAGAAATAGGTTAAAGAAGAGAAGTAGGGCAACCAATGAAATATTAAGAAAAAAAGGCGTAGCAAGTCACAACGATGTTAACATGCAGTCAGTTAGGTTCAACTCGTAAAACCTTCGGGTGATGATACCAAAGGTCTAGGGTTCAAATCCCACCAGCATTATCAAATTAGTGATCTCATTAAAAACAAGTTTAGCACACCATTTAGCAGGTGCCAGTTGGGTTCAACTGGTAAAACCTTTGGGTGATGATACCAGAGATTTGGGGTTCGAATCCTGTCAACATTACCGAGTTACTGATCTCATTAAAAACAGGCTTGCCACAACATTTTGCGAATGAGTTTGTGGCTCAATGGTAACACCCCTCTCCCAAGGTGGAGAGGTTGGGTTCGAACGTCAACAACAACAAGTTTCCACAATAATTTAAAGCGGTAGGGGTCCCGCTTGCCATTTAAAAAAAAAAATAAAAAAAAAAAAAACAATCTGGACGTTGGTGGTGGTGGTGGTGCTTTGGTTATGGTCGTGGTGACAGTAGCATAGTTAAAAATGCCGTCATATTTCACGAAATTTCGGTAGAATATGTCGATTTTTAGAGAATCGACATTTTAAAATCCGGGAATAATTGAGAATATTCCAGACATTTCAGATGGCGTTCTTATTTCGATCGTCGGAATGTCAGAATATACCCTTTTTTTCAAATTCGAAATTTGGGTGCTTTTAGTGTGGGGGGTATAGTTACCAATTTTTCAGTATGGGTGGGGCTTATTTACAAAGTGGGGCTTTATTACCATTAGCTGGGGTTGGATATGGGTGGGGCTTATTTACACTGAAGCTAATTTTGTACTACATTTTAGGCTGGAAAGAATATGCATGAGTTCGTTGGAGATTGGTTGGTCGCTGCCTGCCGGCTGCTCTTTTCCTCAATCCAATGGATTTCAGACCTCTGGTCAGCCAAAACCTATGCAGAGAAGCAGGTAACATTTTTAATTCCATTACAAAGTTTAAACACTAAAAAATCTGTTCACTGCGACATTTCTTCAAACATTTGTGTTGTGTGATATATAGATAGCAATTACGACAATATATACTTTTTTTTTTTTTGTGTAGTTAAGATTACATTGTTGAAGGAAGGCCTAGATTAAGGTTTGATACCTATCTTGTAGATGCAACTACTGTAATCTTAAAACACCTTGCGTAGGGTAAAATGCGCAGCAAAACCATTTTTTTCTCTTCGTTACAAATTCAAATTCGAAATTCAAATTCTTGTTACTTTCCCATGAATTTCTTTATTGTTATTCCTAAATCCTTAAGTCTTTGTATTAATCCTTTATTTCTTTTTCTTCTTTTCGGTTTATTTTCTCAGTTGTGTCTAACTAAACTGAGCATTATCTCTGGAATTTTACTGTTCAATAGCTGGTTTTTTATGGCGTCCAAGAGATTTTTGGGTGATAGCAGTGATGAAGAGTTTTCTGATGGTGAAGGAGATATTTTTGAGTTGGAAGAGGCGATGAAAAATAACTGGAAGATTGATAGTTCCCCGGAGGCGGTTATTCTAGATGATTTGGAAGATAATGTGCCAGCTGAATGGAAATTTATCTTACTTGGTAAATTCTATGCCCCAAAATTTGTGGATACTGCAGTAATTAAGAAGGAGCTCATTAGTGATTGGGAAATTTTGAAAGATGTTGAAATTATACCTTTAGCTTCTGGTGTGTTTAAGGTGATTTTTGAGAGCTTGAGAGAGAAAAGGAAAGTGCTCAAAAAATGGTCCGTGGAGTATTCAAGGGTATGTGTTCTCTGTTCAGCCTTGGTTTGCAAATTTTCAATTGAAAGATTACCCGTTCGAGTGGATTCGGTTATGGATACAGGTTTTTGGTCTTCCGTTGGAAAGAAATCGTGAGGTGGATGTCCGACGAGTTGGAGCAAGCTTTGGAAGGGTGATAGATTATGATCTGGTGGGAGGTTCTGATGGATTAGGTCCTTTTTCAAGAGTCCAAGTTCTTTTTCATCTACAAAACCCTTTGTTAGTAGAAAGGTCAGTTCGTTCAGATAATAAGGTGTTTACGGTGAAATTCAAGTATGAAAGGTTACCTGTTTTTTGTTATTTCTGTGGGGTTATTGGCCATAACTATAGGATCTGTACGAAGTACTCGAAGCATCCTTTGGTGATCAATAAACCAGCAAATTTTGTACCATTGAGTATTTGTAAGTTTCCTCGGTATCTCAGAGCTGATATTACAAAGTTTGGTAAGGGTATTGGTGCTAGTAGGGGGCAAAATAGTCAAAATATTCAATCTACTAAAGGAAAAATTATTCCATTGCAGCAAGATGAGAATCAAAGGAAATTGTTGTTGAATGATCGGAACATAGTGATCGGAGATGGTGAGTCTTCGCTGGCAGCAAAGAAATCTTTGGTAGCAGTAGATAAGGCGAATTTTACGGCAAGTGATGAAATGGATTTGACGGTAGCTGATATTGCGGTGAATATAGAGTTGAATGAGTTAATGGTTACTAATTGGGGTTTTTAGTTTTTGGCTCACCTAAATAATACGTATTTAAGATGTAGGACGTTTTTAATCCATATTTAGAGTATGGGACGCCCTCCGTCAGTTGACTGCGTTGACCATAAACGAATGCGTTAGATTTTTCAGAAACCCATTTCTACCCCTGCACGTGCTGAGCACGAGATATAAAACAACATTAAAAATATAAAGGGTTTTTAGTTTTTGATCCACCTAAATAATACGTATTTAGGATGTAAGACGTTTTTAATCCATATTTAGAGTATGGGACACCCTCCGTTAGTTGACTGCGTTGACCATAACGTATTATTTAGGTGGACCAAAAACTAAAAACTCCTTTAGAGTTTGTATAACAAGCATAATTTGTTATTAGCATAAGATTTTTCTTACTGTAAAATGATTTCTTGGAAGCTTAGTAATATTATTCTTTATCATTTTGTGTTGGCTGAATAATAATTTTGTTTAATCGGTGGCTTTAACAGGGATTAGTCGACGCGCAGAAACCCCCAGAACTCATATCTGCCAATATGACTGGAGGTAATCATTTCTATGACTTTGAAACCGGTAAATACTTAATTAGTTGTGTTATTTTAATTTTCACTTTTGACCTTATGTTGCAGTATTGTGTGTTTATTCGGCGTTGTTCATGAGATTTGCATGGATGGTACAACCACGTAATTATCTGCTTCTAGCATCCCATACCACGAATGAGACGGTGCAGCTCTATCAGTTCTCACATTAGGCAAAAGCTCAAGGGTAAGAGATTCAAGATGTTCTGAGGATTTGAAGATTTCAATTCAAATAATATCCTTTATGTTCTGTATAGTTTAATGGTGATAAATATGAGTTTCTGAAAAAATCCAACAGGTCAAAGCAGTCAACTGACAGAGGGCGTCCCCTACTCTAAATATGGATTAAAAGTGTCTTACATCCTAAATACATATTATTTAGGTGGGCCAAAAACTAAAAACCTCAAATATTTTTAATGTTGTTTTATATCTCGTGCTCAACACGTGCAGGGGTAGAAATGGGTTTCTGAAAAATCTAACGCATTCGTTTATGGTCAACGTAGTCAACTGACGGAGGGCGTCCCATACTCTAAATATGGATTAAAAGCGTCCTACATCTTAAATACGTATTATTTAGATGGGCCAAAAACTAAAAACCCCTTACTAATTCTGGTGCTGAGTGTGACAAAGTAGGCAGTTATAATGAGGAGATTTTGCAAGTTGAACGAGTCAATAGTGAGGAGTTGAAGCTTGGTACGGATTTGGGGTGTTCTCATTTAGAAGCTGGTGTGGAAGTAGTTGGTGCTAAGATGGAAAATAGAATTGATGTGGGACTGTTGGTGGAGGATGGGAGCAAAGTGCCTTACGCACTGACCAGTGATGGACCTTCTGATGAAGAGATAATTGTGAGCTATGCTTTAAGCCCAAATGAGTCTCCGGGCCTGGTAAAGTTTTTAAAGTCTGTGGATACTAAAGTCCATTCTATGATAGAAGCAGATAAGAAAAAGGCCCAAGTTAGTAAGTGTAGGGAATTGAGTGCTATTGAGAAGTGTGGTAAAATCCTTTTTGCTGAACCCGTTTGTGTTAAGTCCAGTAATCCACTTTTTGATCTCAAGTCAACTAACCCAATTTTTGAGTCCTCGCCGTCTTCTTCTCCTACCTTGTCTCAATCAATGTTAAACCTTTCACCGAAAACCGACTTTCAAGTAAACTCTGAGTCTCTTCAATTTGGAGATAAAACTAGATTGACTCCCTCAATTTCTTCTCAATTGAATCATAGCCTATCTAATTCCAAGAGCTTAAACCTTCAGTGTGTAATTCCAATCTCCGAATCTGGTGTATCCGCTCCTCTTCCGTCCAAGCCTAGAAGATTGAAGGAGTTGGCCAGGAAGTTTGTTGTTCAAGCTTCTCATACTGTTAGGGAGAAAATTGAGAGTGAGTTTGCAAACCGCAAAAGGATGAGAACGGAAGAATCATCAAGTCAGTCTACTATTAATAATTTTAAAGGTGAAGGAAGAGCTATGAAAAGAAGGAAAGATATGGAGAAGCTCCTAGTTGAAATCGATACTGAAGGAAGTAAGGGTGGAGGTGATCCAAGAGGTGTGATTGAAAAGTTAGAAAAGGAGTTGCAGAGTTCCGATACTGATTTACAATCACTCAAGGAGATTAAGCTGGTTGGTACTTGTGTGGCTGATTCTGTGCAGAGAAAGGTAGACTTGATGGTAAATGAAAATGATGGAGGTGTATTTGTTGGGTCTGGTAGCAATTCTACTGGAGGGTTCGCGGCAGCTGTCCCTAATCAGCAGCCTCCTCTTTTATGATGCTATCTTGGAATTGTAGGGGAATGGGTTCCTCCTCTGCAGTTCAAAATCTAAAGGACCTTATCCGGGTAGGTGACCCGGAGGTGATCTTTATTTCTGAGACAAAAGTGAAGGTTAGTAGAATGGAAAAAGTTAGGAAAAAAATAAAGTATAGTGGGTGTCATTTTGTTGCTGCTAATGGAAGAAGTGGGGGTTTGGCTTTACTTTGGAAAGAGGGAATTAATCTGCAGGTCATAGCTTCATCCCGCCATGTGATTACAGGTAAAATTTCTGATTTCCCAAATAATAATGATTGGTTCTTCTCTTGTGTTTATGGTCATCCGACTCCCTATTTAAGAAAAGACGTGTGGAACGAATTAAGAGTTACTGCAACTAATGTTCCTGGTCCTTAGGTTTTGCTTGGGGACTTTAATGCAATAGCTACTGCTGATGAAAAAATTGGTGGTCATGGCATTCTGTGGAAAAGTTTAGAGGAGTTTAATGAATTAATAACTGAGCTTGGGCTGTTTGATATGGGTTTTTGTGGGTCTAAATTTACTTGGTCGAATTGTAGAAGGGTAGGTGATAAAATTATTGAAAGGTTGGATAGGGTGTTAGCCAATTCTGGTTGGGTTGATAATTTTCCTGAAGCTTTGGTTCAAAATGTGTCGTGTGGCTCTTCGGATCATACTGCATTGTTAGTGTCTTTGGCTAAAATGGAGAAACCTGGTCGTAGACCATTTAGATTTCATGAAATGTGGTTAAAGGATTCTACATGTTTAAATGTGATTGAATCTGTTTTGACCACCAGATTTACAGGGTCTTCTGGATTTCAATTAAAGTGTAAATTAAATATGACTAGGTATAGACTTAAAGTTTGGAATAAAACTCATTTTGGAAATATCTTTCATGATATTAAAAAATTGAGATCTGAACTGGATAATCTTATGCTTAATATAGAGGATGAACAGAGTTACACTTTGATGTTAGGAAAGAAAAAAGAACTGAATATTCTGCTTGATAAAGAAGATGCGTACTGGAGACAATTATCTGGTTTTTCTTGGTTAAAGGATAAAGGTAGAAATACAAGATTTTTTCATCTTTCGACTGTTTATAGGAGAAGAAAGAATTGGATTTATAAAATAAAAAATAAGGATAATGATTGGGTAGATAGTAGAGTTAATATTGGTAAGGTCCTTAATGAGTATTTTGCTGATATTTTTACTACAAGTTTACCGTTAGTCAATCAGGATGTCCTTAATCTTTTTCAGCCAATTTTGACTCAGGAGGATAATGATTTTCTAATTAGTATTCCTTCACCAGCTGAAGTATGGGATACTGTTAAAAAAATGGGTAGTTTGAAGTCACCTGGTCCAGATGGTTTCCAAGGTTTATTCTATAAGAAGAGTTGGGAATGGGTTGGCCCAGCTGTGATTAAAGTTGTGCAAGAGTTCTTTTCAAATGGATGGTCGTCTTCTTCTTTAAATGAAACTTTCATCACTTTGATCCCAAAAGTCCAGAGTCCTGAAACTCCAAGCCAGTTTAGGCCTATAAGTTTGTGTAATTTTTCTTATAAAATTATTTCAAAAATTATGGCTAATAGACTTAAAACTTTTTTGGATTCGATTATATCGCCTTATCAGAGTGCATTTGTCAAGGGTAGGGCTATTGGAGATAATACTTCCATGGTGCATGAAATGTTTTACAGGATGAAAAAAATGAAAAAAGGTAAAACTGGTTGGATGGCTGTGAAACTTGATATGGCTAAGGCCTATGATCGAGTTGAATGGGGATGTTTAGCCAATATTTTTAGATAGTTGGGTTTTTCTGAACATTGGGTTAATCTGGTTAATCAATGTTTAAGTACTGTTAAATTTCAGGTTCTGCTGAATGGTGCACCAATTGAAGAAATTGTTCCTAGTAGGGGGATAAGGCAGGGTGACCCTCTGTCACCCTATCTTTTTATTATCCTCTCAGAAGCTCTCTCTAGAATGATCTCAAAAGCTGAAGAAGTGGATCAGGTGCATGGTTTTAAGCCTAAAAGGGGTGCTCTTGGAATTTCACATTTGCTCTATGAGGACGATTTGATCTTGTTCTGCCGGGCGGAGAAAGAAGAGGTAACAAATTTATTAAATGTTGTTAATGAGTACTGTCAGGTTACAGGACAGTTAGTTAATTTCGATAAATCTGTTGCTTTTTTTAGTTCAAATGTCCCTAGTAATCGTCAGATAGAACTAAGGAATATATGGGGTGTAAAGAAATTCAGGGAAAATGATAAATATTTGGGAGTCCCTGTTCTTTTGAGTAGGAAAAGGAAAGATAGTTTTTCATTATATAGTAGATAGGATTCAGAGTAAGATAGCGGGGTGGAAATCAAAGCTTTTATCTCAAGCTGGTAGGTTAATAATGTTGAAATCTGTGACTGAATCTATGCCCATTTATGCTATGTCAACTTATTCTTTACCTGGATCTATTTGTGATGAAATTGAAAAATTACAAAGAGATTTTTGGTGGAAGAATTCTGCTGATAGAAAGGTTGTATGTCTTATGAGTTGGGAAAGAATTTGTAGAACTAAGTCTGAAGGAGGGCTTGGTTTGAGGAGGATGAAAATACTGAATAAAGCTCTATTAGTGAAACACTGGTGGAGACTTAAATCAGATAGAGAATCCCTATGGTCCAAGTTTTTTCGAAGCTTGTACCCAAAATGGGAATTAGAATGGAAAGGTGAGGTGCACAAAGTGCATGATGAATCAGTTTTCTGGCAGGGTTTAGGTTCATGCAAGGATATGTTTAAAGAAAACTGTGTTTGGCAGATTGGTAATGGTATGGGAATTAATATGTGGGATGAACCTTGGCTTGTCTTCATGAATAAGCCTATGATTCTTAGAGAGGTTCTAGATATTCCAAATGGGATGGAAGCTATGGTGGTTAATCAGTTAATTAACCCTGTTACTTTTACTTGGAATTTACCTTTAATAGAGAGATTAATCCCGGCACCTATTCGTAAGTCTGTTATAAATACTAATCTGAGAAGAGGAATGAGTGATAAGGTGATCTGGTTAGCGAACCAAAAAGGTAAGTTTAGCGTTAAAACTGCTTACCTTAGTGGTAGGCAGGAGACTGGTTCAACTAGTCAGATGGAAACAGAGAAGTGTTTCTTAAAAAAGATTTGGAAGTTAAAAACTCCAGCCCATATTATGCTCTTTATATGGAAATTTTTTTCTGGAATTTTGCCAACAGGGGATAGACTTGTTCAAAGAAATATGGTGGGAGATTTTACTTGTTGTTGGTGTCAAAAGGAGGTTGAATCTATAAATCATTGTTTTTTCCAATGTGATTGGATTCAGAGGTTATCGTTTCTTAGCCCAATTAATATTAACATTGAGAGTCGCAAGGAGTGGGACTATAAAGAGTGGATTAAATGTTTTATTACTTGGTATACTCTGGAATCAAAAGTGCAGTCTTTCCACCTAACCTTCAGTTTATATTTGCTCTATTATATTTGGTTTTTCAGGAATCTAGTAAAGTTTGAGAAAAAACTGGTTAAACATGAAGATATTCTGATTAACTGTAACTTTGCTTGGAATATGTGGCTGGAATCTTTGTTGCTTGATAGGTGTAATGGTCCTACTGACCTGACTTCTATTAATAATGATATGGGATGTTTGGATGTTGACAGTGATGCAGTTTGGTTTGCTCCACCGCCAGGATTTCTAAAAATTAATTTTGATGCTGCATATAATAGAGTTAATGGAGAAGCTGCTGCTGGGGCAGTTTGTAGAGATGCAGATGGAAGGATGCAGGCTTGTTCCTTTAGAAGATTTAAAGCTAAGTCATCAGAAGAGGCAGAGGCATTTGCAGCTGAAGTTAGTGTGTTGATGGCGCTTGCACTTGATATGGATAATTTTATAGTTGAAGGAGACTGTCAAGAGGTGATCAAAACACTCAAAACTCAGCCATCAAATGCAAATTGGGAATTTCAGTTAATTCTAGTGCATGTTTTGAGTCTATGTAATAATTTTTCTTTTTGTAACTTTAGGTGGTGTAATAGGGTAGCTAATTCAGTTGCCCATGAGCTTGCTTCATGGGCTGTAAGAAATAGTTTGGAGAGTCTGCCACCTAGAGAGTGTCTCGAGTCTGTAAGACCTCTTTTTATGATTTAATAAATTGATCTTTTCAGCGAAAAAAAAAAGGTTTGATACCTATATTAATTGTTTGAACACATTGGTAGTAATTAGCATGGTTTAGAATTTCGATTTCGAGCGAAATTTTGTTTTCTAAAGTAATGGCATATGCCGAGATTCCGACATTGGAAATCACAGTGCAAGACGAGATTCGCGAAATTTCACAAGATTTCGTGATACCGAATTCTTAAATATCGACATAAACCGTCGAAATTTCGTGAAATACAACGAAATTTTAAACTATGGTAATTAGAAACACAGTAGTATAGTACCATATGACAAAGGATCGGAACAAAATTCATCTAGCACAAATGAAATGTTGACGATTGTACTTACACGTTAAGGATGAGTTTATTATTGGCTTGGAGGATCGGACGAGCACTTTGGTGGATCGACTTTGTGTAGTCTCCACCAAAGAATTGGGAAGACGATACTTGGATGAATTGATTCATAGATGTATGGTTCAAATTGGTGAGAAAACCCTGCGCCAGAAAGTTAATACATGCCGGCTTCATGATAAGATGCGAGACCTTTGCATTGCAATTGATTGTGAATTTGCTGACTGATCGAAGAGCGTTCCTTTGTTCACCGTGGTGGATAATTTGAATAAGAGGGCAAGCCATTAATCGTATGTGCCCTGCGTGTGGGCTGCTGGTTGAATCCATCACGCATTTTTTCCTACACTGCCCATTTGCCTTGCAGGTCTGGACGGAAGTGACAAACCCTGACCCAAGTTTGTTCCCTAACCTGTTCATTGTGGACTGTCTTGAAGAATGGTTAGTGGCCTGGTCTACTAAAGGAGGACCTGAGTTTACAAGATTGTGGTGGAAGTACATTGTTGCCGTTTGTGGTTATGAGAATGCTATGGAAGAAACGTAATGATAAAGTGTTCAGAGCAAAGGTAACAGGGATTGCCAGAATAGTTATGGAGATAAAAGCAACAATCTGGTTCTGGAGTGCTATTTGGCATGGGAGGAAGAACTATAAATTTCAAGACCTGGTGCTAAGGTGGAACGAGGTGTTGAACGACACTCTAATGAGATAGTTGGAATGGGCAGCTGACATGAAAAGTCCCTAAATCAATAGGAAATTTGGTTTACCTGCAAACCTTAGATCTTAGAGGTGTTTATTTGTCATCGCTTATTCCTAATGTGATAAGGAAGATACTGCAAAGACACTTTTTACATTCCAGAATATTGTTTAGGTAGCTGCCTATTAAGAATAGAAACAATACAAGAAGCAAACAAATTATAAACAGGAAGAAGAAAACAAAGTTGTCGACCATGTATTGTCATTGAAATAACACTTTGGAATAATCACCACTCAATGAGTCACGAATTGAAGATAGGATCTTATATATAATACCAAAAGCTCACTTAATTGATAACTGCAAGAAAGTCTTGGAAACAAGAGCCTTGCAGTGTGTTTCTATTTCCCTTCAATATTGGTGTTGAAGAGAGCAGATATTCTAAAACATGGCAGAGTCAGTTGTTTCTCTTGTTGTAGAAAGGCTTGGTGGTTTGATTATTCAAGAAGTGAGTTTCTTGAAAAAGGTACATGAGCAATTTGAACGTCTGCAAAAGGAACTCATAAGCATCCAAGGGTTCTTGAAAACTGTTGATTCATATCATAATCAAGATCCATGTATTAGCACTTGGGTTGCTGATGTTAGAGATATTGCTTATGATGTGGATGAAGTCATTGATGCATTTCTCAAAGTTGCGTCTGAGGAAGATGGGAAAGGATCCAACATCTTAAAACAGGGTTGCAAACCCAAAAATATTTTTAAACTTCACAACTTAGGGAAAGAGATCGAGAAAGTTTTTTTCAAGCTCGAGGACATATCGCAAAGAAGGCAACGATATGGTATCACAAATATGGCCAAAGGAACAATATCTTCTACTACAAATGAGATGTTGTTGAGATGATCGTACCCACACGCTGAGGATGATGCTACTATTGGCTTGGAGGATCAGACATGTAGTTCGGTTTTGTTGAAAGAGGAGGATCGACTTCGTGTAGTCTCCATATATGGCATGGGTGGTCTAGGGAAAACTACTCTTGCTAAAAAAGTTTACAATCATTGTGACGTCAAAACTCATTTTGATTGCTATGCTTGGACTTCCATTTCTCAACACCCTAGCATTGGAGAAGTTTTGCAGGAGATCCTAAGGAAAGTTAGCGCTCTAACGCGCACCGACACGAGAGAAATGAATGAAGTTGAATTGGTGGAACAGCTTTTTGCAATCTTGGAAGAAAAGCGGTATTTGGTAGTTCTTGATGATATATGGAGCAAGGAGGCCTGGAATATTCTACAACCTGCCTTTCCGAATAACAGGGGAAGTAAAGTCATGCTCACCACGCGCAACGTAGAAGTTGCAATGCATGCTGATCGATGGAGCCAACACTTACAACCTCGGTATTTAACGGACGAAGAAGCTTGGGATTTGGTATGTAGGAAAGCATTTCCTCATTTTGTTCACGACACAACACAGTCCTTATCAAGTGATCTTGAGGACTGTGGACGGAATATGGTAAAAAGGTGTGGTGGTCTTCCTTTAGAAATCATCGTGCTTGGAGGGATATTAGCATCAAAGAAATCGTTGAATGAGTGGGAGACTGTGTCCCAACATCTTGGAATATTTAACACGAGCCAAAGTCAGGGTGGAGTTTTTTCCATCTTATCTTTAAGCTATGTCGAATTGCCTTACCACTTGAAGCCTTTGTTTCTTTACTTAGGGCTCTTTCCTGAAGACTTTCACATTCCAGTGAAGAAGTTGGTATATATGAGGATGGCCGAAAGTATGATAAGACAAGAAAATGAAAGAGAAACAATAGAAGAAGTGGGAAGCCGATACTTGGATGAACTAATTCACAGATGTATGGTTCAAATTGGTGAGAAAAGCTTGCGAGGGAGGGTCAAAACATGTCGGCTTCATGATAAGATGAGAGACCTTAGCATTGCTATCGGAAGGGAGGAAGATTTCTTTGAGGTGATAAGTCGAAAGAACAATTCTTCTTCTTCTACAGATGACTCTTCTTCATCGTCGTCAGGTGTTGTAAGAAATAGTAATAAATTGCGTAGATGTGCAATCTACATTGAAAAAGATATCCAGTACGTTTTCCCAAAGTACCTTACTCCATGCCTACGTAGTGCTATTTTTGTTCATGATGAACCATTTTATTATTGTGCCAGCATTGTGTGTAAAGATTTCAAATTACTGAAAGTCCTAGAGTTCGAAGACATGCGTTTTGTAAACTCAACTCTTGAGAAGGAGTTTTGTAGAGTACTAGGAAAGTTGAGTAATTTGAGGTACTTGAGTCTAAGGAATACTAAGTTACAAAAAATTCCCAAATCTATAGGAAATTTAGTTTTCCTGCAAACCTTAGATCTTAGACTTTTTTATTCTTTAGCAATCCCTAACGTGATATGGAAGATGCGACAATTAAGACACTTATATGGTTGGTTTATTAATGGATTCAGCATAGACACATTGACAGAGCTCCGAACCTTAAGTGTTATAGCTGCTGGGCCATGGATCAGTCTAATCAAGTCGAAAAATCTTGAGAAATTGGGTATTCGCTTGCTAGATGAAGTAACCATAGCAGTGGCAATGAACACAATTGTTGGTGGGTTAGACAAGCTTCGGTCGTTGTATCTAACTACTCGTAAAGGATTTTCAGATTTGAAACGGTTATCTGGAAAGCGTCATCTACTGAAATTGAAGTTAATAGGCCGCTTAACGAAATTCCCTTTCCAATGGCCATCAAACCTCATCAAATTAAGCATTTGTGATGCCTATCTTTCAGAAGATCCAATGCCGATCCTGGAGAAGCTACAACACTTGCTACGTCTTGAGTTAGCTGCTTATTCATACTCAGGTAAAGAAATTGTATGCTCAGGCAAAGGTTTTTCCCAACTTCAACATCTAGAAGTCAGTAATTTATATCAATTAGAGGAGTGGACAGTGGAGGAAGGAGCCATGCCATGTCTTGTGACTTGTATGATCCAGAAATGTTGGAACTTAAAGATGGTTCCGCCTGGATTCAAGTTTTTCACTATACTCCAAGAATTGAAGATTTTTAATATGTGTGAATTCTATAAAGTGAGGGTCAAAGAAGGAGGATTAGATTGGCACATTGTCCAACACATTCCCTCAATCATCGTGAAAGTAAGTTCTTCTTTTTTCAGGTTTGCTTTTCAGTCGGTCACTGGTATTTATGTAGCACTCCCAATATGCATAGAATCAAACATAAGTTCTTATTGACTCTATCTATTTCTGCAGGGTTCTCTGTAAAAACTTGGCCAGGTCTACAGTCGCAAAAGTACAGTGCGTTTGAATGATCGATGATACAACAACCTGACTATCTGAGTGAGGTTCTCACTGCTTTCATTTTGTTCTTATACATTCTGTCTTGTTGTATTCAGTTAGGTCGAGGAATAATGTACTTTCAGACCGTAAATTTTTTTGTTTTCTTATTTTATCCTAGCATGTAATATACTCCTGAAAGATGGTTTGGGATTGTTATTGACTTATTTCTCTGTTTTACTGTAGGGATTGAATAAGGATGACTCTTGTATTACTGATATCTAAATTTCCAAAATATGCACATGGAATCCTTGCTTCTTGTTCATTCATTTTATTTAATTTTTTCGCGGAACTGGGAGATCTGAGCGTAAGAATCTGTCCAAAGTTTTGTTCATGTCTCGAGTAATATTTGATTCAGTTCCCATGCCTTTCCGCAAAGCAACTTTCCTCCGATGACTGTTTTTGACTTGTACTTGATCATCATCTGCTACTGCCTACTGCTGCTTCATTACAAGAATAAGATCACTTATTGTAAATACAGTAGGCATCTGTATGGGGTGTTAAACCTCCTTTTTTTTTTCCCCACTGTTGTTCAATGAAACCACTAGTCTACATATTCCATTATAATCAAAGGCAGTTGCCAAAAATAAAAAAAATTAATGGAATACAACATCGACAGAGGTTCTCAAAAAGTTGTTTTCATTCTGATCTTGTGCATTGTGGTTTGTAGTAATTTGGCATTGGCATAAGAAACAGATTTGTTGGAATTGACAATGATGGTAACCATGGAACCAATGGAACACCCCCAGTCCCCACACTTTAGAAGTCCTCTGTTGAGGGACACACACTGAGAGTCCCAGTGTCCCGAAGAACAACAGAGGAACTGTTACGATGTAGCCAATCCAACCATTTGACTTTAAGCCCCATTATGCCGAAGTTCGCATTGAAGAAGCAATGACGATCGATCATCAAGCATGCATATGCATGATTAGCTTCAATAGGTTTTACCGAGGTGTCACACCTCAGGCATAGTACCTTCTGACGAGGAGTGCAACTGCCATCATCATGGAGGTGATGGAGTGTTCTGATTGATAATAACAAGCTTGCTAAGACATCCAAGCTGGATAAAAGAATGGGATGATCATGGTACTTCGCATAGTCACCAAAAGAGTAGCATTTCTCGGGTTCCTGTAGGCTAGCTGTAGCTAATTACATATTTGCTCGTTTTAAAATTTGAAATTTAGAGTTAAGATCAAGTCTTAATCTATATATTATTATCCAAACTATAGCAATACATCATTTTTTTTTTCAAACTGAAAAACTAATTTATTGGTAAGCTCAACGAATTACACAAAAGTAGAGGACAAACGCATGTTTTCTAAATAGTAAACTCAATTCTCATAAATACATATTCGTTCGAACCTACAGTCATCATGTTGCTATCACTTTAAAACGAACTCTGGTTAAGGTGGTGAACTGGTGACCATCTTGCGCATTCCCTTAAATTCATGGGAAAAAAAACACTAAAAAAAAAAATGAAAAAATAGTTGTTATGATTTAGGTCAACCTCTAGGCCATAGTTTGTACTCCACAGTCACTATTGTGGATTTTCATACCATGTATATTTTGTTATTACATGGACGTGTTCCATATAATTCATGATTATATGGTTTCTTAACCGAATCACCGGTTACCTCGCTAGCCAACATGGCTGAGCACAAATCATTCAAACCATCCGACCACCAGGGAGGCCAAGACCCATACCAATCCAACTACTTTAATGCCCCCAACATTGGGTTACAAGCTTAGGTTTCCTAGCTCGGCACTTACTTAGTAAACTGTTTAACAATAATTATAAAATAAACCCTCTGTCACTAATCAATGTGGGACTAAATAAGTTGGATTAAACATTTTACTACAAAAACCAAACTCTTGTTAAGATGATCATCTTGCTCTCTCAAAGACCAAAAATGAAGGGCAGTGAACACCACGGCGGCACCCAAACCGGTGGTGTAACTTGGGGAGCTCTCTTCACATTCTGTGTATTACCAACCCTGCATGGACTACAATGTCTCATGTCAACCATTGTCGTCTCATGTAATGTTTGTGATACCTCAAAAATGCATACCCGGAAGCTGATGGTGTAGTTAATTATTAAAGTTAATGTTTGTGATACAAACCCGGGAGCTGCATAAAGAAAACTCTTAGGGGGCTTATATAGGTGGGCAGTGGGCTAGTCCGCTAGTGTCAGCAGCAATTCTAGTGTTGAAGCAACAACTATTGTAAGAGGAGCTGTGAAAGCACTCCAGATGGGCTGTTCAAGATGATGGAATTTCGAAAGGGACTCGGCATTCGCGTATAGTGAAACCTGTGTAAATGCACCTCTTATCCACACAATTTGCTTAATTACACGAAAAACATTCATGGAAATGGTCCTGGGACCCTGTTCATAATCTAAAGAATAAAAAAAAGTTAAAAAAAAAATGGAGATGCGAGGATTCGAACCTCGAATACCGAGCACCCTGGGTAGAGTGTGATTTAGGAATAATCAGAAAAGATTATTGAGCTACATCCCCGTCTTAGTTTAGCAAATTAAATAATTTAAACTATTATTAAAACCCATCTAAACCAAACTACATATATAAATAGTCCAGTCCAACAATTTACTTGCTAAGCCCAATAGATATTCCAAGTTCATGCCCAACTCATGATTAGCATAGGTAGATCATTGGACGATCCATATTAAGTTCAAGTTGCCTGCCAAAAACCATTTTTGCACACAATTTCACGGCTTCGAAGAGCGCCAACAAAAATTATGAATTTTGAAACGCTCATAGAACATAGTAAGGGTGGTTTTGCTGATTTTAACAGTACCCCATACAGATTGTGGTTTCAATAATCCACCATCGGAAATACTAAAACCTTTTTATTGCTAAAACCATTGAAAACACCAAAATTCCTTAAAACCATCCTATGTGGCACCACTAAAAGTGTTTTACCATTGGGAATGCTCTAAGCAAATAGCTTAGCAATTATATATGTCTACAGTAATCACTGCATTTTTTATTGGAAAAAAAATGATAATCTGGGAGGATTAAACCAAAAATACTACCGCCAGAAATTCAAATTAAGAGCTTTTAGATTTTGGTCAACCCAATGAATGCCTATTTATGAAATGGGATGTTTTTAATTGGTATTTAGAGCATGGAACACCTTCCCGTCAGTTGACTGGTATGACTGACAATTAGCTCAAGTCAAATAACTCATATTCTGTAAATACCCATAATACCCTGCACATGCGTCATTTCTTTAATTTTATTTAATACAGAGTGTCTTCTTCTCTAATAGCTAAATTTTTGAAAAATTTGCAAGGGATGATATAACAACATGTGTCAATTTTATCAACCGTAAGATGGAATCTAGGGATGATATAACAACATGCGTAACAGTTTTGTTATTAAAGTTTAATCTTGTGCTATGTTTGTTCAGGGGTAATATTATAATTTTCAAATAACTTTACAAGCAAGTAACAGTCAACGCAATCAACTCACGATGCCCCAAACTCTATATATCAATTAAAAGCGTCTATTTTTCAGATGGGCTAATGAAGACGGTGGAATTTCAAAGGGGACTCGGCAATACTCCGTCAACTGATCATTCTCAAAAGCAATGGTACACAGTGAAACCTATGTAAATGCACCCTTTACACACACACACAATTTGCTTATTAATTACACCAAAACATTGGAGTCCCATTATCCAAAGATATAGGGATAGAGATTCGACTGTCAAAGAGAGACAAATGAGAGGCCCTTGAATCTAACCTTGATATAGGGACAGAGAAAGTTAGATTCAAGGTGATTAAATCTATGATATAGGGATAGAGATAGGTTTAATAAGTATGAAATTATATGAATTGCTTTGTATTTTAGAGAAAAATCTCGGAAGTGGATTCAATCTCCTATTCACTTCTTGTCCAGTTCTCCTTACAACATTCTCAATTTAATTGTCTTGTTTCAATTAGTTTAATCAATTATTTTTCTTTTATTCAATTCCAAATTCAACAAAATATTCTCTCCAATGTGTTCAAGCATTTAGTTTTAATTGTTGGTTTTTCATTAACTTCATTCTTCATTTGAGTGGATTGACACCTTTCTCATCATTATACTACCTATTATTTTAGGAGAGAAAAGACTTTTGCATTCTTCGCCTTAACGACATTTGCATTTTCATAATAAAAACGCAAAAAGGTGAGATTCAAAATGGCGTCGTTGCCGCTTTGAAGAAAACAGAGCCATCGCCAACATTTAAATTACTATTTTGAACAATCTATCCCATTTTCTCCCTCCCACCCTACTCTCTTTTTTATTTTCATAATTAGTAGTTTATTTTGCATTTTTGCTCTAGAATTAGTTGTTCTCTGTTTTTTGTGTACTGTTTTTCTGCATTAATTTGTTTCTGAGTCCATATTTTGGTAGTTACAGTAAGTCAGTAGCAGAGTACCCAGCTAGTTTTTTGTGCAAGTAGCAACTAGCCACCAGTGACAGGTTTAGAGGTGGACAGTAGCCACTCGGATAAAATCTTCAGTACTTGTCTGCCGCACCAGCTAGTAGCCACCTACTGCACACTCAGAAGTGGCGAGTTGCCAGATCCAGGAAGCATCCAGGGAGCAATTTTTAGTATTATTTTGTATTTCTTGCATTGAGTTTAAAGCAAAACTCAGGTCCAGTAAGTCTCTCTAAGCAATTCTCGAATCTCTTGTCAGAGAATTTACTTTATTTTGTGATATTGTATGCTCTGGAAATATACTTGCTATTGGATATTTGCTTGTGTACCTGAATTTTGTTTTGAGTCGTATAGTTGTTAATTAATTTAGATATTTGCATGTGTAGGAATTCATTCTAATTCGATAGATATTGCATGATTAGAATTTTATCATTTAGTAGAAATTGCATGTGTAGGTAGTTTTTAGTTTAGTATAATTTTGTTAGAACCCTTTTGTATGATCTTGCGGTGTGGTAAGAAATTATTTGGACCGTCATCTGAGAATATTGTAGAGGACTTAGCCACCTTGTTTGAACAAATTTCGATTAACGAACCTAGTCCACCAAGTATGGCCGAAACACCTCTTAAAGATTACTTTGCGCCGCTAGCGGCATGACCTCTTTCTTGCATTGTATTTCCTGAAAATGATGCAACTGAATTCTGCATCCAACCCCAAATTATCAACATGCTTCCTAGTTTCCATGGGTTGGAGCGCGAGAACCCTTACTCTCATGTTTCTAGATTCTTAAGTGTTTGTTCCACATTTAGAGAGAAACATTTAAAGGACGAAGGAGTTAGACTTTGTTTATTTCCTTTCTCACTCCATGATAAAGCTATTATGTGGCTTCACTCCCTTCCTGCCAATTCCATAACCAGTTGGGATCAACTGTATGAGAAATTCTTGTCCAAATTCTATCCAATGTCTAAAACAAGTTAGATAAGAAACTCTATTCAACTGGTGGGATTGTAACACCCCGGGTCGGCAGGTGGTTTGCCGAGGGAGTAGGTCCTACGGCACATGAGAGGGGGATGTCCTGACATTGGAATATAGGTATAGATCTGGCATATATTATCACCGAGGCCTTTTGGGCTCACTTGGCTCCAGAGTTTGAAAGAACTCTGGAGTTAAGCGTGATCGGGTGGGAGTAGTCTCAGGATGGATGACCTCATGGGAAGCATGCTGCTGCCCATAAAACCCCCACACTGTCAGATGTCCGTAGCGGCTAAGTGGGACAATATCGGTGGTGATATATCAGGTCGTTACAACATCCCTAAAATCAATCGTGTGAATAGATATAGAAGCTATACTAATAAAACTTAACAAATCAAATAATCTTATGAACCATGCAGTTGACGACAAACATTTTAATGATGTAAACTGATATATGATTATAGGTCATTATATACAAAAACTTATATATATATATGCTTACTAAAAGACTGACTTTCATTAGGCCCTTTGAGATTTTGAGAAGAGTTGCTCTTTGGAGAGCACAATACGAACCGATAACATTCGAGATTACGCAGGATTATACACGAAAGATCTACCCTAATAAATAATGTAGTTAGTAGCTTGTGGTTGATGATGGTACCTAGTTGAGCTACGCATGTATTTATTGTTGTATAACTACAAAATGAAGTTTCTAGTTTGGATTGCTCGCTGCCAAATTAAGCTGGATTTTACATTATGCCCTACAACAATTGCAGTGGGATTTTCTGTCACGTGGTTTTTTGGTTCAGCAAATGGCGCTCGTTTTGCTTGGCAACTATCCTGGGAACTGTGTCTCGTTACTGCGTATAGATGTAAGTGCAAGATTTTATATCGATTAGTATGTAGAGTGCATGTAGTTTCCACTCTCTTCGGTGGATGTATGAATACATAAATCTGACCCAAAAATTATCTGCCTGACTATAGAATGCAGTCACTAAACAACAAAAAATGTTCATATTACAAGAGGGGAATGCCGATGAAACCGGTTCACTGATAGTATACACTCCATTTCGCGTTGATATCTGCAAGAGCTTCTGACTGGAGTGTTGTGTATTGGCTCGCAATGCACAAGATCATAGCTTATATTAAGTGAGGTCTATAGGATCATACCTTATGTTTATTTCTAGAAACAATGTAGGTAGGAATTCTATTCCCATAAGTACTTGCTATTCTAATTGGTAATTGGTATTGTTATTCAATTAAAATCCTTGTATGGATTAGGAACTCTTGGGTATTATATATACTCAACTAGTTCGCTATTGTAAAGGGGTGGTAAAAAGAAGAGAGAGTGAACCAAAGGTGAAAGGATTACTAGATAGGGAGAGACAAATTAATGAGGGTTTTCATAATAGGGTTTCTCAGGTTCTAGTGTGTGAGAGCGAAAGAGACAAGGAATTATAGATTTGTAATTAGGTTGTTTTTTTTTTTCTCTGATTAGTAAATTCTTCTTGATCGGTTGTCGGGTGGAGTAGGCGGGTTTGCCGAACCACGTTAATATTGGTGTTATTGTTTGTGATTGTGTTTTTTCGATTATTTTCTCTGTTATTTGCTATTATCTAGATTATCGATATTACAACCAATCCTTGTGTTAAAGCTTCCGTTGCACAACAAGTGGTATCACAGCAAGGTTTGAGGTTGTAGGGATTTTCGAGCTGGCACAAAGGATTTCAAATTCAGGTTTGAAGTTTGATGTAAAGAAGTTCGATGGAAAGATGAATTTTGGTTTGTGCAAAGTACAAGTCCAAGATCTCTTGGTACAATCTGGGTTACACAAAGCATTAAAGGAAAAACCGGCGGATATGTCAGATGATGTTTGGGAAGAATTTGATTTGAAGGCTACTAGTGCGATTCGATTGTGTTTAACGAAGGAGGTCTTGTCAAACGTTCTCACAGAAAGTTCTTCGGTAAAACTTTGGTTAAAGCTTGAAAGTTTGTATATGACTAAGTCGTTATCAAATCGATTGTACTGCAAGCAGCAACTTTACAGGTTGAGGATGACAGAAGATACAGGTATTAATGAACATTTCAGTGTCTTCAATAGCATGCTTTCTGAATTGGTTCATGTTGGAGTGAAGTTAGAGGATGAAGATAAAGCACATCTACGTCTGAACTCCATGCCCCAATCCTATGAGCATATTATCACCACGTTGCTCTATGGAAATGAAACTTTGGAATTGGATGAGGTTGTCAGTGCTCTTTTATCTCATGAAATCAGAAATAAAGGTAGAGACGATGAATCTCATGGTGAGGGTTTGGTGATTAATGGGGGATCACGGAAAGGATTTAACAAGAGTAACAAGGCTCACATAGAATGTTGGAAGTGCGGAAAAACATGGCACTTTAAACGAGATTGTGAGGAAAAAGGTGGAGCGGTTTCGGCAAATAGCTCCAGGTCAGGGAAAGGCAAGCATATTGCTAATTCTGGCAGACATGCTAATCAAGTGGAGTTTGATGATGAATTACTCTTGGTGACTACTCAAGAAGAAAATTTACATCGGGAATGGGTACTTGATAGCGGTGCCATGCAGAAAACATGTTTGTTCACATAGGTCTTGGTTCGACAAGTGTGAAAGATGTGAGGGTGGCTGGATGTCAATGTGTGATGGCTCCAAGAAGTCGATAGTGGGAGTCCGTAATATTCACATCAAGATGTATGACGGGAGGATACATACTCTTGAAGGTGTTCGACATGTGTCGAGTTTGCAAAGAGAACTAATTTCTCTTTTCAAGTTAGATTATTTGGGTTACAAGTTCACTGGCAAATGTGGAGTTGTAGAGGTTTGCAGAGATTCCAATGTGATCATGAAAGGAGTCGCGAATAGTAGTGGTTTGTATATACTATTGGGTCAAACAATAGTAAGATCTAGAGTTAGTCCTAAGGCAGGTAAGGTGATGTTTAAATCACAGGGTTCTGTTATGAACAAGGTAGCTGCAGAAGGAAGGAACTCAACAAAATGAAAGATGGTCAGCAAGTGGATTCCTGTGGGCAAGTTTGAGGGTATCTCAAACTTATCTGTCAATCATAATTGATTGGGCACCCAAAAGGGTGGAGGCGACAACATGGATCAAGAAGGTTTCACGGGCGCGGATGGAGTCAACAATAATCAAGTTCATTGGCTCGCCATGGTGGAGATTGTTGTGTATTGACTCGCAATGCGCAGGATCATGGCTTATATTAAGTGAGGTCTACAGGATCATATCGGCCTTATGTTTGTTTCTAGAAACAATGTAGGTAGAAATTCTATTCCCATAAGTACTTGATATTCTAATTGGTAATTGGTATTGTTATTCAATTAGAATCCTTGTATGGATTAGGATCTCTTGGGTATTATATATACTCAACTCGTTGGCTATTGTAAAGGGGTGGTAAAAAGAAGAGAGAGTGAACCAAAGGTGAAAACATTATTAGATACGGAGATACAAATTTATGAGGGTTTTCATAATAGGGTTTCTTAGGTTCTAGTGTGTGAGAGAGAAAGTGACAAAGAATTATAGATTTGTAATTAGGTTGTTTCTTTTCTCTGATTAATAAAATCTTCTTGATCGGTTGCCGGGTGGAGTAGGCGAGTTTTGCCGAACCACGTTAATATTGGTGTTATTGTGTTTTTTCGATTACTTTCTCTGTTATTTGCTATTATCTAGATTATCGGTATTACAACCAATCCTTGGGTTAAAGCTTCCGTTGCACAACATGGAGGAAATCTAGAAACTGTGTTTATTTTCCCCTCAGGGTTCAGCATATATCCAGGCCCAGTCTTAGAGGATGGTGGCAACAGATCTCTAGTCACTTTTTCATTAAAAGTCTTAGTGGACTCAAACCTACCCGCGGATTCTCATAAAAACTGTTAATTAGAATAGAAAAACAGTTATTGAAACAATTTCAAGGATCACCACTGCCTTACTGCCTTAGAAACCAAAAACGTACTGCTGATTGAACAAAGGTATAGTCCACCATTGTTAAGTTTTGCAGGACACAAACCGATTGAAAATATCCCAAAAGGACATACAAGTCAACAAATTCTGGACTAAAATACCCTCCCCAATCATAATATGATCATAGGTCAAATCATATATAACAGATATGATGTACTGAACAAAAATTTAAATTAAACCTAGGGAGTGATTAACCCTAGTGAGATAGGGCAAAGTAAGAAATACACAACAACTTAGCACTATAATTAGACCTGTTCAGAAGTCTTTGTTCTTTTCAGCAAGTCAACAAAACTGTATATCCTGTTCAAGAAGATGGTTTAATAAGATTGTCCTTTTGGAGGATTGACTATAAACAGGTTGTCCTTCCTACCCAGACTGTCATTGACTCTGTCATTCTCAAAAGTTACTTGAATTAACAATGTACTTTGTGTTTTCTTCTCTGTTGTATGTTGTTTCGACTTTTGAGCATAGGTGAAAAAATCACTGATATCCAACGGAAATTTACAAAATTATCCGTTTTTTGGAGATTTGGATTTGTACAGATATTACATAAAAAAACAATTTCAAAACCTCCCCATTTGCTTATTTTTCGTGTGGATGTATCAGAATATTCGAATGTTATCCGAATTATGCGGATTCAACGGATTTATATGATCTTCAATTTTTCTATTATGTAGATTACTTTTCAAAGAAATTTTCAATAAAGGAAAAAAAATGACACAAAGAGAGAGCTAGAGGAATTAGGTTGATTGTTTGTTAGAATTTTAACTACTTCATTTAACTTTTTAATAATTTTCACTTGTTTATAAGTCATAACTTACCTAAGCTTTGATTTGAAATAAAGTAAGGAGGAAGATGATACAGAGAGATCGAGAGGAGAGGAAGGAGAAAGACGATTGTTGTAAGTTTAAGAGTTATTTAATGATTATATCATGAACTTATTATATGGTAATAATATTACTAGGATGCCTTTCCATCACTCTCCCCGGGTTTGAGAAGCTCGTCCACGAGCTAGAATTGTCATAATAACAGTATACAAAAATTTCAATAGTAGGAACAACCACACCACAAACATGTCCATCGTTACCGTAATTGCTAAGATTACAAGTTGACACAATTTGTAGACCCATTGGAGCTTAAGCTAATCAAACTGAAGTGTAGTAATAGGCGGATATGGAATCAAGGCCCAACATGGAATAATAATAATAAGGTATCTCTACAACAAAAAAACCTAATGTGTGAAGCAAAGGAAACCTTCTTCTCTATTCTTATATTAGAAACTAATGGGTCGAACTTGGTTTGGAAACTGCTAGGTTTGGAAACTGAAACTGCTGCATACCAATATGTCCATGATTAGTGAAGTAGAACAACTAATTACTTAATTTTATCCAAATTGGGTATTGTTTGGACGAGATACATTGTCACTCTCTTCCATTTTAGTTTATAAGCCAAGCTCTTTAATTTAATTGTTATTCTTATATTAGCTTTGTACTAACCATTTTGATCAATTGCTTTTGGTTTTTCTCTTTTAGTCGATGCATGGTTTTATTCATCCAAGAATGTAAGAGATTCAAAAAAAAAATAATCAACTTAATTAAGATGACGAGAAACTAAAAGACCTCCAAAAGTAATTTCGGAATGATTATTGTGATTTAATCCAATTTTTATCCAAACAAAAATTGTAAGTAAGGTTCCCACGGTTGAAGATGAAGGTGTTATTCAGTTTTTCGCTATTTTCACTTTGGATAGTCTGTATTCGAAGAGACATAACTTTGTGCTCAGTACTTAGAATGGTGATCCGTTTTTTGGCTTGGAAAGTAGACTTCTCTTACTTTCCAACGATACATTTCATGGTTCACAATATTATGTCGAAAAAACAGCTTTATAATTCTGACAAACAACAAACTGTGTAGTAACAACAAACGATTGGACAACAGATTAGGCCATTTTGGGCCCAAACCTAATTTCCTTGTAATGCACACTATTCCACAATAAATTTAGAATAACCGCGGATTAAATAATGAGAAAAACAAAACCAATGTGCAAGATATATGTGGTGTCTGTCAGAACTCTAAACCTGTTTGTTGCTACTACCCGGACTACACTGCCTGTCAAAACTCTAAAACTATATTTTTCTGATTGACTACTAGGAACCACAAAATGTGCCATATACTGTTGGAAAGCACAAGATCTCTACTTTCCAACCTGAAAGACGGATCACCATTGAACACTGAGCACAAATTTATGTCGGTTCAATTACAGACTATCCAAACTAAACGTAGCGAGAAACTAAACAATAGAAAGGGTGTCCAAATGGAAAGAGAATTGAAGTATATATACACCATGTTAAACAAATATCGAGTTTGGAAGAGTAAGCTTACATAACATATGTTATTCTCTGTATTAACATTCTCTCTAAGATGGTTATGATTTTTGTTCATCATTTATTTTCCCAAATTTTACAAAATAAATTAAATGCAACTATATAGTTATTCCAACAAAATAGTTGGTTCCAAAATATTGAGAAATCAATATTCAAATTTCCAACTACCCAATCTAAAAAGGAAGAACTGCATAACATTGCAAAAACTGCGACCATAGATGAATTTGTGAATGTCTCCTAAGTCAAGAAGCTAAAGTTTCCACCGAAAGAATCGATACTTTGAATATTAAAAAAAAAATTGAACAAATATATCTTAAGCATTTGAGTGATTTATTGGTGTTTTAATCCAATACAATATACAAATATTCAATTGTAATTTTTGTTTTTTATTTTCTTGTAAACATTATATTGTTATTATTATGAGTTGTATTATCTTACATCTATTAACAAACAATTGCTCGATCAGTTGGTTTGTTATCCCTCTCAACCATTTGTTATCCCTCTCAACCGTTCCCACGAGTAAGAGGTTCTGAGTTCAATCCCATCAAAAGTGTTTGGGGAGATTTCTCTTGTAATTCTTAGGTGTGACGCCTTCGGGCCTGATGTGAGATTAGGAGTCCCATAGCAATGTCTTGAGCCAAACCATATCGTTTTCCTCCATATAAATTCAACATTTTGAATATATAGATCCTGAAAGCGAATCTGGTGGCGTGTCAGCCATGTCTGCCAAAGAACTACAACAATTAAAATAATTGCAAACTCTCCATCATAGTAGGAATATCACACAATTCTTTTGGAATAATTCTACGTTTACAAACTTTGCCAACAAACAACTTCTACAAACTGACATGGCTAGTCCACATCATGAAATACTCTCTCTCCTTTCCTCTATTGTTCTCTTCTTTCTCCATTCCTCCATTTAAACTGGGTATCTAACTTCACCATTAATTTAGAATTCAAAATAAATAAGTTATTGATTGAAATTAAAATTTATGCGCACCAATTTTAAATCTTTCATCTTTATAAATAAAGAGGAGTCCGCTGTACTTGAATGAATAATCTGTTTTTACTTGAATCAAATGATTCAAAATTCAATTTTTGTTATACAATTTGGGTTTTTTTCTAGATTTTTTTTTTTTAATTTTTGTTTATCATTTTATTTCTAAAACAAGCTTTAGATAGAAGAACTCAAATTGAACATCAGTTTGAAGAATTTTATTTTTGGGTTTTTCTTTGCTAAAATTAGGGAAGAAGAAGATAGGAAAAAAACATTAAAAGAAGAGAGAGAAAAAGGTTGAATTGGTCAACTTATGCTGATGTGGAGATAACACATCATCTGCCACATCGGTTTGTTGGTGGGGTTTGTGGGGAAATTCGGTCAGTGTAGAATCACTCATTCTTTTGCATGAATAACAAACTCCACCATGGATGAAATATTCAACTGAAGTCCCAAAGGAAGTAGCCCTGATCCAAACCATAGAGCTTCAACAAAAGGGCACTCAAGGAATAAATGAGTACATGACTTGGGGTGCCTGGGAAAGACTGCACTGAGGCTCCACTACAAAGCAGTTTTTAAGAAGCAAGTCATCAGCGATTATTAATTAAACTAACACATCATATCTAAATATATTTGAAGAAAAATTATTAATTTAAAATTGTTATAATTTAATATTCAAATCAGCATATCCTAGGTATCAAGACTGATGAACATTTTTTTTTATCATGCTATTTTCAATTATACATGCGTGCACATAAGTGGAACTACATATTAACTAAAATAAATTTATTTCGATATGGTAAGGTGTTCTCCCATGATGATGATGTGGCTAGGTGTTCTTCAGCGAATACAAGTCTGTGTTTATATCATCGAATGAACTAAATACGACTACAATATTTATTTTTGTAAAAAACAATAATACAATTTGGTCGGCATTTCGCAAATCAATTAGCTCACTTATTACTAATAAAATGAAATGAAAATTGATTACAATCAAGAACCAAAACTTATTCTAAATATCAAAAACTATCACTAAATTTTAATTTTTAATTATTATTATATTAATCTAATGTTTTGACGAATTGAAGATCTTCCACCAACGACCAATAAGGTAATCTTTACGTACGGTCCTTCTCTATGGGAATCAAAGGGAAATGCCATATGGACACCACCGTACCTATGCTTTCAACCAATTTATTTTCTCATTAATAACATAATATATACATAATTACATATATTAAAAATGTTCGGCATGGTCTTTTGCTTATTATTTAAAAGAGTTGCTCTTTTAAATTATGGTATGAAGAGTTGTTTTAGTGTAACACATGGTGTTACTCGTGTTACACATGAAATAATCATCTTTGCTTTATGTGTTTGCGAAAACAGCCCTATATTTATAAAAGATCTTAAACATCCAACAATTCTGTACCAATTCTAATCAACAAATCGTCTTTTACGCAAGGGGTTTAATAAACTTCCAAAACTAATGTCTACAACCTAAGAAAAACAAAAATTAATGTCTACAACTACAAGAAACCTGTAGGGGTACTATATACAACATACATGTGGCACCATCTCTACCGTCTATCATGGTGCCACATGTCATCATCTAATGGGCTCTCTCTTGATGGCACAGGTTACAAAGTTAAGCCTTATTATTACAAAGATATTTTCCCCATTATTACCCTATTAATTGCTAAGAATGGAGTTACATTGTAGTCTATAAATATAAAGGCAAACTACTCATCTTCTCATGGTCTCATGGTGAATCATACACAAGACCTCAACACTCTCTCATGAGACCTCACCTCTCAGGTCTCATCTCTCTCTTGAGCTCTCTCCATCATCGAGCTCCCATTTTGTATCACCACTACCATAATAAAGTTCATTCTCTCTCTCCGTGGATGTAGGCACAATTGCCGAACCACGTATACAATGGTGTTCACGTCTCTACTTTATTATTGTTCATATCATACACATCATCATCTTTCATTAATGTATTGACCAACCTCACTAAAATGGTTAATACATTTGGCACCGACTACAGGGACTTGGGATTTTCTCAAGCGAATTCCACCCACCAACCCCACCATTACACCATTGTTGTAAGGCTCTCAAAGTGGTGATTTCAAGTTCAAGAAATTCTATTTGGCAGAATTGCAATCACAATTTCCAAATTGGGGGTTTACTTTCGGTTACCATTACTGTATGTAAAACTCGACGAAAGCAAGATAAGTATCAATTCACTATGATCTTACTGTTCATTCTATTTTGTCTCACACAAATTGATTATTATATGCATCTATGTAACATATATTCTCATAACTCGATCATGATTATATATATCAGTTACATTCTTAATGGCCACATGTTCATGTCTTGCAGAGACCTCCTCACATATTCAGGTCTCTAAGCAGACGAGCTCAGGTCTCATCACGACCTGACCTCTTATTCAGGTCTCTAAGCCAACGACCTCTCAGGTCTCGACACGACCTAACTTCATTCAGGTCTCTAAGCCAACGACCTCTCAGGTCTCGTCACGACCTCACCAGGTCTTTCATACCACGTCCTTCTTACCAGGTCCTTCGTGCCAGGTCCTTCATACCAGGTCTTTCATGCCAGGTCCTTCATACCAGGTCTTTCATGCCAGGTCTTTCATGCCAGGTCCTTCATGCCAGGTCTTTCATGCCAGGTCCTTCATACCAGGTCTTTCATGCCAGGTCCTTCATACCTGGTCCTTCATACCAGGTCCTTCATGCTAGGTCATTCATACCAGGTCCTTCATGCCAGGTCCTTCATCGCGACCTCACCAGGTCTATCAACGACCTCCTCAATTACAGGTCTTTCAACGACCTCAAGAATATTTATGCCATACAGGGGGCTATTCTCACTTTATCTAATGAAATTAACTTATTATTAGCACAATTAGCTATTAATGATATTTTTTGTAGCTCTCTCTATGTGCAGGTCACATGAACACGACCTCACTCCCCATGAGCTATTTTTGCAAAAATGTGCCACATTGCTTTCACTGAACTCTTTACAAGTGAAATGCTTGATATACAATACGGCCACCCTCATTGACTAGTGAGTCACTCGTATGCGGGACGACCTCAAACACAATTCTCTAGCCACACGCCTGGTCGAACGCATTCACTCTCAACGCAATGCAGACCCACAAAGGCCACATGCCCGAGAATTGTCAAACAAGTCTCCACGCTGCGACCATTCACTAGATCGGGCACCAAAAGGTTCCAAGTAACTCTCAAAACACTTGGTCAACCAATGCTCTTTCTCAAACGAGCTACATGTTCACTCCAAAGTGCCACATCTATCGGAATGTCCAGTCACAAGGCGACAAAGATAGTACATACAAAATTCATAAGGAAGACATACAGTTCAGTGTAAGTCTCTTACTAAATTTTATAATATTTCACATGCTAACATTATCAACAAGTATCAGGTCTATGCAACTCGACCACAAAAAGACAACCACCCATGTATGCAAGAAGACCCACTTCAGTACGACCTGCTTGCAGTTGTCCATCTCGTCTACATGCCTTCTGAACGAGCTACCAGGTCTCCCTGGAACTAACTAGCTCGCTATACACAAATTCATGATCGAGTTGCCATTACCACAAGGGACCTTCATCGCGTCCTGCAAATCTCAATGATCAAGCTCATCAAAATTTGGGGCGGATCGACTTCGTTAAAGAACCCCATATTTCATTCATCTTGGGGGCTGGATCGGTTCAATTACTTCTTTTCAGCCCGAACTCCGTTCAACCTAAAAAGAGGGGGCTTATGTAGGGGTACTATATACAACATACATGTGGCACCATCTCTACCGTCTATCATGGTGCCACATGTCATCATCTAATGGGCTCTCTCTTGATGGCACAAGTTACAAAGTTAAGCCTTATTATTACAAAGATATTTTCCCCATTATTACCCTATTAATTGCTAAGAATGGAGTTACATTGTAGCCTATAAATATAAAGGCAAACTACTCATCTTCTCATGGTCTCATGGTGAATCATACACAAGACCTCAACACTCTCTCATGAGACCTCACCTCTCAGGTCTCATCTCTCTCTTGAGCTCTCTCCATCATCGAGCTCCCATTTTGTATCACCACTACCATAATAAAGTTCATTCTCTCTCTCCGTGGATGTAGGCACAATTGCCGAACCACGTATACAATGGTGTTCACGTCTCTACTTTATTATTTTTCATATCATACACATCATCATCTTTCATTAATGTATTGACCAACCTCACTAAAATGGTTAATACAAAACCCCCGCCTGCGGTCTGCGGATATATATAATATATAATGGGTTTTTATTTATTTATTTTTTATAAAGATAATAATGGGTTTGTGTGTTCCTTACTTCACAATATTAATTTAAAAAAAATGTGAGAATGGATATATATACTAGGACCCTATCTACAAAATTTATATTGATCAACCTTTTGGTTTGATATAAAGAATAACCTAAAACTACTAACAAGAAAATGCGAGGTCATGTGGAGAGTGAGTATGAAGTTGCAGTTTCAGCAGATGAAATTTGGGCTGTATATAGCTCACCTGATCTTCCTCGCCTTATTGTCGAGCTAATGCCTACTCGTTACCAAAAGATCGATGTCTTAGAAGGCGATGGAACTGAGGCCACAATTATACGTAATTATCTCGTTCCAGGTACACATATTATAAACTTCTGCACACATTATCTCGTTCCAGGGCACAATTATTCGTAATTAATATGATAGTACTACATATCCATGCATTTACTAATTTTCCTGCCATGTTAAATATCAATTTCAGCAAACCCGCAACCACTTACATGGAATGAGAAGTTCATAAAGATTGACAATAAGACACACACGAAGGTCGTACGCCATATAGAAGGAGGATGGCTGGATATGGGGTTCACCTTGTATGAAAATATCTTCACTGTCATCAAGAAAGATAAAAATTCCTGTATCATAACACAGAGAACTGTGTTTGATGTTGCTGAGGAATTTGAATCTAATGCTTCTCTTATTAGTTCTAGTTGGGCTATGGCTAGAGCAGTAGCAAACTATGTCATTCAGAACAGGGCTAATAAAGATGACAACAAGAAAAGCACTAATAACCGTGTTGGTTTCTTCTGAGAGGAGTGTTTGTGCTTCCACCACAAAAAACCTTAAAACCCTAGTAATGGCGGCGTACTTTTGGCGATTTTTTGGTTTCCCCCCTTTTCCTCTCTAGTTTTCTTCATGGCTTCTGCTCCTGCCCTACCAGGGAAGGAAGGAGCCATGGGTCCTTCCACTACTCCTTCTTTCTCCTCCCTTTTTAAAAGTTTCACCCCTAAACCTATTGATCTCAGCCCCGCAACTTTTCGTTCTTTCAAGAAGGATGGCAAGCTTGCCATCTCTTTCAGGAAGCAAGACATAGAAAGAGGGCAACATCTTCTGGCATCTTTCACTGTTGTCTTGAAGTTCTCATCCCAACGCCCAAACCTCTCTGATATTCGAGGCAGCATAACCAGAGACTGGAACGTGGTGGGGGGTTTCACCATGGGTCTGATTGATTACAGACATATTCTGGTTCGTTTTGAATCTGAAGAAGAAGTCACCAAAGCTCTCTCTCAACAAAACCCTAACTGCATGGGGATTCGCTTTAAGGTTTTCCGTTGGTACTCCGGCTTCAACTGCAAGAAAGATCCTGTCTTGGCACCGGTTTGGGTGGAACTCCCTGATCTCCCATTAGATTTTTACCATCCAGCTCTCCTCAAATCCATTGGCGATACCATTGGAACTTTTCTATCTATAGACAAAGGTACAATCTGTTATACACGGCCAAATGTAGCAAAATTTTGTGTTGAGATGAACATCCAAGAAGACATGCCAGACTCCATTTGGCTCGAAGGGCAAACCAATTTCCCAGGTTTCTGGCAATCTATAAAATATCCAAACTTCCTGTACTGCTCTCATTGCTCTATGATTGGTCATTCATGGGAAAACTGCAAACGAAGGAAGAGTCCTCATACTAAGCCGGCCTCAGTGGAGGAACACAATAGGATAACCAGGCAGGAAGCCCCGCCTACAGTGGATACACAATGGAAACACCAAAGAAGCAAGCAGGTTTACAAGCCAACAGGCAGAACGGTAGACTTGGGACAACCAAGCCATGAAACTAGTGAAAACATAGTAGAGCAGCCACCCTGTGTTGCCGTCCCACCGATTATAACAGTCTCGAATGCTTTTGAAGCCCTAAACTGTCTAGATGAAGAAGAAGTAGATATGGAGAACACTTTAGAGAAGAGTAGCACAGAGGCCATAGAGGGCATAGCAATTTCTCCACTGGAAAACCTACCCCAATCCCCACGGACTTTGGGAGAGAGCTCCAAGCAGGTAGAGCCCAATGTTGCCCTCTCGGAAGGGGTCGATGATACCCCTGTACTGGAAGGAGTCACCCCACAAATTGTATCAGGTTCTGGAACAGACGAGGACAGAGTGATAGATGTGGAGGACACTTCAGCAGTGCCAACATCAACCAGGGTAGAAGTTCTCCTTCCAGTAATAGACAGCCAGGCATTCCCTTCCCTGGAGGAGTCCTCAGAAATTCCAGCTTTGGCACAGATTCCACCAGTAACTAATCCAGCTTTAGTTACTATCCCCCTTATTCCACCCTCACAGATAAGTGAGAAATTTCCTTTAGAGGCCCCTTCTTCTTCCCACGGTCAGTTACTCATCTCTAATGGGGAGGAAGACGATGAACAAGATGATATAGAAGACCAAGCTCTAGTGGTTTATGGGTCAGATTCGGAGATTTTTCGGAAACCTAAAAAAATCCACCCACATCCAATGCAGACAAGAGCTAAGGCTCAGGGTACGATATCCTCTTCATCCAAAAGTTTTACATGTTGCAGAAAATCCTGATCTGGAATGTTAGAGGCATTGGGAACAAACCTACTAGGCGTAGGTTAAGGAATTTAGTCAGAGTTCACAAACCCATTCTCCTGGCTCTTTTAGAACCTATGATTGTATCTCGGAAAATGAGGAGTATATCCAAACTCACTGGTTTGTCAAATTTCACTTCTAATGAGCAAGCTAGTGGCAAGGTTTGGATTTTCTGGGACGACTCTCTTCAAGTTACAAAGATCTCAGAAACTAATCAGTGTATAAACCTATCTATCGTACAGTCTGCAACTGCTAAAACCTTCCTTGCTTCTATGGTTTACGCTAAATGCCCAAATAATGAGAGGAGACCACTTTGGCGGGACTTGTGTCATTTTGGTGCAGCCTCACAGTTGCCCTGGCTAGTAGGAGGAGACTTCAACACCGTTTTGACATCTTCAGAGAGGCTGGGAAGTGAATTAGTATCTCTAAATTCTATGGAGGATTTCAATGAATTCATTGTCAATGCCGGTTTACAGGATTGTGGTTTCAAAGGTTCCAAGTACACTTGGTGCAACAACCAGCAGGGAGCACACAGGAAGTGGGCAAGGTTGGACAGAGTCTTAGTGAATGGTTTCTGGGCTGGCTCTCTCCCTATCCTGGAGGTTACCCATCTTCCCAGGGCAAACTCAGACCATTTGCCTATAGTTGTCTCAATGGCGGAAGCTACCGAAGTCAAAGGTCCGCATCCCTTCCGTTTCAAGAGGATGTGGACAATGCATGAAGGCTACGAGGAGTTCATTAAGGAAAGTTGGCACCTGTCTGGCTTTTCTCCTCAACCTCTGCTGAACCTGGAAATGAAGATTCGGAATATAAGGGCTAGACTAAAATGGTGGAATAAGCATGTTTTTGGCAACATCCAGCAGAAAATCAAAACTTTGGAGGATAGAATCACTGAGCTGGAATACCAGCTAATACAGGGCTGGGATCTAGGCGTCAATATTGAGCTGAAAAAACAACAAGCACTTTACCAACAGGCTCTCATTCAAGAGGAGATCTTTTTGCAGGAAAAGTCAGGGGAAAAATGGCTCATTGACGGAGAGAAAAACACAAAATATTTCCATGCGGCTATGATGGCAAGAAAGAAGATGACGGTGGACAAACTTCTGCTAACAGATGACCCAGATCGGTGGTGTGACAACCCAGAAATAATGCATGAGGCAGCTGTGAACTTCTTTTGCAACCAACTAAGTTCCGAAGGTTGGACACCCAATGAATCCCTCATGGAAGTCATTGAGGCAGGTCTGGATACAGAAGACAATGAATTAATTATGGCAGTGCCATCCATGGAAGAGCTAAAGGAAGCAGTTTTTAGCCTGTGCCCAACTAGTGCCCCTGGTCCAGATGGGCTTACTGCTTGCTTTTACCAAACCGCGTGGGACATTATTAAGGAGGACCTTCTCAAGGCGGCGGTTTCTTTTTTCTCAGGCCAAACTTTACCTACATCCTTCAAGGCAAATTTCATATGCATGATCCCTAAGAGGGACCACCCTTCAAAGCTGGCAGAGTTCAGGCCCATAAGCTTATGCAATGTGAGCTATAAATTTTTTTCCAAGATTATTGCATTAAGGCTAACTTCTATTCTTCCGAAGATTATATCTCTTGAACAGGGAGCTTTTGTGAAAGGAAGACTGATCACGGAGAACATTAGCCTGGCACAGGAAATGATGCAGTACATAACAAAGAAATCTGTTGGCGGGAATGTGGTCCTCAAACTCGATATGGAAAAGGCTTTTGACAGGCTTGAATGGCCTTTCCTGCACCAGGTTTTGATTAAGTTTGGTTTCTCATTTCATAATGCCAATCTGATCCTATCATGCATACAGTCTTGCAGTTTCTCAGTTCTTTTTCAGGGCACCTATAGAGGCAACTTCATTTCCACGAGGGGTATCAGGCAGGGGGACCCCTTATCCCCTTACCTCTTCATTTTAGCTGCAGAGGTTCTCAGCATGGGCCTCAAAAGGGAGTTCGAAACTAAAAGAATTGGATACTTCTCCTCCCCTAGAGGCTGCTGCCCAGTTACCCATCTCCTCTATGCAGACGACACCCTAGTATTCCTTAATGGTAGAAGAAGTTCTCTTTCTGGTTGTATGAAATTCCTAAAAAACTATTGTCAATGTTCTGGACAAAGGGTAAATGCTCACAAAAGCTCTTTCCTCACCGCTCCCAACACCACAAGGGAAAGAGTTCACATGATTACAACCATTACAGGATTCAATTACAAGGCTGCTCCTATGGAGTATCTGGGGGTTCCTATCTTCTACGGCAGAGCTAAGGCAGAATATTTTGAGAACCTTCTTAACAAAGTAAGGAAGAAGGTCGATGGCTGGAAAAATAAGTTAATCTCGAATGGGGGGAAAGTGATCTTGTTGAGGCATGTACTGCAGAGCATGCCTATATATATGATATCAGCCTACTCTATCCCCAAAAGGGTTATCAAGGCACTAGAAACTCTTTTCTCGAATTTTATCTGGGGGTCCAACGAGGTCAAGAAGAGAAGAAAGTGGGTTAAATGGAGTAATATCACAAGACCAGAAGGTGAGGGAGGACTACGCATCAGACCACTTCCTTTGGTTCTACGAGCTTTTAGAATGAAGGCCGCGTGGAATCTGCTCAGTGCAAATACTTTATGGGCCTCTTTCATGCGTTCAAGGTATATCAAAGGTAAATCTGTCAGAGCCATAACACTACTAGCCTATGCATCTAAGACTTGGAAGGACATTTGGGGGTGTTTTCAGGAACTGGTGGAAACATCTACTTGGGAATATGGTCCAGGATTTTTCAGTGTGATAAATGAGAATTGGAGGGGAACTGGTAGCCTCAGTTATCTAGAGGGAGCAGCAGACTTTCAAGATTTAACCTTGCAGGCAGCAGCTGCAAACCATTTCAACTTTCCGATCTTCCCTCTTGCTTTTCAAAGGCAACTCTTCGAGGAATTCCACTTGCACAAAAGGGAGGTGACTGAAGACATAAGGATATGGCCGCACACTAGTGACGGGAGGTTCTCAATCAAGTCCTACATTTCCATTGCGACCGGCAATCCAAGGGGCCTATTGGTTTTTCGGAAAATATGGCAGCATTTCATCCCATCCAGGATTTCTATGTTCGTCTGGAAACTTCTTCATGGCGCAGTACCTGTGGACCTGACTATCAGCAAATGCCACGTTTTTCTAGCCTCTAAATGTTCCTGTTGCCAGGCCTCAAAGGAGGAATCCCTCCTTCACTTATTTCTTCAAAGTGAACTAACTAAGCCGGTATGGATTCATTTCAATGGGGTTTTTCAAATGCAAAATCCTCGTTTCCTTAGTTTCAGCTTAATCTTGGCTGACTGGTTTAAGGTTGGAAAGTCTGGTTCAATGGAAGATCTTTGCTATACTATCACACCCCTCCTCATTCTATGGGAAATTTGGAAGGAAAGGTGCGCAAGAAGGTTTGATGACACCTACCCCTGGGCACCTCACTCGAGCAGCTTGATCATCATGAAAGTAAGGTACTGGATTGTTAAGCTATCCCACTGTTTCACGCCCAAATGCAGATCGAACTCTAGTTTTGACAGCATAATCCCCAACCTAGGGATATCTGCCAAGAACCCAGCCATCAAACCCCCAATCATACCCCCAATCATTGTTTACTGGACAAGGCCCCCAGATGACTATGTTGCACTTAATACAGATGGTGCAGCAAAGAATGGGGAGGCAGCAGGCGGCGGTATAATCAGGTCCAAGGACGGTATTCATCTGTCCAATTTTTTTGCGTATTATGGCCAGGGAACAAACAATTTGGCAGAGTCAAGGGCTATTTTGGATGGCATTGCCTTATGTGTCCAATTGGGATACACCAGGATTCAACTTCAAACAGACTCTAAGATGGCTTTGCAATGGTTGAAGGAGGAGCTACCTATTCCCTGGACTTTGAGGGTTTGGTGGTCACACTATAGGAACTTGTCAGCCCCTCTGCAGGTCGTTGCCACTCATGTTTTCAGGCAAGGCAATACCTGTGCAGACTACCTGTCTAAACAAGGGTTGAAGCATAAGAGCATGGGAGCAATTAACAGCAACGTCGATACAAAGTTCAAGTTTTTTATAACAAGTGATAAAGAAAACATTCCATTCATCCGACATGTCAACTAGTACAAGATCTTTCAATAATTTCAAGACAATGTGGAGTTACAGTTCACTCATATGGGATCATAACAACACAGGGGACCTTCTAATTCAAAGCTGCCGAGAAGGAAGGGAGTCAGTTCCGGGGTTTTTTGCTGCGGCTGCCATCGCTGTCAGAATCCTGGGGGCCAGGATCATCCATCTCTTCAGCGTCTCCTCCTCCACCAGCATCTCCTGCACCATCATTTCCATCCTCAGCCCCATCCTCAATGCCATCCTCATCTTCAGACACCTCTCCAAGGGTTACGGAGGCGAGATGACATTCCACACAGCTGCCAAGATGATGAAAGGCGTACCTACACCATGGCAGGCAAAGTTCACGGAACCTCTCCCCTGCTGCTGTCCCCAACCACCCTTCAAACCCAGCCCAACAGCCAAGAGTGACCTTGTCAGGAGGGGGGGGGAAAGAAGTTGTGAAGGGCATCGGTTACTGGATTATTGGTGCTGGCAGCATTTCTAGATCTCACCGCCTGCTCGCAGAGACCTCTCAACCCGGCTTTGAACATCACAAAAGCATCAAAGTGAACTTCACACAGCGAGGTTTCCACAGCCATCCAAGTCTGATCAAACACCAAAGCCGCAACATAGCTATGCTCATTGGAGGAGCTGGACTGGCCGGAGGAAGAAGAGGAGGAAGAGGGGGACACCATTTTTGGAAACTGGTTTGGACAGAAAAGCTGGTGCTGCTTTTGGCGCTTATATTTCCAAGGAGCTGACTTTGGGGCCTCTCTTTACTCATCTCTGTCTATTGTAAGGCCTAAGGCCCATGTATTTTTAGACTAGGCTATAAGGTAAGGCCTAGCCCCCCTTAAAAGCTATAATTCTTTCAATTTAATGGACAGGTAGGGGTCCAGCCAAACCCCGCCCCTCTCAGGGTATTTCAAAAAAAAAAAAAAAAAAAAAAAAAAAAAGGAGTGTTTGTGCTTCTCTCTCAACAGATTCATAAGGAAGCTGAATGTACATAATATACACACTTGGACCATATATATATCAAAAGTTTGTAGAATAAAAATGATGTATGGAAGCTCATTTCCATAGTCGAAAATGTGTGTTTTGTATTCTTTTCCTGTATATATTGTACGTTTTTGGAATAATGATATTTGGCTATGTAATGCAACCAGTTTGTGTGTATGAGTCCTAGAGTTTTAGTTTTACTTTGGATGAGATCTTAGAGAAACCAACCTTAGCACACTCTTTTATTCAGCCTAAAAGATGCAGAGGTGTTGATAGAGATCCGTTGTAGCTCGGATGTGGGACTATTTGGTCCACACACCTAACACTAGCATCCATAAAAGGAACTATGCATAATGCCAGACTGTTAAGGGGTGGCCACGGTTCGGTTTGGCCCAGTTTTACCCTAGATTCACACCCGAACCGAGTTAAGCTAAAAACCTATTCAACATGGCGTGTTGTGATTGGGACCACACAAACCACATACAAGAGGAAACACAGATAAATTTTATTGATTCAATATATAATTACATATATTAAAAATATTCCACATGGTTTTTTGTTAAATAATTAAAACAGTAACCCCATTTTGCTATGAAAAGTCATTTTAGCATAACACATAGCGATAAATGTGCTACACATTTGTCACACCCAATATCCTAGGAAATAGGTTGAATCAAAAAGACCCTCAAACATAGCAGCATATTGAAAAGTATTTGAAGAGGAAATTAGTTAGTTGCCAGTTTAACAAAGTATTACAGCATACTTACATAGGGACTGAATGTGTAATACAATTACGTCGTAGTTTTTTGGATATAATAAGGGATTGTGTGTATGGTGAACCTTACTTCTTGATACAAAATTTTTTAAAAATGTGAGAATGGATAAAGGCACTATAAAAAGAGCAAGTACAAGGGAACTGTTTATTTTTTGGGGGGGTGGGGATGGATTTACAGATTGAATTGGAGATTTGAATTGGGGATTTACAGATTTGGAGATTCTTACATTTGTTGAATTCAATTGTTAAAATAGGGAAGAAGGAGGTCAATCATGTGAGAAACATGTGCCTCATTTGATGTGTTGGAAATGTTGTTTAATTTTTTATTTTTTTTTAAAATACATGTAGATAATTATTAACCACGTAAGCAGTCTGTTAGCCAGTTTTAAACAGATTATATAACGTAAATTATTTTTCAAACTACATTGATATTTTGGCGTGGTTTTTAGTACATTGTATAAAGTGAAAAATTTGTGAAAGTATGTTGTATTTTTTGATTATTTTACCAAAAGTAAAATACTTATTCTCTTATTATGATACTTACAGACTACAGTCACCTAAATCAACATATGTTAAGAGAACATCCATTTTTGAAAATTGAAATCAACCATATTTTAAACAATTAAAATTGGTTGATATAATATGGACTTATAGCTAAACACATAAATAAAACCAACGGAAAATTGAAACAAAATATTTTGAAAGAACTATACCTAATTTATAAAAAATTTAATAACACTCGTGCTTTACACGGGCCTTATAACTAGTTTTATTAAAATTGCTAGGCTAATGCAACTTGCAAAATGGCCGAACTATACCATGGCACACATTACCATTGTAAGGAATGCAATGGAAGGGAAGAAGAGGGTAAAGCCATAATAAATTTTCTTTTTGAATCTGGTAACACCATAAGTTTTTTTTGTCTTATTGAATCATGGATGTGAGAATTACTCTCCTTGTGTTTTTTTTTTTTGCTTCATGAATAATGAGTTGTTATGTTCAGAATTCAAACATGATTCAGGCTTTTTCCGGAGGGAGTACATGCATGATCTTGAGGTGCATCATCTTTGATTCCAATTAATCTCAAGAGTGCTATATAGGAAGAATTGGGTGGGTTCAGGTGATAGAATTTATATTTTTTGTTTGTTGAAATGTTGAATATCCGGAGTCAAACAAAAACCTACCTGCTAAAATACTTATGTGGTAATTTATGATTGGATCTAATTTGGGGTTTACTGTAGCTAATTACAAGCCGTTTTACAATTAGTAAAGATATACATACCAAGCTACCCAATTTAAAAGAAATGCATTTGTCATGCATGCCAAACTACACATCACAGTATGTCGCAAAGAATGAACACAACATAGGATCTATGATATTTAATTTGTATAATAATCTTAACCAGAATAATGTTTTGAATTAGACGTTCGATGATCGACTTCCGCTACAAGATGAAGATAAAGAAACTAAACAAGTAAAATACTCAATAAATCTTATGGAATCCACCAAAGGAAAAATGAGCAAAGAGGTGAATTAAGAACACTAAGAAGAACTCCTTCTTAAGAAACTCTCCTTAAATTTCATTCAATAATACTCATTCACTGCCTCCTCACTTACAATACCACATTCAATGAATTTGCAATGACATCTAATTAAAGTAATAATCTGTTTGTTGATGATGAAATAGAGGTTTTGCAATGGCATCTAATTAAAGCAAGAAGGTTCTTGTCAGAATTCTTCATGAAGCCAACAATGTCACGGGCCTAGTTGATCAGGACAAGACTGAAACCGGCACGAAGTGGTTTGACATCAATTTTGTGACATTGGTCGTCCTTGGTTATTTCGCCTTGAGTTCATTGTTAAGAAAACCTTGTTGTACGCGCGCCGTCCCGTGTCCTTGTCTTCGCGTCGTGTGTCTCAAGTATGGTGTTTGGTTCAGGACGTACGTACCTCTTCAGGACGTACGTACGTATGGTATGTCAGCAGAAAGTTTGTTTGGTCTGGACGTACGTACCTTCTTAGGACGTTCGTACGTCCAAGTAGTCAGCAGGCTTATTTCGGTTTGAGACGTACGAACGTCATATCGACGTACGTACGTCCAATGTGGTTTTTCACTATTTCGGCCCATTTTATGTGTTCTCCAACCCTAAGTATAAATAGGGTTTCTCTTCCAAAGAATTAGTTAGTTTTTTGGCCGTCTAATTCATCTAGTTTTGGAGTTTGTTTAGGTTGTTTTGGTGATTGAACTCATCTTCTTCTTCCCCATTCATCTTCTTCTTCTTTCTTCCCCATTCATCTTCTTCTTCATTATTGAATAGTGATTTAGCTTCGAGTCTTCTTGTGTGTTCATCAAGAAGTCGAGTATCCTTGTGTGTTCATCAAGGAACTCTGGTGTAAGCTTGTTACATAGATCGGCTTCGAGTCTTCTTGTGTGTTCATCAAGAAGTCGAGTGTCTTGTGCGTACATCAAGGTGCTCTGGTGAAGTCAAGGTGTTAGAGATAACCAGTAGTGTTAACTCGCAGTGATTGCAGGTAGTTGATAGGTTTGTACATCTCTTTTCATCTAGTGGATTTATTTGTTGTCGCGAGGACAACCGTGGACGTTTCCCATATTGGGTTTTACCACGTTAAAAATATCGTGTGTTCTTTATTTGTTTATTGCTTTATTGTTTGCTTTACTATTGTTATATTGCACATATATTGGGTTTTCAAACACCAGACACTCCGAGTATCGCCTTATTACCTGTTTCCTAAAAGGAGGGAAAAAATGAGCGATTAAACGCTAACAAGTTACAAAACTTTGATATCCGATCTTGATCCCAGGGATGGAATCAGCGCACCCAATAGTATAGCAATATAATATATCTTAATTATAACAATCATTAAATCAATACAAGCATCTTAAATAAATAAACAGTTATATAAACAAGCCAATTATCACACATAGCAAATAGCCAATCCATTAGTATCAAATCATTTGGTACCGCAGTAATCAGTCATGCATCTGTATGCGACACCGAGCAATACTCTCCACAGGCTCTTAAAGTTGGTAACATAACACCACTGAGTGTACTTCAGTACGCGACACTGAGCAATACTGACAGTACACTCCAGGGACGTCTCCCCAATTTAAAACAATTTCTGGCTCAAAAGCCCTTTTCAACACAAATTAATCCATCCATTCAAATCAAATGTATGAAATTAACTATCAATACGCATAAATTCTAGAATATGCATTTCACGTTTAAAATAAACATAAATTATATCAACAATAGTTCTAATATTGCATTTTACTATCAATATATAATTTTCGACAATTAATAGCATGTCATAAGAATGAAAAAAACACGCTATCATGCTTCCTATCAAAATTTCAATAATCATTCGTATATAAACATCGCAAACATGAGTTTATAATCAAATTAACTAAATCAATCACTAAACGTGGCATAAGTATAATATAAAATAACATGTTCTTACATACTCTAACTTCATCCATCTCCTACAATTAAGAGAAGACATCAAATCTTATAATTTACCTCACTTTCGCGAAGAAAACCAATACAACAACGAGCTACTAAAGACACACTCGCAAACCAAAGCTCCCAAGTATTAAACCTTTAGAGCATTCCCAATGGTAGGTTTTAGCACACTTTTAGTAAACTTTTAATGAAAACACTTGCCAATGGTAGCTTTTAACACACTTTTCAAGCAAAACACTTTTAACTCCTTGGAAAATTTGCCAAGGAGTTAAAAGTGCCACGTAGGAATCCATCCGCCACAATTAGTGCGGTATATGGATCCATCCGCCACAATTAGTGCGGTATGGACTCATCTAAAGGAAGATCCATCCGCCACAATTAGTGTGGTATGGATCCATCCGCCACAAAGAGTGGGGTATGGATCCATACCTCACATAGATTGCAGTTTCAATAATCCACCATTGGAAACACTAAAACCTTTTTTCGCTAAAACCATTGAAAACACCAAAATTCCTTAAAACCATCCTATGTGGCACCACTAAAAGTGTTTTACCATTGGGAATGCTCTTAGGTTTATAAGTAATTGTTCTTCTTCTTCTTCTTCTTATTAGCCTCCTTAATTTTCTCTTTCTCTTTTATAAATTTTCTTTGGTCTCACCTTACATAGTTCTGTTTCTCTTTTCCATCCACCATTGTTTTACTCTGTGAACAAACAAAACAGGGAAAATTGGTCAAAACCCCCTAAGTTTTGACCGGGTTTGGCGAGAACCCCCTAATGTTGTCCAAGCTTGGTGTAAACCCCCTTCTGTTAAGCACCCCCTAAGTTTCCGTCCATTCATAGTTTGTCTGCTTATTATACCTTTAACTTCTGTCAGTTTGTCTAAACCCCCCAAAAAATCGTTAACAAAATTTAAAAATTGTAATCCAAACAGCTACTTAACTTCTGTCAAATAAATTATGTTAACGATTTTTTGGGGGGTTTAGACAAACTGTTTGAATTAAGGGTATAATGGGAAAACAAACTATGAATGGATGGAAACTTGGGGGTGCTTAACAGAAGGGGGTTTACGCCAAGCTTGGACAACATCAGGGGGTTCTCGCCAAACCCGGTCAAAATGTGGGGGGTTTTAACCAAATTTCCCAACAAAACAGGTTATCTCTCTCTAGTATATACATCCAGCAACAAGTCGGTTTATTTTCTTTGAAAGTTAAGTCGGTTTAAATCACTGTGTGAACAAACTAAACTGGTTTGGTTTTAATTCAAACAGTATTGCTGCCACCTAAGCTACCCAAGCCCACATGAGTTATTAACCCAAGCCAACAAACAAAACTATAGAACCTGTAGCATCAAACATGCATACAAACATACAAGGTATCATAGGTGAAAAAATCGTTTAGGGGCGGATATCCGATCTGCCAAAAACCGGATTATTCCGCGGATATCCGACCTCCCGTGTCGGATTTCCGACCTCCCGCGGATATCCGACCTCCCACGGATATCCGACCTCCTGTGTCGGATATTCGCGAATATCCGCGAAAAATTCGGCAAATTGGGAGGTTTTCTGCACTTTCCGTGTTTTTTTTTTCTGATTTCGATATATAAACTTATAATTAAAAGAAAAACATACATTACAAATTAAACACACGACAAATCATACAAGGAAGCTAAGACGGAACTATTACACAAGATAGTTTTACTCATAGGTGAAAAAATCGTAAATATCGGGCGGATATTCATAGAACTTTTATATGTTTACAATACAAGAACAATTCGATAGGTGAAAAACCAATTCGATACCAATTATTCTTTACACAAAAACAAACTTTGGATACAAACAGTATACTAGTTTGCCAAAAGTGAGAGAGAACTTCACTTTGGCATGGGCGTGTTTTTTTTTCGTTTCTTTCTGATATATTGCTCTTGGAGGGCCATCAAGTTCGTCGCGAAAGTTTCCAAACGTCTAGTGCCTTTTGGACCTTTTTTTGATAATCTCATCGAAAATCCTAGTTCGGGGGGATTAAAAATAAATGTGTTAATTTTATAATCGAAAATTTCATAAATTTCGATAAATATCGGTTTTTGCCGAATTATGCCGCGAATATCCGATAAATGCCGACCGGCATGGGGTGTTTTAATATCCGTTTATATGACGTATGCCGTACCGTGCCGATCTCCAAAAAAACGGAAAATATCGCGAATATCCGGTCGGCAAGAACGATTTTTTCACCTATGCAAGGTATTACCCAGCTCGAACTTGCACAGAACTGTAGAAGAAGCTGTGACAAAGCTGTAAGCAGAGAATACTGTTGTTCTTATGAGCAAGTTTGACAGAGAAAACATGTTTACGTAGTCTTGATGAACTGAACAAAAAAAATGGTTGTTTTTGCTAACTAGTGATTTGAACTCTGCGTAAGACGGAGCTTCTCTTGCAAGGAGCTTTAGAGCAAGATGATAGTAAGTAACTTCCCTTACTCAGTTTTCGTTACCGAATCCTTTATTTTTCAATGGAAGACAATAAGGAAGAATTGGTAAAATGCATGTGAGACTGACAGTCTTGCTTTGTTTCTTCTCGTATCCATCTTAGGTTTTGGTAAACGTAGGAAAAACGTGCATGAAAGAGCGACAATCTTTCATAGAAAATTTGGTAGTTAGACACATGTTTTTGGCTTTTCATCTTTGGATCCTTCGGCTTCAAATGAATTATCAAATCTTATTATCTCAGAATGTTTGTCAGCTTGTCAAGCTGTGTGAACAATTGAACTTAGACATCGATAAAAATATAAAAGAGGAATGCTAGGGAGCGGTTGCTTTAAAAGTTGGGTTCGATGTTGGTCTGCGAAACTTCAAAAAATATTATGTGGTGACTGGTTAAACGTAACAGTTGGAATACCACCCTACCCAACTTTTATAGCAACTGCTAGCTAGTGACACTTTTATAGCTATTTAAGTAAGTATATTGGGAAAAAAAAATAACTGTAGCTCAGTTGATTTGTTATCTCTCAAACACTCCCACGGGTGAGAGGTTCTGAGCAGAATCGCTCGAATTGCAAGGTGGCAGCATCAGTAGTCTTTGTAAGCCCATTGGGCCCTGTCCTTGTAACCCTTCGGGCCATGATTAATACTCCCTTCGTCTCATTTTTATAGGCTGATTTGCCAAAAAAAATTATCCCACTATATAGTCCATTTCACACAGTTCAAAACAATTAATAAAACAAGTGACAAATTTACCCCTTATTAGTTGTGAAAATTTCCTTAAATATAGCTAATAATATTAAATGTACACAACAAATGAAAAATGATATTTTTAGAAATAATATTACAATTAAATGCAAATAAACCATTTTCCACCACTTTCTTAATATGCGTGAAAAACACCAATCAACCTATAAAAACGGGATAGAGAGAATATATAATAATAATAAAAAAAAACAAAGTCAATATATTGAAAATAAATTACAGTAATAACGATTTTAAGGGTGATTTAGGTTTTGGTCACCACTTTTTAGTATAAATTAGGTTTTGGAGCCGGTTTTTATCTTTATTAGGGTTTAGAGCTCATTTTCGAACCAACAACTAAAAAAACCCGGTTGAACCGAAAATATTTTCAAAATACCTAAGTTTACCCCTGAAACTCACGTGATCTGCACGTGATCACTAACCCTAATATAGTTTTGATCAGGGGTATTTTGGCCATTATAAACAATTACTTGGGTCAATTGTCGGTTCAGCTCTAAACCCTAATAAAGATAAAAACCGGCTCCAAAACCTAATTTATACTAAAAAGTGGTGACCAAAACCTAAATCACCCCGATTTTAATTTCAATCTTTGTTATATTTTCTGTAATTAGAACATCAAATTCTCTCTTGTTGGGAGAGTTTTTTTTTTTTTTTTTGCCTAAGGGCATGTGCTATTTGTATAAAGAGTATAGATTTAATTCTATAAATTCTGCAGATGAGGGTAATGACAATTGTGCTTCTGAATATATATGTGAAACAAAGGATGATGGTTGTAGAGTACCTCTCAAATTCAAAATAAGAAATTGTGAAATAGTCATTAAAAGTAAATATTTATTTTTCATGCACTTAATCTCTCAACTAATATATATCATAAACTAACTTTGAAGAGCTGATTAGAGATACTCCCCGGAATAAAGGAGATGTTGTTGCCATTGTTAGAGACTGTGATGGGATGGTCCAAAGATGCGCGTACAGAGTTTTGGTGGCCCCCTTGGTGCCACTAAGCTATGTATTTTGTGTAGAAAAGTGACATGTGGAGGTTACATGTAATGGATTCCTATTAGGAATCGGTTTCCTTATTTGGCAACAAGTGTGGTGGAATTCTATTAGGATTCAATAAGGCTTTCTAATCTATTAGAAATCTAAGTTGTTGTTGATTTAGGAATTGGGTTACCAATTGGATTAACCAAAGAGGATATATAAATATTGGTGTTGTGTAACCATAAGAATTTGAGCAAAGAAGGAACACATAAGAAAGTATGAGTGAGGGAGATTTGTGAGGAAACCTAAACTAAGGTTTCATTAGTTATTGTGTAGTTCACTTCTCAATTATCAATAAAGCTATCTCTCTTTGTCCCGTGGATGTAGGCATTTTGCCGAACCAAGTATATTATTGTGTTTTTGTATTTCTGCTTTAGTTTACATCTTTTGTGTTTGTTTCTTCATTAATCATATCAAGATCCTGTGTATTTATCATAACATTTTGTACAAATAATAGGGATATGGATGAAAAATTATATTGGAAACTTTTGTGCAAACAGAACAAGTCAATCGGAGAAATCGATTTTGGAACAAACAAGTCAATATTCTCACAAAGGCTTACCTGAATAACAAAGTCGCTCGGACTGGTGATATTCTCCGCATTCACAATGTCATCTTTAATGGAATTCAGACCACTGTAATTTCGGTTCGCAGAGATGGAATTTTAATCTAGAGTCTGTTTAGGGGTTAAGTATTATAAGAATAGAAAGAGTGTATGTGATGGGTGGGTTTTGAGATTGTTAATGTAAACAGAAAATATTTGTTCGAAACCCTTTTGTTGAAAGTTTATTACAGTAAAACCTCAATAAACGAATGTTCGATAAAGTAATAACCTCGCTTAGATAATAATTTCTCCCAGTCCTGACTTGGGCATGTGTATTAAAGTAATAACCTCGCTAAATGCATTAAACAATAAAAAAATTTGAATCCTTAAAGGCCCAACAAAAATATAAATTAATAATTACTAAATTTCATACAAAATTTATGTATATGATCTACATACTCTTGAATTTTTATTTATAAATTCATTTTTTTACTGAAAATATGCATCTAAAGTTGTTTGTTTTTTCTTTGTACCCAAATCAAATTCAACCCCATTCTTAACTTTTTGTAGAGCATACACAACTTCCAAAATATTTTGCTTATATTGTAACAAATAGTTATATAATGTGATTACTGATTGAAATGCTTCTTTTGACGAAACATTTGGTGTAACCGAACTATCATCTGGATCAAGATCATGTTGATCATCCTTTGGGTGTATGACCAGATACTTGTTGTTTTTTTATTTTTTTTCTTTGACCACATACATAGATTGATAATCTTTCTTTAAAATAATAAATATTAATTTATCGATAAAGTAATATATTATTCATTTATCGATAAATAAATAATCTCGCTAATGTAATATATTTTTTCGGTCCCAAGGATATGCATTTATCGAGGTTTTACTGTAATGAAATATGGTTTTGTTATTTGTTGAAAGTTTATTATATGGTTTTGTTATTTATATTGTTATCATTTTTTTTTTTTTGGCGAATGAGTTAGAATTAGTTTCAAAGAAACCCAGAAACTGAAATCGATTAATCTCATCCTTATTTGCTCAAAAATCCACAATGCTATTCTTCATATCACTTTTGGCTGGGTTTTTTTAACCATTGCAGAAAGTTTTTGATGGAACCGTTTTCGAATCATTTCTCAGAGAATGGAGATTGGATTGGGTATTATCAGAAAATATTAACTTGTTTGTGTTGCAACTATGTGAGAATGTGAGTTTTGGCAAATTAATTTTTTTTTATGTGCACACTAAATATTTGTCAAAATGTTCTAATGAATGTTTAGTATAGCATGTATATTCAAAATGTTTATAAAGAATAACGTTGTACAAAAAACCCAGCCCCAGTATAAATAAACATGGTATTTACAAAAAGAAAAATGGTTGTATTACACAAATAGATTTCTTAAAAGTGGATGATGGGATTGGGTGGTATTGGCAAAAATTATTGTTCGTTTTTCCATTGTTTTTCCTTCTCTTCCTCTGCTTTGGCGATCAGAGATGAATAAAGGATGTCACTTTACACTTGGTACCATAGGTTTTTGATAGTTGGTTGATACAAGTGTATCTTTCTTTTAGGAACTTAGTTTCTTTTTCCTTGTGGGACAAGGAAAGGAAAGTCTTTATAAGAGTTTTCCTTGTTACACAAGGATAAGAATTTTAGGAAATAGGAAATCATTTTCCTTGGCCAACTACAAGTTGTCCAAAGCCTATAAATATTGATGTTTTGGCATAAACCAAGATATAGACCAAGACATAGAGAAACAACTATTTATTAGCTTGTTTAGAGAAACCACTAAGGTTTAGTGTGTTTAGAAATATTGAGACAACTAGGGCTTAGTTTGTCTAGAGAATATTGTGAGTAGGGTTCCTGGCACAGCCAAACATGGTATGCCATGGGCGGCGTGCCATTTGAGGATTTGGCATGCCTTTTTCGTGGTTCTTAATAATTAATTACTATTTTATTTTAAATATATATGTATATAAAATTTTATATTTAGAAGACAAAATTTCTAGAAGATATGATTTACCTATCCTAATTTGAATAGGATGTAAAGTACATGAACTAATCCCAATCCAAATCAATGTCCAAAACCTTATACTTTTAGTACAATTGATGAAATTATCCAAGAATATAGTTGATTAGCAATTGATACAATTGATGTCTTAAACTCTTAGTACAAGGTACTTTTAAACTTAGACTTTGAATACATGTGTGTTTTTTTTCTTAATTGAATATCTTCTAATGAAATTCTAAAAAAAATTTAATATATTCTATTATTGTTAATTAAGTGTGATTATATTTAAACAAAATTATATAGTACAACCAAACTTTGTATATATGGTACACAAGAAAAATGGGCCGTGTATGCAAGGGGGAGGGCAAAAGGCATGCCAAAACGGCATGCCATTTAGCTTTGGCATGCCACTAAGGCATGCCAAAAAAATAGTCCATGCTAGGAACCCTAATTGTGAGGCAGAGATTCTTGTAATCTTCATAATATTCAGTAAAGAAGATAGTTTTCTTCGAGATCTTGTGTTTTATTCATCTTTATTTATTGCTATTGTTTAAGTTGGTACCTTTACCTAGTAATTTGTATCAAGTTGGTATCAAAGGCAAAAGTTGTATCATTGGTTGTGAATGATATGATTACAAGGGCATGCTCCAACAGGTTACACTTCATAAGAACCTTAGCACAAACCTTTCCATAACATCAACCTTTTTGATAGGGTTGAGCTTAGCTTGGTTACAATCTTTGAAAAACTTCAAACAGTGCTACCATTAATTAACACAATTAATTTACAACCCTGGTTTCAAGTCTGTGTTTGATATCTAACCACCATGTTATTTAAAACAGCTCTGGTCAGAGGACACAACCCTTACCTTACAATCGTGCAGTATGGACGCTGTAATATATCTATGTAACACCCCAAAATACAATTCATATCTCAATAAGACTGAACCGCATCTCGAGGCATTAAATCAACACTAAGGGCAAAATTTATCATTTCTAACCTATTAATAATAAAACCTTGGGAGTCAGGTGTTGAATTCATTTTCTCCATTTACGACAAAATCGCAAGTACACAAAAAAACAAACTTTTATATATATAAATAATAACTCAAACTTACATGATTCTGTAGTATATATACAAGACCGTTTTCGTAATAGTTATATATACATATATCTCATATAAAGTGACTAACAAAATATTATTTCAACCCTCGCTCACTCTCTCACATAAGACAAAAGTAGTCATCATCCCCGTCATCGACTACCTCTACAGCAGGGTCCTCAATTGTAAAATCGTCTGAAAAGGGTAATGGTAGGGTGAGCATAATCCACTTGTTCAGTAGTGACTTACAGTTCCAATATAAATCTACTCATGACGATTAATCCATAATAAACATGTTTAAATAATGCAGGATTTTAAATAAATAGAAGGAGAATAATAAAAACGAAAATGTAAGACATTAATTACAATATAATAGCATCACAAGTATACTATATATAAGCAAATCATCATACAATAGTTTCGGGTAGCTGCATCCTACTAGAATGATGAGGTATGACCGCTATATTGCCCCGGTTGCAGGCAATCTCTTGGTTCAGTACTTACCAGTGTGAACCTACACCGTTATTTCCTGATTTTCGGTGGGGTGACTGTATTACCGTTATTGTGTTCCCAGAACACTAAACCCGTCTATTTAGGCTCAGGTGGGCCTTTGACCACGATTCCTGATACGAGGAATCCCTGACTTACGGTGGTCAACCGTTCGACGACTGCAGACTGCACAGGATCCTGAACTAATATATCAACAACGCACCACTACATGAATGGTGGTCTGGAATGGTGAAAAGGAATTCTCGGATACATCTCTAATGTATCTCTCTAGAAGGCGACCCATTCACCTTCCAAAGGTGAACACCATAGATGTCATCCTAGAATGAACTGTCGTCTCCAGAATATGACAACAACTCATTCTTTATAGGAATTCACAGGTCCCTCTCCAAACTACCTCATTATATAAATATATATAATATATAGATAAAAATAAAATAACTAATATATATATATATTTAAATGTGTGGTGAGTCCCCAGATTTAAACAATATCCATGGCTACCCTAACCGGGCCACAGCAATAATCAAATATGATCCGTATAGTTGGCTACCCTAACCGGGCCACAACCATAATCGTGACAGCATACCAGATCAATATTTCCACCAATCTAGGGACCTCACACATCCCAGTTATACATTACAATCGGGTTTCCTTGCCCCGTATTACAAAACCAAATCTTTTCCACCATTGGAAAGAGATTTATCGAGAAATTCCTTTTTAAAACACTATTTTTATATAAAAGATAAATAAACTAAATTAATCCAATAATCAAATTTTCGAGGAATCCAATCGCAATGATCGACTAAATAATAAGAAATGAACCAAATAGCAAATCCTGTTAGCAATAATATTCAACCAAAACCATGCATGAATTTCAATAACGACTATCTCCATTCATTTATAAAATATGAGCATGAAAAGAAATATGAAGGTTCTGTAAGTCCCTACCTCAGCTCGCTCCTACTACCACTATCAAAGCCCAGTAAAAGGAACTACGTCACTATCCTAAAATATAAGCACAAGCATAAGCCCAAAATCTAAAGATTGAATAATTTGATACTATCTAATTAATTATCTAAAGTATCACAATCCTAAAATATAAGCACAAGCATAAGCCCAAAATCTAAAGATTGAATAATTTGATACTATCTAATTAATTATCTAAAGTATCACAATCGATTGTTAGTTTCGTGTAATATTGGGTTTTCTACTAAAGCTACAATTATCGGCATATAGCTAGCACTTACTAAATCTAATGAAATGCTAAAAGAAAATCAGTTCTTAGCTAACTTCACTCAGGTCACTTAAACTACGATGAGAACATCAAATTCTCACCATTTCCTTTGTCCATCTACTGATCTGTTAAGCCACCATTTCCACTCTATTGTTCACTCATATTCAGATTTTTCCCCTGCGACAAACGGTGAGTTGAAGTATATTAATACATTGCCACCCATTTCCCTGTCCATACCCTTAACAACCAAAATAATTTCCTATTCACTATAACATTCAGTAAAGCACCTATTGAACCTGAACCATCAAAATTCAGATCAGTTATTTCAAGGACCAAACATTAACCATTTGATTGTGTACTTACCAGCTTAACTAATACACTAAACTCAGGTCTGGTCATCAAGAAACAGAACAAATGAACCTGATCAAGTCCTTAAATCATGATAAGTTACCGATCTTCTAATTACCCAATTCACACCCAAAGTTTTTTACAAAGGGTTTAATGTTATTGATCAGTAAATTGATAAGGTAGTACCTTAGTTAATTGTGTTTTACTTGTGAAATAAAATCAGAGTTAAGAAACACTTACAAGCAATTCAAACTGATTGTTGAGTTTGTTTCTAATCTTTTGTCGGCCAACACCCTATAGCAACCACCACCAATCAATTCCCTGGCCAAGCTTCTAAACCCCAAGCTATTCTCTAGCTTCTTATCAAATAATACTCATCTAATCTAGATAATTTGATCTGCCCAACTTTCAATAGGAACCCAATTTAGTCTGAAATTCTTTTCATTGCTATATCTTTGAACCGAAGTAAGAATTAAGGGTGTGTTTGATTGCAATTATTTTCCCAATGTAATGAGAAAACTTATGTGTTTTCTCAGTGGACCAGTGGAAAAGGGGCAGGTTTTAGCTGTTTGATTGTTAACTTTAACAATGAGAAAAGAAAATCGTATTTTCTCACTGTATAGCTATTTTCTCTATACAGTGGGAAAACATTTTCTTACCCCCCCCCCCCCCCCCCCCTTAGAATTCCAAACTAGTGAGAAAAGAGGGTTATTTTCCCACTAGAGTGAGAAAAGAGGAAGGTTAATTTTCTCACTACTTAAGTTGTTTTTCCACTGGGCCACATTACTATTCATCCTAATTAGCCTTAGATCCTGTCCTAGTGAGAAAACAACTTAAGTTGTTTTCCAATTCCCACTCTTGCTATCAAACACAGCCTAAATGAAGTCTGGTTCTTTGTTTTCCTTGTGATCAGACTAGTGTTTTTTAATTTAGGATAAAATGAGATAAGAAGGTAGGAAATTGAAACAGCTCCTGCTTAATTCAAGCTTAGTTGTAACTCTATAGTTTAAACTAAGGAAGCCCAGCTCCTAAGTGATGAGGGGTAACTTAATAAATTGCCCCATATGTAAGAACTTTACATAACCTGATGCATGCCTATCTAAACTCAATTTGCCGCACCCGTCTAGCCCTTAATCTATTATTATATTATTATTATTATCGTATGACTAATATTGTTTACTATACGTCAATTTCAAAATATTACCAAAGTAAGGTGCGCGGGAATTGATAATATCAATATTTTACTAGTAAAGTGACTAAAATACCCCTAGCGTGGACTTGGGTCTTTACAATCTACCATGCAACTTAAGTCAACATTATCGTTATTGTAATTGTAATGTTGTAGCGGCAACATAATTTTTTGGTGGCTTCATACTTCACATCCACCCGTAGCAAATTTGTGATACACTTATTGAACACGTTTAGATGTTCCATAAGATCACCACCTTCTTCCATCCGAAGATTCAAGAGTTCATCTTTCAAGAAAAGTTTATTGGATAAAGACTTACCCATATACAACATCTCAAGCTTTTTCCATGTTCCTATGGCGCTAGTTTCCTCCATCACATTAAACATCACCTCGTCCGAGATATGTAGTTCGATGGAGCTCATGGCTTTGAGATCTGCTTTGCTCCACTCGTCAACTGACATGTCCTTTGGTTTCTTGTCTTTCCCGTCAAGAACCACATGAAGATCTTGTTGGATCAAAATGTTTCTCATCTTCCTTTGTCATAGTATAAAGTTATCTCTACCATCAAATGATTTAATCTCAACTTTTACACCGCCGCCAAGAGTAGTAACCGATGGTTTCTTACCGTCGCTATTCGCAGGAACACCTGTAGTCTCCGTCATCTTTGACAAAATCTTAAATTCAACCTAAGCTCTTGATACCACTTGTTCAACTATATGCAGTGATTAATTAAATCCCAACAACGTCAACAACCCACAACCTAGATATTCGTGAGAATACCTCTTTTGCAATACATGATCCGTTTGTCAAAGAAGTCAAATATTACCAAACAATAAACAATAGTATAAGAAGAATAAAACAATAAAGAACAATAACACCAAAATATACGTGGTTCGGCAATGCCTACCTCCACGGGGAACAGTGAGAAAATTTCACTATAAGAAAAGAAACACCGATTACAATAATCTTCCTAATATCTTTCTCAAGATCTTAATCTCTCACCTTAAACCCAGTACACCCTTGGCTCCCAAAGTTCTCTCTCACTTACCCTTTCTATCTCTATGTTTCTATTATTTTCTACTCTTTTGTCTTGCCACAAATACCAAGTTACTTGGGTATTTATATCCCATGGATAGAAACCAAATCCTTATAGGATTACTTGTTCAAAACCGAGATAAATAGGAAACCGAGTCCAATGAGAACTCCTGCACATATATGGCTTCCTTAACCAATATAGGAACTGATCCTATGGATCACACCTCTTATGAAGTATGATCTTGTGCACCCAACTGTTGCGAGCCAGTATACAACAAGAACATCAAATTCTCTCTTGTTGGGAGAGAGAGTTTTTCCCCTAAGGACATGTTCTACTTGTATAAAGAGTATAGATGTAATTGAGAAATGGTTGTAGAGTATAAAGAGTATAGATGTAATCAAATTCTGCAGATGAGGGTGATTACAATTGTGCTTCTGAACATATATGTGAAGCTAAAGATGATGGTTGTAGAGTACCTTTCAAAAGAAGAAATTGAGAAATGGTCATTAAAAGTAAATATTTATTTCATCCACTTAATCTCTAAACTAATATATCATAAACCATTTTTAAGATATGAAAACCATTTTTTGTTTCAAGAGTTGATACCATAATTGTGCCTCTCCTTCAAGTTGAAAAGATGCCAAAGAGACACAATCATTATTTAGTGTGTCATAGTTCGAAAAATTGCTCAGCCCTACATAAAAAACTGGTAGGATCTTCTTCTCCGCTATCAAAACGAAGAAAATCTAGTTTTACTGTTTTAGGTACAAACGAACTAGGACATCCGCAGTGGCTAAACGTCCGACAGTGTGGGGTTTTATGGGCAGCAGATGCTTCTCAAGAGGTCACCCATCCTGAGACTACTTCCACCTGAGCACGCTTAACTTCGGAGTTCTTTCGAACTCTGGAGCCAAGTGGGCCTAAAAGACCTCGGTGATTATATATGATGGATTTATACCTATATTTCAATGTCAGGATATCCTCTCTTATGTATCATAGGACCCACCCTCTTGGATCTATACCTATATTCCAATTTGATGCTTTATATACTAAAACTACAGGTAAAGGAGTTGTTGTTGCCAGTTGTCCAAAGATGCACGTACAGGTTAATCCAATTTCCAAACACAAAGTGTTGAAGATGCTGATGATCAGTTTTGATTGGGATAACATGGTAATAGAAGGGGACTGCCAAGTTGTCATGGAGAGTTTAAATTGTACAGAGTCTGAAGTTGGGTGCACCAACAAAGCAACAACATAATAGAGTTTTGGTGGCCCCCTTGGTGCCACTAAGCTATGTATTTTGGACAAATAATAGGGATATGGATGGAAAATTAGGTGTATATATATTGGAAACTTTTGTGCAAACAGATCTTCCCTAACCTAGCCTACTCCCATCTGATTTTGAACTCTCTAAGGAGAATGAAAATACACAAATGGATTTCTTAAAAGTGGATGATGGGATTGGGTGGTATCAGAAAATGTTGTTCGTTTTTCCTTCTCTTCCTCAGCTTTTGGCAATCGGAGATTAGTAAAGAATGTCACTTGACATTTGGTAGCATAGGTTCTGTTCTCAACTTTTGATAGTTGGTTGTGAATGAGATGATTACAAGGGCTTGCTCTGAGACCATCTCCAATGGTAAAGCTAAAAATTATAAATTTGGTACTATTTACCAAAACTCAAAACTCAAAACTCAAAACTCAAAACTCAAAACTCAAAACTCAAATACTCAAATACTCATATATTTACTTATATATAAGAGCATTCCCAATAGTAAAAGGGTTTTAAGGGTGCCACATAGGAGAGAGAGAAAAGGTTTTAGCATAAAATTTATGTTAAAAGTGATTAGTACCTTTAGAGTTACCAATAGTTTGGTTTTAAAACAAGGGTTAAAATTTAATTTTTAAAACAATATAGTGTACATTGTGATGAAATCTAATTTTTAATTAATAAAATGGTCCTATGTGGCACTTTTAACTCCTTGGCAAATTTGCCAAGAAGATAAAAGTGTTTTGCTTGAAAAATGTGTTAAAACCCACTATTGGCAAGAGTTTTTTACTAAAAGTTGCTAAAAGTGATTTAAAACCTACCATTGGGAATGCTGTAAATATTTGAATTTTAAGTATTTTTTGTCTCATGTGTAATCAAACTTTGGGACCTACCTAACCCCACATTCAAAAAATAACTTTCCCATATTGGCCTCATCAATTATTTGTTTTTCCACATAATCATTATTAACTCAAGCCCAAGCCCAAAGAAAGGGCCCATATTCGTATTGGGCTAATTAAATTAAAATGTGCACTAATTAAAAAAGAACAATTAAAATTAAATTAAACAATAATTAAAATTAAAATTAAATTAATTAAACTAAATAATAATTAAAATTAAATTAAACAATAATGAAAATTATAAATTAAATAATGAAAAATGTGCACTAATTAAAAAGGGCTAAAATTAACTTAATATAAAAAGGAAATACAACAACAATACAAAAAATGAAATACAATACAAAATAAGAAATACAAATACAAATAACATAAAAACACCATCACACCCACAATACAAAAAATATATGCATACCTAAATGACCTATTTTAATGGTTGAAGGGCACAAATAGAATTGTACAATACATATAAGATAAAATAATAATAATTAATCATTGTATATGTTATTAATTATTACTTTAATAGTTTTACATCAAAATATAGCAAAAAATTTTATATGTGTAGCCAACTTGTATGTGGGTGTGTACACCCAATCATATGATGCCACGTGTCTATAAAATGGTTGAAAAACTGATCAAGCCCACTAGGGTTAACTAAACCCATACTAGGTTATATTATTATTGCCACATGGCATTTTGTGATTGGGTGTACACACCCACATACAAGTAAGCTACACATATAAAATTCTCTGAAAATATAGGTATAAACCATTGGAGATAACACCACCATATGTATACACTATTCATTGGGTCCTACGGAATATTATAGGTATTTGAATTTTTTTTACTATTACCATTGGAGATGGTCTGATAGCACAGACCTTTCTATAACATCAACCTTTGTTTGATAGGGTTTTGCAATCTTTGAAAAACTTCAAACAGTGTTTGCTCGCTACCATTAATACAATTAATTTACAACCCTGGTTTCTAGTCTGTGTTTGATATCTAACCACCATGTTATTTAAAACAGCTCTGGTCAGAGGACACAACCATTACCTTAGAATCGTGCGGTACGGACGCTGTAATATATATACCATGCAACTTAAGTCAACATTATCGTTATTGTAATTGTAATGTTGTAGCGGCAACATAATCTTTTGGTGGCTTCAGTGTTAAAATGTCAATGCCAGGCAGCCTGAGCCTGCCCTGTTCTCACCATTCAATGAACACATTTATTCAATTGTTTTTTTTTTTCATCTTATAAACTTTGTATCTTCAACAAATATCCTTCACTTCAAAACACATACACACTACGATAGAGTTGCTCTACACATATGTTCTTGTTTCTTTCTTTTTTATGGTTGTGTTATAACACTATGGCCAATGAAGAACAAACTTCCACCTGTTCTTTGGGAATACTGTGCGTATTTGAGAAGATGAGAAGACTGAAACAACACGAATGACCTCAATGTCTCCAGTGCTGGCACATCCTCTCTTGCAAGTTGCAACCATCTCCACTGCATGAGGGGGTTGCACAAGTGATTTGAATATTTGATGGACTCCATCACTTCTTTTAGCTGTGTACAGACACTAGATTCAACTCGAACAAATAGCTATTTTGGTCCCCTAACTTTGCCGAAATTTTCAGTTGAGTCCCCAAAGTTTATATCGGTCAATTTGGTCCCAAATCTTTCGAAACGTTTGCAAAATGGTCCTCCATTATCTTTTTTTTTAAATAAATTCTATATATGTTATTGTAAAGATCTTTATGGTCTTATTTTGGTCAGGCTTCTATAAAACATTGAATTTATGTGCAACTGAACCTGAAGACTAAGCATTTAACAGAGTTGCCCATTCACAAGTACTGAAAAATACGCAAAAATAACTTCAAAATGCACATAAATTACACTGGGCAACTCTGTTAAATGCTTAGAAACAGTCAGACCATTTTGCAAACGTTTTGAAAGATTTAGGACCAAATTGAGCGGTTTAAACTTAGAGGACTCAACTGAAAATTTGAGCAAAGTTAGAGGACCAAAATAGCTAATTCACCAACTCGATTGAACTCCAGCCTCCAGGTCATATTTATCCAATCTTAGTGTTTCCTCCCAAATTTGGCCAACAACCCCTGCTTTTGTTAAGGATTCCAGAAGAGTTCTAAATCCAGCTTCATACTTTCGAAATCTTAATTGATGGTACTCCAAGTTGATCTCACCAGGGATATCACTTCTTCTCCGCTCTTACTCTTACGCAATCCTCAGCTAGATTTAACTTAACAATAAAAGGCTTCAAAATTAAACTATCTCAGATCTGTTTTCCCTCCATATCCTACTTAAAACAGATTAATTTAGGGAGCCGGAATCCAAGCCCCATTGTTTAGTAATTAGGCCCCAAATGGTAAACCCACCCCACTAGGCCCCAAATGGTAAACCCACCCCACTAGGCCCCAAATGGTATACCCACCCCACTAGGCCCCAAATGGTATACCCACCCCACCTATATTTAACAAGTCGATAAATATGCCCCATATAGTTAATATACACCCAATATAATTTAAACAGATATTTTAATTACAATTTTTTTTTTTTTTTGATTGGCAAACGAGGTTGAGTGGACCCCAACCCCTTTAAATTACGTGTGGAAACTTATATCAATAATCATCTGTTGACGTGTTTCAAACCCACAACCCCTCTCACAAAGTGAGAGGGGTGCTACCATTGAGCCATAGGCTCGTTCGCATTATTATTTCCATTGAAATGGATACTTTCAAATCTATAACTAAAACTCTCTTGATTCGAGTTGTTTCTCTATTTAAATTATTTAGAATCATCGTATAAAGTCTTGAACTCTTGATTAGGGGTGTAAATTTTTGCCGATTTTTCGATTTTTTCGATTTTCGATACGATTTTTTTCGAATTTGGAATGGATTATTGTAGTTCCGATTTCCAACTTTTCGATTTTCGATTTTTTCGAAAAAAGATGAAGTGGAATTGAAACTACTCCTGTGAATCCGATCTGATCCAAACTTTTCGATTATTAATCAGATTTGATTTTCCAATAAATATTCTGAAATTTTTCATAATTTAAAGAGATTTAATTATTCTTATTTTTTAAAATATACGTACAATATAAAAATTATACCAAGTTTAAAATTATATGAGGACTCAATAACAAATTATACTTAGTCTCAAATCTTAATCTAATCAAATATCAATGTATGATTCAACAAAAAAAAATAATGTAATAATAAATTATTGGTTAGTTTATATTTTCGATTGAAAGTCCATGCTTATTAGTCAGATTAATTTTTTTTCTTGTTCATGCAATTTTATTATTATATAAATTTTACAGTATAATTGTGTTTTATAAGATGTTATACTAAGAACTTTGATCCATCATTGGGGTGGTATGTTACTATGTTAAATAAAAACACCCCAATAAGCAAATATAGTATCTCAACTCAGTATAAAGAGTGCAGGATTTTCAAGTTTTCAAAATGGATCACATCCACCATTTTCAATTTGGAATTTCAATCAATTCCGATATATTTTTAATTTGGATTTTCGATTTTTTTATGTTGAAATTCCGATTGATCCGAATTTAGTTTTTTTCAATATTTCAAATATTTTCGATATTCCAAAGTTGGAATAAATTTTGTTGTTCTGAAAAAAATTGGAATGGAATTGAAGAAATTTTTTGATTCTGATTTCCGATTTATTTTTTCGGAACTTGCCATTTCCGATCCGTTCCGTCCGATTTCCACCCCTACTCTCGATGGAAACAAAATACGATCAAAAATTACAATGAAACATAATTTCAAATTTTTGAATAAACAACAAATAGTTGAACTAAACTGTCAAAAATAATATCAAACAGTTTAAAGTTACCGTCAAACTAATTCAAAAACGATTTACCTCTACCATATGGTAAATGGTAACATGAAAACTGTAGAAGGGCAACATATTCGGTCAAGTTTAATCGTATTTAAGACTTTAATTCGACCATCGTATACTGCGTAGACTACATATAAACCGTTTGCTTCAACCATTTAAGCTAGGACTCGTGAAATCGAAAATATGCCATATTTTAGTTGTTTAAGTAAAAAATGAACATAATATTAAGATAAATTGTTGATTTTGATAATTAAAGTCTGACAATTTTTTATATCGAAAGCTTTTAATCAAGTTTGGATTGGGTATTCTTATTATATTCCAACCAAAGTTTTTTTCCAAAATAATCTTCCAAAGAAAGTAATTTGTTTATACTTTATCAAAAAACAAGATGAAAGAAAAAGAAAGAAAAAAAAAATGGGTAGATAAAAGAAATGACAAAGAAGAAGAAATGTATTTTATATACAAAGTATCTACTCATATTTTGGGGGATATATAAAGTATTATTAAATTTATTTAGTGGGGTATAATTACTAATTTGTGGTAATTATTACAAATAAGATGTAAGATTTGCTATTTGCAGAAAGAAAAAAGTACCGGTAATCAGCTTATAGCATAAGTTGTCCTAGCAAAGCAAGATTTCCAGATCCACACTTCCTCAGATACATCATACATCCATTGCAATCCTATTATATAGGTGATGAATAAACAATGGAAATACACAACTGAAGAACAAGTACCCTACAATCTGTTCCTATTTATTTACAGTTCTTTATTGTAGACGATAATCTTTTATTTGTTTTGGTGATTGATACAATAAAAAAATGTTGATTGAAGGACAAAAGGCTACAACAACCAACCTGAGAATGATGTATTAACCCACTTCCATTCTCTCGTTTTATTAGGGCATTACTGAACAAATGGGAAAATTCAATCTTCCTATCAAATGGCGCAAGCACGCCTGTACACAAAATGATGGTCTACCCTTTTATATTACTTACAATTGTTGGCTGCATTATAGGCTTCATCCTTATTGTAATCGCACAACATTAAGCGCTTCCCTTCTACAACCTTGGCGGCTGGATGGCGTTCCGGCTCACTGCTTTTTTGGCTCAGAACATATGCTGATCATGGATCAACAATCTTGCCATTAATTATACAAGTAGCTTCTTGCACTCACCAATTAATTAAATTGGGCATACAAGAAGCCAGCAAGGCCTGCTTCCGCAGGAATAGGTGCCAAAAAATACTCAAGAGAGAGAGAGAGAGACAAAGAGAATGTTACTCATTATTGGCCAACTTAGTGTTTTATCAAACGCAACTCCCATTTGCCTTCTCCATCGATCAATCGCAATTCCGTGGAATGGAATGGTATAAGAGCAGGACGCTGTTGTTAAGGAAGAAAATTACACAGCTGTCAAAAAACAAAATCGGCCAATTATGTCTCAGTAACAGAGTTTACATGCAATACTCACCTGGGAGGAAGTTACAAAAGTGATGCCTTTCTCATTTGCTAGTCGGTACAAGTGTTCTTCGACATCTATACTGGTGGCACTGTCGGAGAAGAAGAAAAAAAGATAATGATAAGTGGGCATTTCTGTGTACTGTCATTGATCCACAAAAATTAGAAAAATAAAACATGTAATGGTTGGAGCATACTTGGTGCACTCATCAAGGATTCCATATTTAGGGCTATGAAAGAAAAGGCGGGCCTGGTAAGACATATTTCAGGAACAGTTAAATTGATATCAATTGAAAAAGTTTTCTACTACGCAATAATATCCAATTAAAAAGCAACTATGGAATATCTCAACTCACCATGCCAAGTCTTTGTTGTTCTCCAAGAGATAGAACATCTTCCCAGTTCAGATTAGCATCCCAACCTCGCTCTCTTTCAAGGAGATAGACTAATCTAACATCTTCAAGAATAGATATCAATCGCATTTCCAGTATATGGGCAGCATCGTCAATGTCTTCATCTGAAATATCAATCAATTTCATCATCGAGAACTTCACTAATTTAAGAGAAAAAGAGTATAGGAAGATTTTGTTTTTTATACTCTATCAAACTTATATCTGATTAAGTGCAGCAGAAAAGGCAAGTAACTGAAGACGGACAGACAAGCACTTCACACATCTACATAGTTACCTTTAGACATTTCTAAAGCCTTCGCTTCTGCTTCCTCGCAAGAGAGTGGATAAATTATTTGATCCCTTAGAGTTCCCAAACATGTATACGGCTTTTGTGGGACATAGAAGACAGAACTTGATCCTGCCCCCTTGTTGAGATTTTGGCACGGTTTAGTGAGTCTGCCACTTGCAATGGGCCACAAACCTCGAAGGACCCTGAATATAGAGCTTTTTCCACTTCCATTGGGACCTTCAAAATTAAATGAAATATACTAAGGTCAGGCCAAATTAGTAGTTCTAAGTTTCAAGAATAATGAAGACGTTATTAATACGCCACTAACCAGTAAGGAGCAGGCTCTTTCCAGGCAATACATCACATGTCAACTTTCCAGCCAATAATTTCTGTGCTGGGGTGATGATATCTACTTCAGAGAAGGACATAATATCTCCAGTGGAAATATCACTCCCACAAGTATCAGGTATAGATACATCTGTACAATCACGATCCATTAGTAATACACGTATAACAGATGTTAAATCAAAAAACATATTGGCTTAGTATCAAAGAATCAACTGAGATGGAGGTCAAACCATTAATCCAACAATATTAAATTTTACTATCTCAAATAAATAAATGAATTGTCAGTTGGGAACCTATTTCTCTATCAGCTCATCAGTATAAAGGACAATCAAAATAAATGATTAAAAATCGCATTCTTGTTGTCTATAGAGAATTCAAAATTTCAAGAAGTGGCAAGATAAAACTATAAGAACCTTGACACCAAAACATAAAGTTCGATGTACACAGGTTGTAGTAGAAAACGAAATTGCAAAAGAACTACATTATATATATATAAGTACATACCCTTTTGAGCCGCATCAAGAAGCTCTTCAAACTCAAAGATTCGATTTACACCACCAGAGAGTTCGGCAAATTTTTTATGCAACTCAAGAATGTCACCAAAAGCTAGGAAGCTTTGAGACACTACAGATGCTAGAAAACGTAGAGCATGTGCTAGCTCACCTGAACATATTTGCAGAAGTTTAACGACGGAGACAATATAATTATAAGAGTAACTGGAAATTTACAAACTTAAATTACTTCACCTTGAGTAGATGTTAGTGCACGATCTCCCTTGTGGTCCATGGCATATAACAAACTCAGCCCCCAAGTCACATTGTGTGGGAGTTGCTTAGTGACAAAATCATCCAATATGCCATACAACCATTTCTTCTTTAGAAGTAACTTAGAGTGATCAAGCAATTCTCTAAATCTTGAATTAACCATCTGTTTGTTAAAGCAAGAATCATCACATAATCAAAGTCAAATTTTATAAGAAATATAGACTTTGAAAAATTAACTTACAGATGCAAAAATTTGAAAAGTTACCAACAATATTCAAAATTAATCGAAAAAAATATCAAAGTTTAAATAGAAGATCTCTAACATAAATTTGAGTATTTAATTTCTAGGAGCCAAGGAAGATTTTCAATAGAAGTATTTAAATATAGTATGCGGACCCAAAACTAACATCAGAAGATCTCTAGAAGCCAAGGAAGATTTCCTTTTATATCTGATAATCATTCTCCAATTTACATGAAACTGTAAAGATCATATCGTTGTTCTCAATTTAAGGTATTACTAGCTTAAAAGGCAGAGAACATATATTGTTCCCTACAGATACAGTATATTCTAGAAGCTTTTAGTAGTGTTCAGCTGGAGAGAGACAGAGAATGGCTATCAGAAAAAAATCAGTGCTTTTTACTCACCAGATCCCACTTTGGCAAATGTACCAAATAAATCAGCTTCTCAGATAATCAGTAAGACAGTAAGTGAATAAACAATCTATTATTAAGAAGATGATGATTGGATACATGTAAAACAATTAATTATTTGCTATTTAAAACTATATACACATAATGATGTATCATAATTTTTATGGTATCTGCTAGTTTTTCCTAATGTGCTATGAACTGAATCCATGCCATACTACCCGAACCTGAACTCTGTAATGGTTGAAATAAATTTGAGAAAATGAAATACATGGTATATTAGAAAAATAATACAAAAATAACCAAACAAAAGTTTCTTACAATCCGCAAAACAGCAATTTAATTAAAGAATGTGTAGTGTTGCTTCGAAATATATTCATCCAGTAACTAGGTGCGAAAACTGAGCATTACAAGCTATAACCATAAATGGTGGTGAATTTACTGATTGAGAATATATGCCTAAAACCATAAATATGAAAAGGTGACATTGACGTTGAGAATATATGCCTAAAACCATAAGTAGTAGAGTTGAAGTAGCTTACAGCTTTTTCTCGAGCACCACCTCCAAAGAAAGCAACAGATTCAGCATGAGTACGGAGTCTCTCGTGCATGAACCTAAAATAGTGGCATTGACGTATTATTTTAAGAACATGAATTTTACTGGAAAAGTTTAACAACATAAATCTAAGATCAAATCTATGAGTCTTATCACATATAGAAACTTAACAGATGCACAACTAACCTAAAAATTCCTTCAAGTTCTTGTTCTCTACTAGCTAGGTCACCAAAATCAGGTGTCACACTCCTTAAAAAACCCAGCCCCAGTAACATATAAGCATACAATATAGCAACTCCTCTTCGGCCAGTCAACAGCTTCATTCTCCAAGTGAACCTACAATTATTCAATGAGTGATTAATACAGCCACTGAGAGAAAAGGACAGTAAGAAAAGAGGATTGATCTGATGTGGTCCTAAGATATTAGCAATGAAAAACAGATACAGAGATACTATGTCTAAAGATATAAATAACGACTCACCAAATAATATCGACAGATGGTTTCACCATTCCTGTGACTAGTCCTGACAAGTCACTCGTCAACTTCTCCACATCATGCGTTATTCTCTGATCAGCATCAATATTTTCACCTGACATGTGGAACACCTACAAAGAGATGTATATTGCGCATGCACTTGGCACCATCAATACATGTTGGGAGAGGCAACAAAATTTAAAGGGATTTTTGGAGTCGCATCACTTTATTTTGGCCTATATTTGCCTTCACTCACTCAATTTCTCAAAATTTTGAGTTTAGTCACTTCTTTGTCTATTTTCACACATCTCGACAAGAATTTGTGTGCTATCACATTTGAGACTATTGAATATTGATCATCCTCGAAATGCATGACAATAGACAAATAACTGACTAAACTCAAATTTTGAGAAACTGAGTGACTAAATGCAAATACTGTACAGGCCAAAAGAAAGTGGCGTGACTCTAAAAATCCCAAATATAAATGCAAAGACAAAACTGATTGAACACAAAACCAAAATAAAATCTATAGGAAACTAAGAATGCTCATTTAGTCATTTGTCAATGCAGCCACACAAATTTACAAAGTGGGTCACATTCTCAATTGTTTCCAACACTAGTGGGGATTTCTTGTGATTGTCATGGGAAGGAAATACTCTATTACCTGGTAAAAAGAATTCTTTATTAAATAGCTTTTTAATAGATGCTGAGTCAATCGTACTCGCCACCCAAGAGCCAGTTTTGCGGTCAAGTACCTGAAACAGGAGAAACAGAAAGGATATTATATATACAGCAAATTCACAAAAAACAAATTAAAAAAAAAATCTAAATATATAATTTAGATTTATTATCATCAAGAAGCATACAAATATTCACCATGGATTGTCCAATGATAAAGTTAAGATCTTCAACTAACTATGACATGCCAAGATGAAATGAAATATAACACTTTTAACATGTGACGAAAGAAAAAGTAATAACAAATACTGGCATCTGCTTAGGAATTTCATATCATGTGGAACATTCATAGCTTGCCCACAAACTAAATCAACATATCAACATATGACATACACAGTAGACATTGATAACATGTATCCTCAAGTTTAACCAAAAAACACTATCGCGCGAAACAGTAGCTTTAACCCCACAAGTTGCACCAAATTCAGTATTTACAGCAGTCTAGATCCTTAGTTTGTCTTAAAGCAAAAAGAAAAACAGAGACTTATCTCTTTTAATACTTCCAAGTTTTATTTTCTCATTGGCAAGAAAAAAAAAAATTATACGGTCAGTCATTTTAATATGGAAGCATGCCGAGTTTTTGAAGGTGCCTAATCGGTGCCGGAGGTGCAAGAATTGCTTCAGTTGGTATTAGCTTAGTTCGTGAATACAAGTCTTTTTTATTTTTTAAACAAAGCAAATTTTATTGATAAAAATTCCAGGAATTAAAAAAAAATATATTTTTTATAAAAAAAAAATGGTGAATCCATTCCAGTCCACGATTCTAATCCTCTTTGATGGAAGCAAGAAATCCTTTGCTATTGGTGTAATGCTTCTTCTGCTTTCTGTAAAGTGCAAACTTAACAAAGCCACAAGTTACACTCAAGGTATGATTATATTATCCCACATTAAAATGAGGTTCTCGCATCTAAGGCTCTAATTTTGATGTCCAAGTGACCCACTTCCACAAATGACAGTTCACACTGCAAGTAAGATTGTATGTCATTCTTACTTTATCTTAAGAATTATTTGGTTCCTCTCTCTTTCTCTCTCATATGCTCCAACAAATGGTCTGCTCATCTTCCAAAATACTACCGAATAAAATGATAGGTCCGCTAGGCATTAGTGCATTAGCATTCAAGACTAGTAAAAACTAAAAACTCAACCACACAAATTGTTCTACTTGTCTTATATTAATATTTCATGCAGTACCTATTTATTTATCATGGCCAACTAAGTTTTCTAATTGAAATAAACTATAAAAATTAAGGTAATCTCACATGGGGAATTTATAGCCTAATGTGTCAATATATAAGTTCGAAGGGCCACCATCATTAATTAGTTTTTGTGTTTGATGGTCCAAATCTAAATTGGCATCAGAGCAAACTATTTTGTTTGACTCAATATCCCTTGTCCTCTACATCACCAGATAAAATAAAGTCCACGTGTTTGGCTGGCACAAGTCAACCATATGCAAGTAGGCTTCCGGAGATATATAGTCCCACATTAAGCTCTACACGCACAAGAAGTAAAAGACGTGCATATTATGTTTATATATTTAACACGCACAACAATGAAAGTTATTATCGTATATTAAACGTACTTATCATATTCACTAATATAGTCAATTTTTCTTTCCAAGAGAATCAGAGATCAAATGAAGAGGCTCAGCTTCTTTTCTTTCTCCAACAAAATTTATTTTACCTTAAAGATGGTGCAACAAAAGAAGATGCAGCACTTTGGAGAACACTAACACCAGTTAATCGAATGAACGCTCTCTTGTCCTGTTCCAGAACATACTTTACAGTGGTCCCTATAAGATCCAACGGGGTTAGTTTGCAAGAAAAATATATATTGGCATCCATATGCAATTCAAAATATCACATCAGTACCATTTAAAGAAGCAATACGGTCTGAGATCCATGTCCTTGATACAACAAGTAAAGCTACTGCAAACAGTTGTGCCCCTTGTTTATCAAATAATTTTGGTACCTAGAGAGTAAACAGTATATTAGATTCTCATTAAACCAACATGTTTTATGTCCTTCATAGAACAGAGAAATGAAAAAGGTCCAAAAATAAAGGTTGGCGTCTTGTTGAACCATCTTAACAAAATAGGAAAAATATAACGATATCACTTTATGATAGTTGTGTATTGTCTGCATCTCTTGTGGACTTTGGAATCTGGAATATGTTGGTATCATTTGTTAAGAAAAGAGATTGTTTTTAAGACTCATGATGCTGGCGAGATCGATCCCCAGACCTCTGGTATCATCACCCAAAGGTTTAACCAACTGTGCTCAACCGGCCAAAAAAGAGAGGTAAACCCGTCTTTATAAACATATTTTACCAAAGGTTTTACCAGCTGAGATCAGTTGGTACGTTATGGAAACATATAGATGCATCTGCTTTGGAAACATATTTTATAAACAGGTGCATCTATTTTGACTTTTTTACTTTCCATTAATACCAGTTAACAATAGTCTGACTATGTCAAAGAATTCCTTTTTTTGCTCGTCAGTTACCAGGTTTCTTTATTTTGTAACAAAATGAACTAGTAAAATAAAGCATTTCTCATGCCAATGATATTAATAAAATTAGTGAACAAAACTTATTCAACAATAGACAACTTACAAGTACTTTAAACATGGCGGCCACTCTAACTGGCAAAACTCTTGGTGTCTTTTTCAACCGGGAAACAACAGGCAATGGAGCCTTATGTTCCACAATAGGGGACGTTGCTATTACCTCTGTCACATAGGAATGTGCCTTGGAATCAGAAAATGCAGTTTCCTGGTACATATGAAATGTGGCACACCAAATAAGTAAGCACCTGGACCTGGGGTTTCCAATCGAAGTAGTATGCACAACAATATACACAGGAAAACAATCTAAATTCTATAACCTTTTTAGTATTGGCAAAAGCACGTTGAACAGTCATGGCATCACTTTGGCGATTTGTCTCGAATGGCTTGGTTGAATAGGGTGCAAGCTCACTATCTGCTGAAGATTCATCCCTACGAGAAAAGAATAAAATAATAAATGTACAATTTAGATCTTCAAAAACCCAAGCTGTACAGGAAGAATATCATAAACTCAATAACCCACAAGCACAAACCTTTCGTGGTGAACACTCCAGCCTCCTTCCCCATCCAAGGATAATACCATGTCATGAAATGCAACAAGTGCAGGGCGATGTGATATAGTAATACATGAAGTCCCCATTGCTCGAACTTTAGCACAAAAGCGTTCCTCCATATCAGTAGTGACAGCACTGGTGCACTCATCAAGAATAGCAAACTTAGGTTTGTGATAGAACAATCTAGCCATTCCCAACCTTTGTTGTTCACCAAGAGAGAGTTCATCTCCCCAGTTTATCTCCTTCTCAGGTGGATATCGATCCAATAAATACTCTAGGTCAACCTGGAAATAAACAAGATACCCTCAAAATTATCCTCACGATAGGTCTATAATTACATGTCATTACATGTTTTGATCAGATTGAGGGACAAAAAAAAAACAGATGAAAGAGCATACATTTTTCAACAGCTCAATCATTTCACTATGAGTGAGTGGTTCTATCTCTTTATTTGCTGTAAGAGGATAGATTAGCTGGTCACGCAGTGTTCCTACAGCTGTATATGGTCTTTGAGGTACATAGAAAATCTCCTTGTTAAGATCAGAACCAATCCCAGGTTTTACAATGTACCCAGAGACTAAAGGCCAAAGCCCGCCTAGAACTCGAAAAAGGGAGCTTTTACCACTTCCATTTGGACCTTTTAGGAAAAAAAATATATATATAAGAACTTAACCACAAATGATATACAAGGATGACAATAACAGCCCCTTCAGTTAAAGACGCTACCTGTAATCAAAAGATTTGTTCCTGATTCAACTCTGAGAGTCAAATTGTCCACCAGTACGTTACCTGTTGGTGTAACGACCTGAAACAACCAATCTATGATTAAAGAAGTAAAAAACGACCACACATGGTGACAAAACAACATGAACTGGCTTCTACCTTGACACCAGCAAACTCAATGTAGTTAGCTTCACTAACATAGTTCCTACTTCCATTTCTTTGAAGAGATGATTTATCATGAACAAAACTTAGCTCTCTCGAGATGGCCAATAACTCATGAATGCGGTCGGCATATCCACTACAAGTACAAAGGTACCAAGTCAAATCAAAACAGCCAACAAAAATATAAAATTCCACCAGGACAGAATGAAACTGCAACACCAAAAGAGTATGAACATGTGATATTAACTTTTTTCTATCGATAATAATGAAGTACAACCCCTCCCCTTATGAGATGTGGGCTTAGCAAGGTACTAACCAACACATACACACATTAGAGAGCATCAAGACAACTAAGACTGCCTCTTACAACCTATAGATCCCTATTCCCTTACAAATTCATCCCACCTACAAATAAAGTATATTTATTAATCAACAATGCTGAGATGTTACTAGAATAGCCAAGATGATTCTCAAGTACGATACTTGGAAGTGTACATGATCAACTGACTTTGCTATTTATTTATTTTAAAAACCGCATAGTTAACATTTTCATTTATGATTGGCAAAAAACTGCCCTTTGTACAAATTAAAGTTTGAAAGATTCTATCTATGACATTAATTGCATAAGGAGTAGCTAGTGAAACGCATATTATTTGATGTTAATAAACTGGTGGCAACGTTCAACCCATACATCCAATAGTATAGATATGCTACAAAGACACATTGGTCCCTGCTTTTCCTTCTTGGTTGTGGCTAGTAGAAATTAGTATCTACCTAATCCTTGTTTTCTCTTCTTGATGTATAGTTTTGCTTTATATCAATGAAGCTCTACTAAATCAAAAATAAAGGTTCGTGCTAACAGTGGTATGGTGGAAGAATACAAAAAAGAACTTATTAAAAGAACGAAAACAACATAATGGTACAATATCAATTATTGTTAATGAAGTATCTCCTATTCTATTGTAATATTAGCAATTCTATTAAATATTGCGCTGGCCTGGTACAGAATTACTAATATTATAAGATAATTCAAACCATTGATACAACATGACCAATACAAGTACACTATAAGTTGAAACAAATGTACAAGAATTCTGCCCAATGCACACCATGAAATTCTAATCATA